>OY759269.1:1560000-1917500 GCA_963662155.1 Lamellibrachia columna
GCTGCAGAGAGAATTACTGTGAGAAGTACTCGGGCTGGCAGTCGACCGTGTGCAACGGTTGCGGCAGCTACGTTATGTGCAAGTACGGACGTCCCCTTCGCTACAAGCGATGCCCCTGGTACAGACGCTACTACGACTGCAGACGCCGTCGTTGTGTCAGCTCGTGCAACAACTGCTGTGGCTCGCGCGATTGAAGAGCAGCGAAAGGAAATTGAAGGTACTGCGTCCGATGTTATCATTCTCATCAAAAACGTAGTTCTCACACTATTTAATGTGTGAATACATGCACATATGCCGTAATCAATGTTTCCTTGAGAAGGGCAACGATTCATGATTTGACATTTTGTGCCGTGGCAGGTATATTGTTCAAGGTGATAATAAACATATGATTGTAGTTTGAACCGTTATCAAAATAATTATAAACATTTAGTATCGTAAAATTATTTTTATGGGCAATAATGTTTTTAATTACATAAATTTCTTTACCGTTTTGCAGTGGCGTTCACTGGTCTTCGAAGACAATTGGAACACGCGAGCAAGTGCGGATGGATGATTCTTCTGAACACATGTCTACACATTCGTTTGTGACCACAACGATTATGTGAATATAGCGCTACAATAAAGCTCCTGCTTTGCCATGTATGTTCTGTGTCGTGAAGTTATCGAGGAAATAAGTGGGCAGTATCCGAACAGAAACTTCGTTAAAGCAACTCTGAGTGTGACTCACAAATATACTAAACACGAATCAACAGTGAGCGTACGATTTAAAATAGTATCCTTTTATTTAATTAGCATGTTGGAATAATGCTTCAACATTTGCGAGGTTCAACCCGCCGAACTTGTAACGTGTATAAAATACAAAGTTCATGTACACGTCTCAAATGTGACAAGTTAAATATATATTGATCCTGTAGAGAATATTACTTGTGGATCGTAAATAAATAGTGTTGAGGAAATCACGAGGAAAATCCCCACAACTATGTGACTCCGTCCACATTATCCACACATACACATTACATGTTTGGCGTGTTGACCATCCATATTGTCACAACAAATCGCAAGTTACTACCGCCGTTAGCTCGTCTTCTACATTTGCTTCCACAAGTGTTAGCTCTAGTTCTGCATGATTTCTACTATATATATATATATATATCTTCCTTTGTACCAGTAATACTACAATTGCGGTTATTCAAAGACAACGAACACCATTACCAACACCTTCACCAAAGTCACCAACTACAACCCTTATAACACCACAACCAACACCACGACAACCACCGTTATAATATATGCAACAACAGCCCTTTGGTTTTTTTCATAGTGCTTTACATTACAACACATGCATGGATGCAGTTTTGAATAAAAGTTTGTTTTAAAGACTATTTTAAAAGAACCGGAGAAATTACACTGTCTGATAGACTGAGGGAGATCGTCCCATAGCACGTTTGAAATAGCACGGTCTTCAATTGTTCTGAGGCTTGAGTTTAGTTATTAGAAAATACCAGGATGAGCATGCTTAGCTTACTATTTCGGCCTGAATTCTTCATAGCATCTACCGACCTTGTAAGCAGTTTGCCTGACAGACAGAAATAGAAAAGTATCGTGAACAACGTTCATGGGACCTGTCTACTAAATTCGATTGTTTAATTAAAACAATATTAGTGTGTTTAGTGTGGTTTCATCCGGCTAGCCTCATGTTACGACTGATGATATGAAACAATATTACATCTATCTATTATATCTCCATTTTATGTTCTATTCAGACGAGATGGTATTGTGTATTAACACCATCAACATAATCGCCTCAATTGCTGTCGACACCTCACAGTATATTGTTATTATTACAACATTTTGCTGTATTCATGACAATGAAGGCAGCATGAATTCCTGAAAACAAATCAGCAAAATAACTTAAAAATCAGGAGGAAGTCTGCATAGAAATATGTCGCAAACACGAAGCATTCAATATCCTTGTGGCACTGCTTTAAACCGATGATTTATGAATCATGTTATTGGTCATCTATTCGAGAAACAAGGGTTGTGTATCAACTGCGAGCAGCAGCCAAACAGCAACGCTTTTAGATGTGGGTTTACTTCGAGTCGTAGTCCAAGAACAAATCAACTTCACCTTCATCCCTTGACAGGACGGTGGTAGGTGTATCATTCACACACAGTCATCACCAGCGTTGCATGGCCTCTGCTGTGTGTAGCAGGGTCGCTAGTTCCCGATGTGTCCATTCTTGTATGTTATCGAGACAGTTCTCTATATGGCGGCCCCTTCTTCTCTTTCCCTCCAGTGTGGGTGGTGTTCTCGAATGTTATTGTTTCGGTTGACTGGCTAAATCAGGAGAGCTTTCGTCGTTTCATCGATGCTAACACGGGTCCTTGCTTTCTAGGAAGGGAAGAGACATGTTATCTCAAATATTCGTATGTTTTGTGTCGAGTATAAGAAATTCGCAGTGGTCTGCTGTAGTATTTCGTTTCAAATAGTTGTACGCATCTCTCTGTCTCTACTTTCAGAGTCAGCTCTCCTACCTGGAGGGGACGATGGATACAGCGAGTGCTCTGTAGCGATTACGCATGGCTCGAGGATTGATGCCTCTCTTCTTGTTCGTTTTTGCGCGGGCTTTCCAAGATTGCGTGATTCTCTGCCATTCTTTCAGAGAACGAACTCTCAGCTGTAACATCGACTACGTTACCATTGTCCGAAGTTTGTGTTTTTATATTCGCTGACGTTGAAAGTCTTCAATTATGAAATAAGGAGAGTCAAGCTATGCTGATAACATCAGTAAAAACTAGACCGACTTCACAGCTGGGAACTAGAAAGATGTCGTTGGATGCATGTTTCATCATCAAGATGTCGTCTTTTGCGCCAAATTGTCGCGTGATACAATTATATATATTTCTAAATGCAACTCTTCCTGTACTATATGTTTTGTGAAATGGCTTTTACATTCAAATGTCATAGCATATTGAGGGTTTGGATATTTAGTAAAAAGCGGCATGAACACTGGCTTCAGCGAACATGGTGAAATAACACGCAAACACCGACACTTGCGTGCTCCACTGTCATATGTTAAGAATACGAAGTCTAAACTATGACGTCGTCTGTGCGACCGAAGTCCGAAGTCTTTGTTTTGTATTCGTTGAGTTATAACGTCGTCAATTACTAGGTTGCAGACACAAGGATCTTCAAGCGATATCGATGTCATCAATAAAAAGTAGACATACGTCACAGCGAGAAATAGGAGGAATGAAATTGAGAATATTTTTCCAAGTACACAGAGCTGTTTTTTTTTACAAAAAATAACAGAAAACATCAAACTTATGTTGAAGTTGTCGTAAGATGTACCAAAGACGAATGATGAAAACTGGCTACAGGAGGCTGAAAGAGAAGACCCACGCACCGCGATATTTTGACATTGGACGGACGTTAACTAATGCGAACTGAGAAAACAAGGCAACATATTGCATAACACGAGAAACACAATCTTACAAATCATGATTTCTGACACAAAATGATAGATCGAGTAAGACAACGAGGTAATTGCTACAGGAAATACCAAAATCGCTGACGTGACGAATTGAAAAATTATGGGTAAGCGACTAATGGACGGCTATTAAAAATCGAGAGATGATAAGATTGAACTATGGTTTACGTTAAGGCGAAGATAAATATGGACAAATGAGGATGGTTGGCAATTTGTGTTTTTTGACTAATTTTATTTGAATAATGCGTTGACAGGTAAACGGTTTGACATATTGTATGGAATAGTACAAACATAAATTAATCCCCGGATAGTTCCCAACCAAAGATTGCTAACATTGCTATGTCATCACGTCATAATATTTCTTGGTGCATTATGTAATTTAATTAGATACCTCGTTCCAGCGAAATACCAAGTAGGCAGGCCATGCTGGTTTGGACCTAATCAATACTTAAACAAGCCATACACCTTTGCGCTCTCTTTCAGATATAACTAATCAAAGCGAACAGGTACATTTGTATACTATTATACACTAAATTAATTGACTATTAATAGTTATCATTATTGAGCATTGTGGGGAAGGCCTTCGCTCGGGTCCTGCTAATCAGACTTCAGAAACTTGCCTCACGTGTCTACCCAGAATCCCAGTGCGGGTTCAGAGCAAGAAGATCCACCATCGAAATGATCTTTTCAGTACGCCAGCTCCAGGAAAAGTGCAGAGAACAGGGAATGTCCCTCTACGTGGCGTTCATTGGCTGGTCAATCGATTTGCACACGCCTGCAGAGAGTTTGAACTCACAACCAGCCTGAAGAAGACGAACATCATTGCGCGGGATGCCAGCCAAGTCCCCTCCGTCAAGATCATTGACTACACACTGGAGGTAATAGAAGATTTCACCTACCTCGGGTCAAACATCTCCAAAATCCTTTGGTTGGACACTGAGATAAACAGGCGCATCGGAAAACCGCATGCACTATGGCCAAGCTGACCAAAAGAATATGGGAAAATAAGATGCTCACTAACACGTGGTACGGTCCAATGCTCACGATAGTGACACATGATACGGCCAGTGCGTATTATAATGGTATATGATACGGTACAGTGCTTACGATACTGACACACGTCGAGTTACGTGACATTCATAGTTACCAAGCTGCGCACGAGATCGATACCACGTCCTTCCAAGACGAGGCAGTCGCCACCGACACCAATATACCACGTGACACAGAACTAAGCGTCGTTACCGGCCAAGCCCGACTACACCCGAAGGCGGTGTCTACGAATTCAGGTGGTCAATTAACTGAGATCGATGACAGCAACATTACAACTTTTGAACGCAAGTCTGTCCTGACAAACACAAGTACACGCCTTTATTGCTGTCCTTACTTACCTACATTACTTATGTACATAGTTAGTTCTTAATGTAATTGCATAGAAGGAGAACTACCAGGAAACAATCGAAGACGTAGAAGAAAACATCAAGCATCGGACAGGTGGTGGCCTCGATGTGCCTAGAGAGATTGCAGGGAGACGTCAACGGCCTAACTGAGAAAGGCGGTAGCCTCGATGTGCCTAGAGAGATTGCAGGGAGACGTCAACGGCCTAACTGAGAAAGGTGGTGGCCTCGATGTGCCTAGAGAGGTTGCAGGGAGACATCAACGGCCCAACTGAGACAGGTGGTGGCCTCGAGTGTGTGTGTGCGTGCGTGCGCGCGTGCGTGCGTGCGTTTGTGTGTGTGTGTGTGTGTGTGTGTGTGTGTGTGTGTGTGTGTGTGTCTCAATCACTCCCTGCCTGCCTCCCTCACTCACTGTCTGCCTCTCTCACTCCCTGTCTGGATCCCTCACTCCCTGTCTGCCTCTCTCACTCCCTGTCTGCCTCTCTCACTCCCTATCTGCCTCCCTCACTCCCTGGCTGCCTCTCTCACTCCCTGTCTGCCTCTCTCACTCCCTATCTGCCTCCCTCACTCCTTGTCTGCTTCTCTCACTCCCTGTCTGCCTCTCTCACTCCCTGTCTGCCTCCCTCACTCCCTGACTGTCTTAATCACTCCTTGCCATGTCTGCCTCTCTCACTCCCTTTCTGCCTATTTCACTCCCTACCTACATCCCTCACTCCCTGGCTGTTTCAATCACTCCCTGTCTGTCTCAATCACTCCCTGTCTGCCTCCCTCACTTCCTGTCTGCCTCCCTCACTCCCTGTCTGCCTCAATCACTCCCTGTCTGCCTCCCTCACTCCCTCTCTGTATCTCTCACTCCCTGTCTGCCTCCCTCACTCCCTGTCTGCCTCCCTCTCTCCCTGTCTGCCTCCCTCACTCCCTGTCTGTATCTCTCATTCACTGTCTGCCCCCCCCCCACTCCCTGACTGTCTCAATCACTCCCTGTCTGCCTCTCTCACTCCCTGACTGTCTCAATCACTCCCTGTCTGCCTCCCTCAATCCATGTCTGCCTCCCTCAATCCATGTCTGCCTCCCTCAATCCATGTCTGCCTCCCTCAATCCATGTCTGCCTCTCTCACTCCCTGTCTGAAGCAGGAAGAACATTTGGAACAAGACTCGGAGAACACAAGAAAGAGGTTGAAAACATCACAACCAGACCATTTACCAGGGAACAGAAGAGAGTGTCCACGACGGTAGAGAATAAGTCTGCAATAACAGACCATGCACACAGGAATATTTGCATTTATAGTTGCCAGGGGCGTAGCTAAGTATACATTAATGCGGAAGCACAACTCTTGGAGGCGGTGTCTATTTTTGTAAAGAAAACTAATCAGTTGCATTCTGGTGCATTTTGAAGTCAAAATAAAACTTTTAAAAAAATGCCCCTCCGAGCGTGGAGAAAATATGACGCACCTACTCGACACACATCCCTGGTAAAAGGTGGATGTGAACCTTCATTAGATCATAATATATGTATAACACAGACTAGGTTTAATGTGCAGGATTTGCATTTTATTAAGATGGTTTACATGCTTCAATGACCCATTTAATATGTAATAGCACAATTAATTATAACAGCTGGTGAAGCATTATCGCAATACATCTACTACAATATCATTCAAAATCATTGGAAAACATATACTTTAATGTATTATGTGTTAAGAATAAATCCTGATAATTACACTAATATACAAACACAAACCCTTTGCACTACTAATAGCCATTTAATTATAAGCCAAGAAGACATATGTAGGCAATGATAATGCTTCGGTAATAAGTGTTTATGAGTCTATCATATTTATAGAAAGGGTTCAGTTAATTACTACCGGGCCAGCATATGCACGTATCGGTGATGGGCAGATCCACTAGCTGTGCAGCAACACACAATCATGGCATGTATCTTTCAAGTCGGGAGAGACTGTCCCCCTGTGCACGGATGTCCCCCTGCGCACGGATGTCCCCCTGTGCACGGATGTCCCCCTGTGCACGGATGTCCCCCTGTGCACGGATGTTCCCCTGTGCACGGATGTCCCCCTGTGCACGGATGGTAGATGCACTACGTTACCAAATATAGCGACCACTATATAAGCTAAAATATAATATGACAAACAAAAATAACGTAACGTACTGAAATGTGCGGATGACAAAAAGGTTTTTGGACAGGTTAAAAATTATGGTGATAAACAACATTTACAAAGCGATTTAGACAAATTAGTTAAAATAACTAATTGAAATGGCAGATGTTATTTAATTTTGGGAAGTGTAAATGCCTACACACAGGACAAGGGAACTTAGATGTAAACTATGAAATGGGAGATATTGTGCTATGTATTACTGTAAAAGAAAAGGACTTAGGAGTAACAATAAGCACTGATATGAAAGTTTCAGAGCAGTGTGGTATTGCAGCTTTAAAAGGTAATACAATTCTTGGGTTGATTAGGAGAAATATAACATATAAGAAAAAAGAGTTAATAATGCATAAAGCAACAGTGAATATTGATAGAAATATTTTTTCTCATTCAAGAAATATAGGAGAACTAGAGGACTTGATGTAACATTAGCAAAGGGTTAGTGTAGATTGCATATCAGAAGTACTTGTTTTACTGGAGGATGGATCGAACAAATTATCTACACATTGTGTAAATGTCACTGCATCAGCAATTATATGTAAAAAAACATAAGTAGGGCCTATTGCTAAATAGAACGCCTGCGTCCGTCTCTGTTTGTGTCTCTAGAAATGTAATGAATAATATAATAGTTGAACGAAGACAGGCACTCTAGGGGAAGACCACAGTACAAAATTGCATTGGTGGCCATGTTAACGTTTTGTCTGACCACTAACAATTCTGAATTTTTTTCACAACAACTGCTATCTTCTCATTGACATATGCTGACCATGCAAGTTCTGTCAAAATCATATACCTCCAGCTCTTTTAAAACGTCCCAACGTGCGATGCCCGTTAATTTTTACAAAAATAGCCATGTATTCATGCGCCCACTTGGTCCATAGCAGAAAAATTCCGCCTGTTAAACTCTCAAAAAATGCACTATTTCACAGCCAATAGCTTCTACAATCAAACCTGTGAATATGCCTGCTCAATTACACTTATGTCACATCATATGAATTGTTTAATTTTACATATCACAATTTAATACGCCCTAAATTCGCGTGAAACAATAAACAGGAAGGTAAACTGTGGTCTGACCCCTCTAGACGGCGTATCCGCGACTACGAGACGAGCGGGTGTATTATTTTTTTGAGGTTTCCGGCCTCAGTCGATACGTGGCGCGGCAGCTGCACCCGTCAATCGGTATCTAGGTCAGCGCCTCGACCATGGATGGAGATCAACCGTGCTGACAGTCTCGGTGTCGTCACAAAGCGACGACAAACAACCCAGGTTATCGCTGACACAATTCGGCAGCAGCGGTTGTGAGTTTACTACACCAGGATCGATTACTATTACTACAAACTGAGCGTTATTACTCGGGTCATACTGCTGTGACCTGTGTGTTTGTTGTTAATGTGTTAACTGTTGTTAGTGTTAGTGTTGACCTGCGCCGCGGAACCCACAACAAGCATGACAGCGTGGCGAGTTGCGACTCTGTCGGTGACGGTGTTCGTGTTCTACTTTGTAGTCATAGCAGGTACGTACTACAGGTCGACGTTATGCTGTCGGCCCTCGGTCGCTGTGAAGGCCGGCTCACACGAGAGCTATCAGCTGAGCCGACAGCTGTCGGCTCAGCTGATAGCTCTCGTGTGCGCTGCGTTTATCGTGAGCAATGCGCCACACGAGGCGGTGAGCAAAATATCTATCGTGTTTAATAGTTTTCGCTTCGCGACCCTCGCGAGTCGGGAGTCCAAAGTCTCACCGTCTGCACCTGCGGCGTGCGTAAGCTACGTGCTGAGCTTGCTAAACTTGTCCAGATGTGGCCGGATTACCCGTGCCTTTACGATGTTCGTTCGGCGGTATTAAAAAACAGAGATGTACGACAGCTAGCAACGGAAGAAATTGCCGCCAAGCTGGATCGAAACGGTACGTACTACGTAGGGCCTATTTGGAAATTTTTCCAGTATGATGATGCCTATTGTTGGGCACTAATGCTGATGCTACCATCCAGATATACTGTCATGTACATGTTCAGGTTTCGCTGATTAAATGTTATTTTCACTAAGATTTAAGTGTCCGTCACGTCTTCCCACATACATTCACTGACATAGTGGCACTGTCGTTATTTAGATACATTGTATGAAGTGTCTATTAGGCCAGTTTTGGTCATGTGGCAAGATACTAGTCAAACATGCAATTTTTTAAGTAGAAAAAGTATAATTTATACACAAAAAAGTATAACATAAACACATTTAACTTTAGCATAAACTTGTAATAAATTAGAAAATCGTGTTGCTGCATCGATCAATTAAAAATATTGATTTTTTTCAGTGGACTGGGTGAAGACTAAATTGAGACTTTTGAGAAATAGTTTCACTAAAGCAAGCAAAGCACCGAGAAGTGGCAGTGCGACAAAAAAAACCAGCAGAAGGACAACTTGGTTGCTGGAGAATTTACAATTTCTGGCCCCTTATGTAGCAGGAAGGCCAACCATTTCCAACTTGGACTCGGTAAATATTTTATTCAATAACTCATTTACCATTTTGTTGTCAACTATATTTTTTTACAAGATCAGTTCACATGTTTTAACTGCTTCATCACAAGATCAGTTCACAAGATCAAAAGACCAGTTCACTCTGATCATAAGATCAGTTCACAATCTCTAATTGCATGATCAAAGGATCAGTTCCCATTGATCAAACGATCAGTTCATTGTGATCAAAAGATCAGTTAAAATTTTCTAATGAGTGACCATATACTCTTGCCATGGAACAGATCCATAATCTGATGTAAAGTAATCAGTGAGCTCGTTTCGTTGCATTTTGGCCTTTCCCGTTGCATTTCTTTCTGTGCATGCTGGCAAGCATGTCAGAGCTGGGCCATTTCTCCAAACTCCAGCAGTGTTGTGTCGATCTGTGTCTTCAACATCATTAACACTCATGTAGGTGTGGTTGTTGTTTTCAACCATGAAATTATGCAGACAACAGGCAGCCAAGATTACTTTCACAACCTTCTGATTGTCGAGATTTATGGTTGTCAAAAAATTCTTGGAACCTGTTAGCCATTATACCGAAGGCATTTTCAACAACACGCCTTGATCTGGACAAACGATAGTTGAAGATTCTCTTCGACTTGTCTAAATTCCTATGTGGATAAGGTTTCATGATTCTTTCCTACAGAGGAAATGCATCATCTCCTAATATGCGGTACTGTATTTTGTTTGGAATGCCCTCTATGTTTTCAGCAGATGGCAAGTTAAGAATGTTTTTCTCTAAGGCTACTTTCAGTGATGACTCGGCGAACACACGAGCATCCCCGGCACGGCCAGGAGCCCCAACATCCATGTTAACAAACGTGTAGTTTGCTGCAACAAGGGCAAGAAGTAGCACACTAAAGAAATGCTTATAATTGAAGAACTCTGATCCACTGTCGACTGGTTGTTGTATTGCGACATGCTTGCCATCCAGTGCTCCAATGCAGCATGGTTAATTCCACTTCGTTTGAAATTCCACAGCAATTTTCCGCCAGTCCTCTGCAGTAGCTGGGACCTGAAAACAAATAAGACACTATATCCTTGTTTATTTATTCACATTAATTTCACTGTTTCAGCCATCGCCTACTCCAACCACAGACAGTGAGACAATAGTTGACGCTGGGGATGACGTCCTGAATGATGACACAGACGACGATACTTTGTCCCAAGATGAACCATCAGCTATAGAACATACCACACCAAAATCCACCCAGGAACCACCGAAACGAAGACCCACGTCTGCAAGGAAACAGCGTGACGAGGAGGAATATTGGCTCCTGAAAGGACTGGCTAATTCTATTAGCCAGAGAGAGAGAGCAAAAAAGCTAAAACTAACGCGGAAAGCAATGAGGTTGATACCTTTGGCCAATTGTAGATTCATTGCAAAAGTTGGAGCCTATGACAAGGCACATCGCTAAACACAACATAAGCAATATTCTTTTCCAGGCTCGCATGGGAATGCTGGGCCCAAAGCAACATCACGTGTACCCTCTTCAACAGCAAGTGGATTCCCCTCTACTTCATTTCAGCAGCAGCAGCCGCTGCAGCAGCAGCCGCAGCAGCAGCAGCAGCCGCAGCAGCCGCAGCGGCAGCGGCAGCAGCAGCAGCAATTTTAACCCCACCAACAACTTGAGTAGTAGTGTACAATTAGTTATCGTAGTTAATACTGATGAATATTTACTGGCCATGGAACTATAAGTTGTCCTGTATAGTGTATGTAAATATTTACTGGCCATGGAACTATAAGTTGTCCTGTATAGTGTATGTAAATATTTACTGGCCATGGAACTATAAGTTGTCCTGTATAGTGTATGTAAATATTTACTGGCCATGGAACTATAAGTTGTCCTGTATAGTGTATGTAAATATTTACTGGCCATGGAACTATAAGTTGTCCTGTATAGTGTATGTAAATATTTACTGGCCATGGAACTATAAGTTGTCCTGTATAGTGTATGTAAATATTTACTGGTCATGGAACTATAAGTTGTCCTGTATAGTGTATGTAAATATTTACTGGCCATGGAACTATAAGTTGTCCTGTATAGTGTATGTAAATATTTACTGGCCATGGAACTATAAGTTGTCCTGTATAGTGTATGTAAATATTTACTGGCCATGGAACTATAAGTTGTCTTGTATAGTGTATGTAAATATTTACTGGCCATGGAACTATAAGTTGTCCTGTATAGTGTATGTAAATATTTACTGGCCATGGAACTATAAGTTGTCCTGTATAGTGTATGTAAATATTTACTGGCCATGGAACTATAAGTTGTCCTGTATAGGTTATGTAAATATGCATGTTTATGGTCAGTCGTATTGTCAGTTGTTTAACTGGTGTCTTCATAATTTTCTAGTTTTATACTTTAGTTTGGTGATTTGTTTTTGATGAAGTCAGGAAAGAACACAATAAGGAAGTGTGAACTGTTTTGTAATGATCAGATAATTATATGTTTATGTAATTCTTGCATATTTGTAAGCGCTTTTATAATTACTAGATAATTATGTTTGTGTAACTATTGTATGTTTGTACTGAAGACATGAAATAAATACAATTAATTACCTTCAGATAGCGTTCTTTCATTACCGTGAACAGTGCTTGACATGTCTCGTCAACAATGTTTGAAAGTCGGTGTCCGTTCTCCCATTCTCAATTGAAAGGACAGACTTGAAGGATTCACCTGACAAAATTCATCCATCCTTAGTGCTGTAACAAAAATTCAATACACAGCACACGCACACATACTGTATATTATATCTCTAATACATAACAATTTATGATTATATTTATTACACACATTATGCATTTTTATTTATTGTTTCTACAACATGATTTAAAATAATTATATACATCATTAAAATTTATTACAACGATAAAGAGTCCCAAGGAAAAAACGAATTGTGCAGTTAGGGTTTATTTGTGAGAGCAGAAATTGTATGGATGAGTGAGTGGAAGTGATGTTTTTGTGCACAGTAGCATCTAAGCTTTGAAATGACGTCATTTGTCAGTTGGTATACCAGTTGCGTAAGGACACAGTGGCCATCAAGCAGGGTGTACTCTACTGTGTACTATATTTTGGAAACCGGGGAATTTCATGGCAGAAATGCAGGGGTGTCATGCATTGAAGCAATTTGTGCGAAAAGAAGTATGTCGTTTTCACGAATTTCACACACCAGGTGTCTTAGTGGGTCTGTCATTTGCTGTGAATAAAAAACAAATTGTAGGATAAATTTTCAATGTAGGCGCAAGAACGTTATAATGGTCGTCTATGGGAAAAGTTACCGTGCCCAGCAGCAGTAGACAGTGGCATGGGTAGCATATCAAATATTTTTGGTAGTAAACACTATTTAAACTAGAAGCGCAGGGGGTTACTTAGAGATGCCTCAAGCAGGACAAGAGGCCACTAGTACAGATAAACCAATAACAGAATTTCCAAAATACATGTCTGAAGCAGGTTATAGATGCGTGTGTTTAAATGCTAGGAGTATGGTAAATAAGAAAAACGAATTAAACATTATGGTAGAAGATAATGACCCTCACATAATTGGTATAACCGAATCATGGGCCAACACAGACATTACATATGCTGAATTAGGATTGACAGGATACGTAATGTTTAGGAGAGATCGAATAGGAAGAAGGGGAGGGGGAGTTATTTATATGTTAAAGAATATATTCAGGCTTATGAAATAAAATTAGAAAGCTAAGCAGATTACGATGACGCTGTTTGGTGCAAAATAGTTTCAGGAAATTCAAAATTAACTATTGGATTAGTTTACCAAAGCCCAAACATAAACGAAGAGGGTAACATAAAAATACAAAATGCTATAAAGGAAGTTAGTAAAGGGGAATGTATCATAATGGGAGATTTTAACCATGGACACATACAATGGAAATCTCTAGAGAGTACAGGGGGTGAGGACCAACAATTTATATTTTTAATTCAGGAGAGCTTCCTTACTCAGCACGTGCTAGAACCAACCAGGGAAGAAAATGCATTATATATAGTTTTATCATCACAAAAAGAATTAGTGGACAATGTAAAAATACATGAACCATTGGGTAACAGTGACCACAATCAAATACATTTAGACATCAATGTAAAATCATCAAGTAAAAATAAAAAACGTATATGAGAAACTTCCACAAAGGTAACTATAAAGATATGAGAAAATACTTAGCAAACCTAGATTGGAATAACATGCTGATTAATAAGACCGCAATTGAATGTTGGAATATTCTAAAATATGAAATTGAGAGTATCATCGATACATTTTTTCCCCTTGAAAAAACAAGGAAAACGGTCTAGAAAGAAACACTTGTCAAAAGAAGCTATTAGAAAAACAGTGTTTAAGCAAACTATGTGGAGGGTTTATAGGCGTACCAGAAAGGATGAAGACTATGCAAATTACAAAGAGGCACTTAACCTAGCTACGACTGAAATTAGAAAATCTAAAAGAACCTTTGAAAAAAAAACCACAGCAAGAGTTTCTATGCTTATGTAAGGAGTAAACATAAAGTTCGAGATAAGATCGGACCACTGGAAAACAACAGGGGAAACATAATTTCAGACGGGTTTCAAATGGCAGAGGTCCTGAATGAGTATTTCAGCTCAGTTTTTTACCACAGAAGATATCAGCTCACTTCTAGTTCCATTTACTAAATTTGAGGGCAATTAAGATAAAGGTAAACTGACTGTGAAATAAGTAAACATTTTACTCATAATATCACGAGGTTTTTAATGGCGGAAGACCTAAATGGATACTTCAGTTCAGTGTTTACCAGAGAGGATAGTTGTTCATTACCAGTTCCAGATGCTAAATTTCAAGAGGCTTATCTGACTATTTAGGGCAGTTATTTGTAACTCCTGAAATGATAGCAAAGAAAATTAAGAAGATGAAAGATAATAAATCACCTGGAGTTGATGGGATACCACCAAAACTGCTTAAGGAAATTGTTGAGCAAATTAGTACACCACTTGCAAAATTGTTTAACTTGTCACTAGAATAGAATGTAATCAACTGGATAGAAAAGTGGCTTACACACAGAAAACAGAGAGTAATAGTAGATGGTGAGATTTCAAACTGGAAATCGGTTTTGAGTGGGGTACCACAGGGATCAGTATTAGGTCCTATACTGTTTTTAATATATATAAATGATTTGGAAGATGACATATCTAGCAAAGTACTTAAATTTGCAGATGACACAAAAGTATTCAGAAAGGTTACTAAGGATACAGATAAACAAAGTTTACAGGATGATCTAGATAAATTAGTTAAATGGTCAGAAAAACGGCAAATGTTTGGGAAGTGTAAATGTATACACATTGGACATGGAAACATGGACGAAGAATATCAAATGGGGGATGCTGTACTAGGTAGAACCACACAAGAAAAGGACTTAGGAGTAACATTTAGTGCTGACATGAAAGTTTCATAGCCATGTGGGATTGCTGCTTCAAAAGGAAATCAAATTGTAGGGCTAATTAGGAGAACTATCATGTATAAGGAGAAACAGCTAATTGTACCCCTGTACAAAGCAATAGTTAGACCACATTTGGAATATTGTATTCAAGCATGGAGGCCGTATCGTAAAAATGACATAGACAAGCTAGAAAGAATACAACGAAGAGCAACTAAAATGATTCCAGAATTGAGAGACCTTAGTTACAAAAGTCGCTTATTACAATGTGGTTTGACAACACTAGAGACCAGGAGACTAAGAGGAGACCAAATAGAAGTGTTTAAAATAGTGAACGGTTATGAGGATGTTGACAGGAATAGGTTCTTCAAACTTAAAGAAGGCAGTCGAACCAGAGGACACAAAGCAGCATTAGTTAAGGAGCAGTGTAGGTTGGACATGAGAAAGTACTCTTTCTCACAGAGGGTGATAAATGAATGGAACAAACTGCCAAATGATTGTTTTAATGCTAGTAGTGTGAATATGTTTAAAAATAGAATTGACAGATATTTGATAAGGGCGGACTACACATAGATGAGAAAATTGTTGGACTCTCGATGGCTTCCTTATCCACTTGCCATCTGGAACTTGTTGTTTGGGATGGCAATCTTCTTAAATCTTGTTAAACTAGTTAATAATATACTATAGGGCAGATTGGGCAAGTAGAAACAGTTTATAAAACAGAAATATTAAAAACGCGTTTATTTATCACAACAAATGACGCACGCACACACACATGTTAGCCATATACTACTAAGCGAATGTTTAGGAAAGTTTTAAGAAAGATTGAATGGGTTAGTTCAAATATTTGTATTGCGTCACTGAGATACTCCAGATAAGTCAATCTACACACTTATATTATGAACACATCGTTTGATAGATATGTCCTACTTCTTCTTGTATATCTAAGGTCACAAAAACATAAATATTTACAAATGCTAATTATTACATACATAAAAAATTATCTAACAATATGTAATTAACAATACAACAAAGTTGAACGAGCTAACTACTAACAACACTAAGTTGTAACATATAAAAAGTGTATTTCAACGGGTGTTGGGCCTATGTTACGTGTGTTACCTGTGTTACCTATGTTACCTATGCTACCTATGTTATCTATGTTACCTATGTTAGGTTCAACTAGCCCCCGTTAAAATGTTTCAACTTACCCCGCCACGGTCGCAGTGATTCAGCATTGCGCTGCGCCAAATTGCGTCATGCAATTTCATGATCCTTCTCTTGACTTCAGCGACAACCTCGTTGTGGTGAGACGTTTGTGGTTGCCACTCCTTCTCTTGACTTCAGTGACAACCTCGTTGTGGTGAGACGTTTGTGGTTGCCACTCCTTCTCTTGACTTCAGTGACAACCTCGTTGTGGTGAGACGTTTGTGGTTGCCACTCCTTCTCTTGACTTCAGTGACAACCTCGTTGTGGTGAGACGTTTGTGGTTGCCACTCCTTCTCTTGACTTCAGTGACAACCTCGTAGTGGTGAGACATTTGTGGTTGCCACTCCTTCTCTTGACTTCAGTGACAACCTCGTTGTGGTGAGACGTTTGTGGTTGCCACTCCTTCTCTTGACTTCAGTGACAACCTCGTTGTGGTGAGACGTTTGTGGTTGCCACTCATTCTCTTGACTTCAGTGACAACCTCGTTGTGGTGAGACGTTTGTGGTTGTCACTCCTTCTCTTGACTTCAGTGACAACCTCGTTGTGGTGAGACGTTTGTGGTTGCCACTCCTTCTCTTGACTTCAGTGACAACCTCGTTGTGGTGAGACGTTTGTGGTTGCCACTCCTTTTCTTGTCTTCAGCTACAACCTCGTAGTGGTGAGACATTTGTGGTTGCCACTCCTTCTCTTGACTTCAGTGACAACCTCGTTGTGGTGAGACGTTTGTGGTTGACACTCCTTCTCTTGTCTTCAGTGACAACCTCGTCGTGGTTAGACGTTTGTGGTTGCCACTCCTTCTCTTGACTTCAGTGACAACCTCGTTGTGGTGAGACGTTTGTGGTTGTCACTCCTTCTCTTGACTTCAGTGACAACCTCGTCGTGGTGAGACGTTTGTGGTTGTCACTCCTTATCTTGTCTTCAGCTACAACCTCGTCGTGGTGAGACGTTTATGGTTGTCACTCCTTCTCTTGACTTCAGTGACAACCTCGTTATGGTGAGACGTTTATAAATGCATCTGCTTCTCTTGACTTCTTCAGCTATGTCGTTGTCGTGAGACGTTGGTAGTTGCCACTCCCTCTGTTGACTTCAGCTATGTCGTTGTCGTGAGACGTTCGTAGTTGCCACTCCCTCTGTTGACTTCAGCTATGTCGTTGCCGTGAGACGTTGGTAGTTGCCACTCCCTCTGTTGACTTCAGCTATGTCGTTGTCGTGAGACGTTGGTAGTTGCCACTCCCTCTGTTGACTTCAGTTATGTCGTTGTCGTGAGACGTTGGTAGTTGCCACTCCCTCTGTTGACTTCAGCTATGTCGTTGTCGTGAGACGTTGGTAGTTGCCACTCCCTCTGTTGACTTCAGCTATGTCGTTGCCGTGAGACGTTGGTAGTTGCCACTCCCTCTGTTGACTTCAGCTATGTCGTTGTCGTGAGACGTTGGTAGTTGCCACTCCCTCTGTTGACTTCAGCTATGTCGTTGTCGTGAGACGTTCGTAGTTGCCACTCCCTCTGTTGACTTCAGCTATGTCGTTGTCGTGAGACGTTCGTAGTTGCCACTCCCTCTGTTGACTTCAGCTATGTCGTTGTCGTGAGACGTTGGTAGTTGCCACTCCCTCTGTTGACTTCAGCTATGTCGTTGTCGTGAGACGTTGGTAGTTGCCACTCCCTCTGTTGACTTCAGCTATGTCGTTGTCGTGAGACGTTCGTAGTTGCCACTCCCTCTGTTGACGCCGTCACATTTACCCTGCAAGCGAACTGATTCAAAGAGATACACTTCCGGTCAAATGTTACGTTGATTAGCTCCGCACTCGAAACATTTTCTGGAGGTGCGCATGATGTTTGTGCGCGTGATGTTTGTGCGCGTGATGTTTGTGTGCGTGATGTTTGTGTGCGTGATGTTTGTGCGCGTGATGTTTGTGTGCGTGATGTTTGTGCGCGTGATGTTTGTGTGCGTGATGTTTGTGTGCGTGATGTTTGTGTGCGTGATGTTTGTGTAAATATATGATTCGCCGGAGCCTGTGTGAACAATTTAGTATTCGAAGGTAATTTCGGTGATTGGTTCCATATATAGGTATATGGTGTGACTCACTCACTCACTCACTCACTCACTCACTCACTCACTCACTCACTCACTCACTCACTCACTCACTCACTCACTCACTCACTCACTCACTCACTCCTCGTGCCCTTACGGTACGATTAACGTGCCCTTAGCCCTTACGCTCACAAGGCAGAGAACACTGAACGCCACCCATTCAGATATGCAGCCATTCTGTCTAAGGGCCCGTTCACACGAGCGATTCATTGTCCGATTAATGGGGCGACACAATGTCGGCCAACCAGTTGGACGCGTCGTTTCTTGAAAGCAATAAGAAACAACGCGTCCAGTTGGTCGGGCGACATTGTGTTGCTCGATCAATCAGATAACCATTCGCTATATACTATCCGAAGTATGGAGTATAAATTTCATATCATTGCAATATCAAAAACTTGGCTTAATGAAAACAATTGGGATGGAAATGAAGTAACCTGCGATGAAGTCGCATGTTCACGTTACAAACTGTAATTCCAGAAACAAACATGCCAGGTGGTGGTGTTGCCATATATGTGTGTGAATCTCTGCTTAACAATTGTCAGTCTTCTGATATTTGTCTAAGGAACATTTCGTATGTGGCTGATGACTGTTTTGAAAGCATCTTTATCGAGTTACAGATTAGTAAACACGAACAAATCAATATCGGTTGTATGTATAGAGCGCCGACTACCAGCCTCAGCAAATAGATTGACAATCTCTCATTCATACTGGGAAATCTCACCAGTAAAATTGTATACATATGTGGTGATTACAATATAGATTTATTGCACTGCGAAGAGCGAGCTGAAACAAAATATTTCCTTGATTAAATGTTTAGCTCTGGGTTATATCCCTTAATCACCAACACGAATAACAGGCACGAGTGCTACTATAATAGATAACATTTTCTGTTCTGAGCTGTGTAGAAACAAAGTGTGCGGCATTGTTTTAAGCGATGTTACAGATCATATGCCAATTTTCGTTCTGTGTGGCAACAGCACTAATGTGGTTAATCATGAAGATCCAACAGTTAAATATAAAAGAAAATTAGATGAAGATTTGTTAAACAGACTTGAGCACGACGTAAATTATATAAACTGGGAAATTGTAATGAATGAGTCAAACCCTAACGTAGCATTCTCGTGCTTTATGCAAGTAATACTTACAACGATGCCTGTCCTGTCGACATAACCACGTATACAGGAAAAACAAAACGGAACGATAAACCTTGGTTAACAAGAGGGCTAAAAAAAATGCCTGCATAAAGAAAAATAACCTGTACTTGGCGTTTCTAAAAGATAGGTCAGAATTAACAGAAAGTCGCTACAAAAAGTACAAAAACAAGTTAACAAAACTCTTACGTCTAGAACAGAAGAACTATTACATGAAAAAACTTGAAGATTGTAAAACTAATACAAGAGAGACTTGGAAAATTCTCAACAACATAATAGGTAAAAGAAAATCTGAAACAAAATATTCCAACGGATTTCGTGTTGGTGAAAATCGAGTAGTATTAGAAAGTAAAGAAATAGCTAACCATTTCAACAAATTCTTTGTTGACATAGGTACAAATTTATCAAACCTTATAGAACCTTGCCCGGGAGCAAAGCCCATTGACTTCGTAAAAAGTAACGTATCACAGTCAATGTATACACACCCAGTTACTGAGCAAGAAGTACTTGACATTGTATCTGGTTGCAAAAGTAAAACTTCATACGGACACGATGAGATCAGCATGAAAACAGTTAAGCATGTAATAAAGCAAATTGTAAAACCGCTAACCCACATTTTAACAGATCATTGATCTGCGGATCATTTCCAAATGAAATGAAATTGGCAAAAATCATTCCTGTATTTAAGTCAGGTGATCGTTTTAATTTTTTTAATTATAGACCTATATCTCTTTTATCCCAATTTTCAAAAATACTTGAAAAACTATTCAACAAAAACCTAACATCTTAATTGAAGCACAACACATACTGTCAGACAGGCAGTATGGCTTCAGAAGTAATCATTCGACCTCACTAGCTCTAACTGAATTTGTCGAAAAGGTTACTTCTGCAATGGATAAATCCAAAAGTACGATTGGTGTCTTTATCGATCTAAACAAAGCTTTCGACTCCGTTGACCACAACATATTGCTAAGTAAATTGGTGTCTTTATCGATCTAAACAAAGCTTTCGACACCGTTGACCACAACATATTGCTAAGTAAATTGCAATGCTATGGAGTAAGGGGTTTACCTCTGTAATGGATAAAAAGACAATAACCTTGTCTACGGTTGGATAAATAACTTTTATTATGTATGCTACAATAATAGTATCTCATAATTCAAAGAAATCAAGTATGTGCGATTACATGTGCGATTACATGTGCGATGACATGTGCAAATTTTCCAAACTACTTCATATTATTCTATTTGCAGATGATACTAAACATTTTTACTCGGCTAGTAATATTGATGATGTAACCAATGTAGTTAACAACGAACTAAAACAACTAGGCCTATTGTTCAGAGCGAACAAATTATCGCACAATGTGAACAAAACAAATTTTATAATGTTTAACAATACAAAACAACCTAGAACATATGTGCATATAGTTTTGAATGTAACAAACATTAAGCAGGTAACACATACAAAATTCCTTAGAGTAACTATTAATGAAAACCTAACATATAAAATGGTTGAAACAAAAGTATCAAAAAGCATATCAGTTTTGTATAAAACTACGCATGTTCTTGATTGTCAGGCGTTACACACATTATATCAATCACTTGTTGAACCACATATGTCATATTGCTGTGAGATATGGGGAAGTACGTATCAATCCAGACTCAAGAAACTATTTCTGTTACAGAAAAAAGCTATACGGATTATTTATAACCTTAATTACCATGATCATACATCTGTATTTTTCCATAGCTCAAAAATACTTAAACTTCATGATTTAGTTACATACAAGACTACGATTGTATTGTATAAAGCAAATAATCATTCTTTAAATGGTCGTGTTCAAGCATTCTTTAAACCAACCGAAGCTATACACATATATGGTACCAGACAAAGCAAACTGTTTTATGTTAAAAAACAAATACCGCCCTCAGACTACTGTCACTCACTGTCAAAGGGATAAAAACGTGGAACAGTTTAGCAAATGAAATAACTCAGCTACCAAGTTTAACACAATTTTAGAAAACATTCAAGTTGTCATTACTTACAGCATATTTATAAACTTTTAATTGAAAGTGATGCCAATTAGTTAATTTATATTTAATTTATTTATAATTAGCACAAGCACCACTGTAATAAGTTTATAAGTGAATTGTGAATGCTACTTTTTATTTTATTTTTTTTTACTTTGAGAACTTTGAGAGACCTTTGAGAGTTTGAGAAGGGCATAGCACCTTATAAGTTGTATGGCTTCAGCTTCAGCGAGCGGGGCAGTTGTGTGAGATAATCTACATAATATATACCCGTATAACTAATTAACCGTTATGTTATGTTTCAAAGGGTAGTTCCATTACACTCCAGCCAGGCCTTGACCAGAAATCATGTTAAACGAGCCACACCTCTAACACATGTGTCCTTTACACAAGCCGTGTCCTGAAACGCGACCATTTCTTTTCCGTCGATTGTAGCAGATTGACCCAGTATTGCGGAGTTACACATTATATAAAGACTTAAACACGAGTTAGTCGTGCATTGCGGACGTAATACGGTTGTTTTTTATTTGACAACGTGAAGAGTATGTGTATGTCAGGTAGTCTTATTTTCAATTGTGTCGTGCAATGACCCTGTGGTAATGTACCCGTGTCTTGTAGCTGACGACAACGGGACATGCAAGACGCCGGCGCCGTCTGTGGCGACCGAGAAGCGTCTGATGGACTGTCTGATGAAGTCTTACAACCAAGACGTGCGACCCGCCCACAACGTCAGCGACGTCGTCACGGTGCACTTCGACATGACATACATCCACATCGTATCACTGGTCGGTGATGAACATTACCAGCTGCCTACCAATCTTACAAGTGCAATTGTTATGTAATCAGTTTTGTTGCGTAATGTATGTGGTTATGTAATAAATGATAATTGAATGTTTGTTGCTACAAAACATGCCTATAACTAGCGTAAGTTAAAGCCAC
Source organism: Lamellibrachia columna (assembly GCA_963662155.1). Lineage (NCBI taxonomy): Eukaryota > Metazoa > Annelida > Polychaeta > Sabellida > Siboglinidae > Lamellibrachia > Lamellibrachia columna. Next base: position 1,582,407 of record OY759269.1, read on the forward strand.
GTTACTTGGACATTATGTCCTTAACCTCTTCTACCGAACTAAATAAAACCGTGCATGTACACTTTGAGTATTTCAGTCGTACCCATTTATACCAACACATGCACACGCCAAATTACGCTAGGAAAATTTGCATTTATTGTTCTGACAAATAAATCAAAACAACTTTACCACATCGGTATAAATTTTGAGAACTGACTACGTAAGAATAAATACCTACGACTAATGTTTCAGTTAGGAATTTAAGATCAAGTAAAAACTATGCTTTGTCTTTAGTTTAGTCTTGTCATGATATATTTTGTTTGTTGTTTTCAGAACACCAAGTCTAAAACGCTGCGCTCAAAGTCGTGGTTACAAAAGGTAGTATTATTAAATGTGAATAAAATAGTTGACTGTGGCCATAGTCTGTCGGCAGTAAGACGTGACGCTGGTGTGAGGGCGACAGTAAGACGTGACGCTGGTGTGAGGGCGACAGTAAGACGTGACGCTGGTGTGAGGGCGACAGTAAGATGTGACGCTGGTGTGAGGGCAACAGTAAGACGTGACGCTGGAGTGAGGGCGACAGTAAGATGTGACGCTGGTGTGAGGGCAACAGTAAGACGTGACGCTGGTGTGATGGCGACAGTAAGACGTGACGCTGGTGTGAGGTCGGCAGTAAGACGTGACGCTGGTGTGAGGGCGGCAGTAAGACGTGACGCTGGTGTGAGGGCGGCAGTAAGACGTGAAGCTGGTGTGAGGGCGGCAGTAAGACGTGACGCTGGTGTGAGGGCGGCAGTAAGACGTGAAGCTGGTGTGATGGCGACAGTAAGACGTGAAGCTGGTGTGAGGGCGGCAGTAAGACGTGAAGCTGGTGTGATGGCGGCAGTAAGACGTGACGCTGGTGTGATGGCGACAGTAAGACGTGACGCTGGTGTGAGGGCGGCAGTAAGACGTGACGCTGGTGTGATGGCGGCAGTAAGACGTGACGCTGGTGTGATGGCGGCAGTAAGACGTGACGCTGGTGTGAGGGCGGCAGTAAGACGTGACGCTTGTGTGATGGCGGCAGTAAGACGTGACGCTGGTGTGAGGGCGGCAGGAAGACGTGACGCTGGTGTGAGGGCGACAGTAAGACGTGACGTTATTGAGCGGACTACCAAGTATAATGTATTTGTAGCAGACACGTTGAAATAGAAATGACCAGCCAGGCGAGAACTTTGTAATGTATTTCATTAATATGCGTGCGTGCGTGCGTGCGTGCGTGCGTGCGTGCGTGTGCAATGTTGTATTCTTGTAACGTTTACACATAGTTTTAACGTGTCATGCCGAATGTTGACACATGTGTTTAATGTGCCTGACAAACGACATGACACGTTAATCTAACATGTACTCCTTGTAAACATTATAGTCGCCATTTCATCCTTCAGAGCTGGGTTGACCCGCAGTTAAAATGTACTCCTTGTAAATGTTTCGTCCTTCAGAGCTGGGTTGACCCGCAGTTAAAATGTACTCCTTGTAAACATTTCGTCCTTCAGAGCTGGGTTGACCCGCAGTTAAAATGTACTCCTTGTAAACATTTCGTCCTTCAGAGCTGGGTTGACCCGCAGTTAAAATGGGATCCGCAGAATTTCGGGAATATCGACACAATCCGGATACCAGCGAAAAAGATTTGGACACCCGACATTGTTCTGTTCAACAGGTAGGTCGATTACTCGTGAACAGGTCCATCAGGTCGGTAGATAATAATGTATTAGCGAAGTTCTTCTAATCCCAACTATTGAGGTTTACTTAACGTTTCGACTGCTGTCGGTAGCTTTCATCAGGAAGTGTTGCTTTCTCTCTCTATCACCTTTGCTCCCTGTCAATCAATGATGTAATTGTTTCTGTCTCCATGGTCTGTTATTGCTCCCTGTCAATCAATTATGTAATTGTTTCTGTCTCCATGGTCTGTTATTGCTCCCTGTCAATCAATGATGTAATTGTTTCTGTCTCCATGGTCTGTTATTTCAGACTTATGCTCTACCGTCGCAGACTCTTTCGTTTGTTCACGGGTAAAAAGAAAGAGTTAGTGTTAGGTCAGCAAGAAGCATAATAGACAGTTTCAGCTATACGTTTTTCACTCTACGTATCGCTAGTTCCTAACTTACAGGCACTGACGTCAGCTGAATTTGGCGGTCAAATGTTCTTCATTAAGTTTCGCGCAGAGATACCGATATCGCGGGGGTTCCAGAGAACATAGACGCGAGTGTTCGTACAGATCTATGTCGTCGTTTGTTTGACTCGATGGCATAAACTAACATAAGCTACCTATACAACATTTAACGCCAGTCGGACGGTGTGTAGCCACGCCGGACGACTGTTGTTACTCTTAGAGAATGACTGTGTTTTATTTGTTATAATACACAAGCTTCCAGAGGAAATCAGAGCGTAACTGAAACAAACAGTTGCATCAAAAAGTTACTACTAATGCAAGGTTACAGTATTGCAGTATGAGTGAACAGTGACAACGGTTGTAATCACGATATACAAGCAAATGTATCCCTAGCAATATAATAACATAACAACGTAACGTAACCACATAATCAACATAACAACGTAACGTAACCACATATCAACATAACAAAGTAACGTAACCACATATCAACATAACAACGTAATGTAACCACATATTAGCATAACAACGTAACGTAACCACATATCAACATAACAAAGTAACGTAACCACATATCAACATAACAAAGTAACGTAACCACATATCAACATAACAACGTAATGTAACCACATTAACATAACAACGTAACGTAACCACATATCAACATAACAACGTAACGTAACCACATATCAACATAACAAAGTAACGTAACAAAGTAACGTAACCACATATCAACATAACAAAGTAACGTAACCACATATCAACATAACAACGTAATGTAACCACATATTAACATAACAACGTAACGTAACCACATATCAACATAACAACGTAACATAACCACATATCAACATAACAAAGTAACGTAACCACATATCAACATAACAAAGTAACGTAACCACATATCAACATAACAATGTAACGTAACCACATATCAACATAACAAAGTAACGTAACCACATATCAACATAACAAAGTAACCTAACCACATATCAACATAACAATGTAACGTAACCACATATCAACATAACAATGTAACGTAACCATATATCAACATAACAAAGTAACGTAACCACAATATCTAGCCAACACTCATTCACATCGGTGATCTTGAATATATTGCGTCTTGAACTTGATCCGTGTGTGTGTGTGTGTGTGTGTGTGTGTGTGTGTGTGTGTGTGTGTGTGTGTGTGTGTGTGTGTGTGTGTGTGTGTGTGTGTGTGTGTGTGTGTGTGTAAATAATTATATATATATATATATATATATATATATATATATACGTGTGTGCGTGTGCATGTGCATGCATGCATTCATCATGTATGTAGCTGGTTAGATAGTAATACAAATATTAGTTACTTTTAGTTTTATACAGACTATGCGTGACTGATAATGTGCAAAGACTACAGAGTTACCCAGTACAACACTGCCGACACACCTATATAACAGCCGACACACCTATATAACAGCCGACACACCTATATAACAGCCGACACGCCTATATAACTGTCGTCACGCCTACATAACAGCCGACACGCCTACATAACAGCCGACACGCCTACATAACAGCCGTCACACCTATATAACAGCCGGCACACCTATATAACAGCCGACACACCTATATAACAGCCGACACACCTATATAACAGCCGTCACACCTATATAACAGCCGGCACACCTATATAACAGCCATCACACCTATGTAACAGCCGGCACACCTATATAACAGCCGGCACACCTATATAATAGCCGCCACGCCGGCACACCTATATAACAGCCGTCACGCCCGGCACACCTATATAACAGCCGCCACGCCCGGCACACCTATATAACAGCCGTCACGCCCGGCACACCTATATAACAGCCGTCACGCCCGGCACACCTATATAACAGCCGTCACGCCTATATAACAGCCGTCACGCCTATATAACAGCCGTCACACCTATATAACAGCCGTCACACCTATGTAACAGCCGGCACACATATATAACAGCCGTCACACCTATATAACAGCCGTCACACCTATGTAACAGCCGGCACACCTATATAACAGCTGTCACACCTATATAACAGCCGTCACACCTATGTAACAGCCGGCACACCTATGTAACAGCCGACACACCTATATAACACCCGACACACCTATATAACAGCCGTCACACCTATATAACAGCCGGCACACCTATATAACAGCCGCCACGCCCGGCACACCTATATAACAGCCGTTACGCCCGGCACACCTATATAACAGCCGTCACGCCCGGCACACCTATATAACAGCCGTCACGCCCGGCACACCTATATAACAGCCGTCACACTCGGCACACCTATATAACAGCCGTCACGCCCGGCAGACCTATATAACAGCCGTCATGCCCGGCACACCTATATAACAGCCGTCACGCCCGGCACACCTATATAACAGCCGTCACACTCGGCACACCTATATAACAGCCGTCACGCCCGGCAGACCTATATAACAGCCGTCATGCCCGGCACACCTATATAACAACCGTCATGCCCGGCAGACCTATATAACAGCCGTCATGCCCGGCACACCTATATAACAGCCGTCACGCCCGGCAGACCTATATAGCAGCCGTCATACCCGGCAGACCTATATAGCAGCCGTCATGCCCGGCAGACCTATATAACAGCCGTCATGCCCGACACACCTATATAACAGCCGTCATGCCCGGCAGACCTATACAACAGCCGTCATGCCCGGCAGACCTATATAACAGCCGTCACGCACGACACACCTATATAACAGCCGTCACGCACGACACACCTATATAACAGCCGTCATGCCCGGCACACCTATATAACAGCCGTCACGCCCGGCACACCTATATAACAGCCGTCACGCCCGGCACACCTATATAACAGCCGTCACGCCTATATAACAGCCGTCACACCTATATAACAGCCGACACACCTATATAACAGCCGACACACCTATATAACAGCCGACACGCCTATATAACTGTCGTCACGCCTATATAACAGCCGACACGCCTACATAACAGCCGACACGCCTACATAACAGCCGTCACACCTATATAACAGCCGGCACACCTATATAACAGCCGACACACCTATATAACAGCCGACACACCTATATAACAGCCGTCACACCTATATAACAGCCGGCACACCTATATAACAGCCATCACACCTATGTAACAGCCGGCACACCTATATAACAGCCGGCACACCTATATAACAGCCGCCACGCCGGCACACCTATATAACAGCCGTCACGCCCGGCACACCTATATAACAGCCGCCACGCCCGGCACACCTATATAACAGCCGTTACGCCCGGCACACCTATATAACAGCCGTCACGCCCGGCACACCTATATAACAGCCGTCACGCCCGGCACACCTATATAACAGCCGTCACGCCTATATAACAGCCGTCACACCTATATAACAGCCGTCACACCTATGTAACAGCCGGCACACATATATAACAGCCGTCACACCTATATAACAGCCGTCACACCTATGTAACAGCCGGCACACCTATATAACAGCCGTCACACCTATATAACAGCCGTCACACCTATGTAACAGCCGGCACACCTATGTAACAGCCGACACACCTATATAACACCCGACACACCTATATAACAGCCGTCACACCTATATAACAGCCGGCACACCTATATAACAGCCGCCACGCCCGGCACACCTATATAACAGCCGTTACGCCCGGCACACCTATATAACAGCCGGCACACCTATATAACAGCCGTCACGCCCGGCACACCTATATAACAGCCGTCACACTCGGCACACCTATATAACAGCCGTCACGCCCGGCAGACCTATATAACAGCCGTCATGCCCGGCACACCTATATAACAGCCGTCATGCCCGGCACACCTATATAACAGCCGTCACGCCCGGCAGACCTATATAACAGCCGTCACGCCCGGCAGACCTATATAACAGCCGTCATGCCCGGCAGACCTATATAGCAGCCGTCATGCCCGGCAGACCTATATAACAGCCGTCATGCCCGACACACCTATATAACAGCCGTCATGCCCGGCAGACCTATACAACAGCCGTCATGCCCGGCAGACCTATATAACAGCCGTCACGCACGACACACCTATATAACAGCCGTCACGCACGACACACCTATATAACAGCCGTCGTGCCCGGCACACCTATATAACAGCCGTCACGCACGACACACCTATATAACAGCCGTCATGCCCGGCAGACCTATATAACAGCCGTCATGCCCGGCAGACCTATACAACAGCCGTCACGCCCGGCAGACCTATACAACAGCCGTCACGCCCGGCAGACCTATATAGCAGCCGTCATGCCCGGCGCACCTATATAACAACTGTCACGCCCGGCTCACCTATATAACAACTGTCACGCCCGGCGCACCTATATAACAGCTGTCACACCCGGCACACCTATATAACAGCCGTCATGCCCGGCTGACCTATATAACAACTGTCACGCCCGGCGCACCTATATAACAGCTGTCACGCCCGGCGCACCTATATAACAGCCGTCATGCCCGGCAGACCTATATAACAACTGTCACGCCCGGCGCACCTATATAACAGCTGTCACGCCCGGCACACCTATATAACAACTGTCACGCCCGGCGCACCTATATAACAGCTGTCACGCACGACACACCTACATAACAACCGTCACGCCCTTACCTGAATTGTAAATTGGCGAATTCAAGCATTTAAACATAACATAAAGTTCCGCATACGAATAAACAGGTACGTCGTCTTCTCCGACCGGGGCAAACTGCGCTCGTAAAATGTAATAACCTGCCAAGCTTAACGAGCTGGGAGAGCCGTGGCCAACCCTAGTGGCACCTGATGGTTGACCTAGCTGACAAATACTATGTACTAAATCCACCAGGGTCACACGTGACCCACGGTCAATACCATCTACCTGGTCGGGTCTTCCCAACCCATCGTCTATTCCCGGGCTTAGGCGGCCAGTGGTCAGTCGACTGACACAGGAACTGTTTCAGCTTGGCCGTCGGGGGAGAGACCGTGGTGGACACTCTGGCAGTCGTCAACAGCAACGGCACGGTCACGTGGACGCCGCACGAGATCCTCACGAGCCACTGTCCAATGCACATGCGTCACTTCCCGCAGGACCAGCAGACGTGCCACCTGGCGTACGGCTCGTGGACCTACGACAACACACAGGTTGTAACGCTGTGCGTGCGTGCGTGCGTGCGTGCGTGCGTGCGTGCGTGCGTGCGTGCGTGCGTGCATCACCAATTGTACTATATGGTAGGGCAGATAACTGTAAAATCATGCACTTTTTCATAAAAGCACGAAACTCGGCAGATATTTAACAAGATTTAACAAGATTTAACAAGATTTGCCATCCAAGCCAAAGGCCCAGATGGCAAGTGGACAAGGAAGCCATTGGCTTATCGAGAGTCCAACAATGTTTACCTACTTATAACCCGCCCTCCTGATATATGTGTCAACCTTGTTTTTAAACATATTCACGCTGCTAGCAGTTACACAATCTGTAGACAATTTGTTCCATTCATTTATTGTCCTCTGTGAGAACGAGTGCTTCCTGATGTCCAATCTACATTGATCCTTTACTAATTTAGTTACAATAGGTTACAACTCGTCAAGGCGAACAAATTTAGACCCATGCCATGACACGTATCGGTGATCCAGCCAACCATTGCCACTTGGCTCTGAAAGTCAAATAAATACTGACGCGATAATCAATGTAATAATACGTTCGTAACATTTCGTTTCCAAATTTCCATGCCACTGTTTGTGGGCGACGTTAGTGGGTGCCGAGTGCAGTAGAATATGTTACAGGATGCGCCTCTGAGTGCAGTAGAATATGTTAGTGGATTCCCCACTGAGTGCAGTAGAATATGTTAGTGGGTGCCCGACTGAGAGCATTAGAATAGGTTAGTGGATGCACCACTGAGTGCAGTAGAATATGTTAGTGGATGCCCCGCTGGGTGCAGTAGAATATGTTAGTGGATGCCTCGCTGGGTGCAGTAGAATAGGTTAGTGGATGCCCCGCTGGGTGCAGTAGAATATGTTAGTCATAACAGTTTTATGTTTAAATACTGCAAGTGATGTTTGTATTAAAATGTGGGCCCTACCCTACTATGACCAGCGAAGTAACCTACTCTGACTTTCTCATTTTTAGCTTAAGCTGAAGCTGAAAACGCAGTCAAACCCAAAGTTTCTCTTTGGTGATCAACTCGAAGATGAAAACTGGCACGTGTCACAGCTGACAGCCACTCCACACGACGCACAGGTAGGCGCACTGACGGCCACTTCCCACCCCGCTCAGGTAAATGCACTGATGGCTACTCCACACAAAGCTCAGGTAGGCGCCCTGACGGCCACTCTACACTCCACTCAGGTAGGCGCCCTGACAACCACTCCACACTCCACTCACGTAGGCGCCCTGACGACCACTCCACACTCCACTCACGTAGGCGCCCTGACGGCCACGCCACACTCCACTCACGTAGGCGCCCTGACGGCCACTCCACACTCCACTCACGTAGGCGCCCTGACGGCCACTCCACACTCCACTCACGTAGGCGCCCTGACGGCCACTCCACTCAGGTAGGCGCCCTGACGGCCACTCCACACTCCACTCAGGTAGGCGCCCTGACGGCCACTCCACACTCCACTCAGGTACGCGCCCTAGCAGGTGACGACCCGGGCCTTTGACCCAAGCAACAGCGATACGTAATGAAAAGTAGTCAATGACCAAATATCTTTACCCGCCATGTCGATCAATGTACTCGCGCACTAATGCTATATATACTGGTCCGTCGAGCGAATAAAATGTTTCCGTCTGCAATCATAATATCCCTTAAAAGGCTTTATGTCTCAAACACTCCGACCGCCGAGCGTTGCGTCGTCTGCAATGCTCAATGTACCGCCGCCATAACGTTTCGCGCCACCTTGCAGAATTCTTACAAGTAATTTATAGTGTGTGCTTTTAGCCGCAAGGTGGCACCACATTGCGATCACTACCGGCGGCTTTCGCCAGATTTTGTTATATTCATTAAAGCAGCAGCGGATCCAGGGGGGGTCTTAGGGGTCTCAAGACCCCCCTAGGCCACGAAGGGGGGGTCTTAGACCCCCCTGTGTCTGTGGCAAATATTACGGTAAAAGAACACGAAGGGGAGACCGAGATTAGTCCGCTCCCGGGGCAAGTCCGCCAACCGGCTTTTATTCCGCGCCGTTGCAGAATTAAGTCACACGATTAAGTCACATGATCATCAAACTACATGCAGCGCAGTGTTCGAAATGACCACTGACTCTTGGTGGTCCCCAACATTTTTTTTCTTTAAAATCTTCTTTTCAGGCACTGTAATGGCTATTAATGCCTATTTTTGTAGAAAAAACTTGCTTGCTATAATAGCGACTTGTAGTTATTTTACCAACTAAGGTTGAAAGCACTTGTAAGTCACTCTGAATACGAGCATCTGTTAAATGACTAAATTGTGATCTAAGCCATTGTTACTGGAGTAATGCGCTTACAGACACAGTTCTCTGTAATTCTGAGAAGTAAAATGCAAAGGTAAAATGTGCCTGAATGACAATAGAGTGAGCTGAATGAATCAGCTAAACTACCAACATAATGATGTCGAATCCTGCAAAAACCGCCAAGTTCTGCGAAAACCGTCGAGTTCTTGTTGCGAGATCGATCAAGTTCTCCGAAAACTGTTGAGTTCTGCGAAAACCGTCGAGTTTTAGCACGCACACGCAGCAACAGATGCAACTGCGGAAGGGTAATTACATCGGTACAACGATAAAATGTGAGACCCCCAAGCTTACATTTTTCTTTCTTGTGGGATATCCCTCATGCCTTATGGCAGGACCCCCAGACCCCCTCATTTCGAACACTGATGCAGCTGGAAACTGACGTCCATGAGTTGCTGGCTGGAAAGTTGTGAACTAGAATACTAATTTTTGTGACTGAAAGTAATTTGTTTTATTTTGTTTCGATCAAATTTTAGTATTTATAAGTGGCATTGGTTAGACATTTAGAGTGCTCAGTAAGGCCCTTATATCAGAGATATTGTTTGGATTTTGCGTTGTTGCTCTATCCAGTGTCAATGGTATTTAGTAGCCGCCCACCAAATATGTTTCTGTGTTGGGGAACGTCCGCCTGTGTGCTACGGGGCAAGAATGCCCAGGATCACTTGTGAACATAAACACACTAACATGCACTCTAATAAAAACTTCCAACTGTCCAGTTTAGTGTTGTTTTCTAGTAAAAAAAGTGACGAAACCAGATTTTATTTCACAGTTTTCTAGCCGATGCAGTGCCAAACGTTGTTTTTTGTTTGCCTGGTTTATTTCATAGATACAACAGAATTTGTGAGGATTTTAAGTTTCTAACAAATGTGTGTCACAAACATGACGTTTTTTAACATAAAAATAAAACAAAGCTGAAATGTTCCTGTGTATTTGCTGCTTAAAGTACGTGTGGGGCGAACTTGCCCAGGCCCCTGGGCGGACTTGCCTCGACATGAGGCAAGTCTGCCCATGCTTGGATAGCTCTACTAAGAGTTAGATTTGGATATTGGCTTGTAACAGTTTTGGTATTTTTTATAGCACAACTGTGGACAAGATATTTTCGTTCAATATAAGGCCGAAACTGATCCTAACGTAAACGTAAAGACTGAAGTATTAGCAGCCAGCTAACATTAACCCTTACGTAAGTAAAACGACACATGTGTCGCCCCCCCCCCCCGGTTCGTAAGTAGATGACATGACTACGACTGACTGAGACCCCCCCTGCAAACAAGCCTAGATCTGCCCCTGTTAAAGTGCCAAGATAATACTATGAGAGGCCAAGTATTACGTTCAACTCTAGTCAGTTATCTAGTCTAGTCGGGACGAAAGCCACGTATTACATGTATTTTCTAGATTTGTCTTGTTTTGTGGAGTTTCTTTTCCAAAATGTTTTTATATTCAGTTGATACTCTTTGGAATCAAAAGCAGACAAATAAAAAAAAAATTCTCATAAAAACAGTCATTTTTGTATTATTGTGAGAATGTGATTGTAGACATGGATGGAAGAAGATTTACAAAAAAATTAATGAAAGTACTCGGGATAGTGAAAATTCCTGCGAGCTAGTGGATTTCATAATCCACTAGCCCAACGGGCTACTATAATTTTTTTATTCAGTAGGCCTGTGTGTTGTTACGACAACGGTTAAATCAACACAACAGTTATATTGTCAATTGAAACTACGTCCATAATGCCAACAGTAAACATAAATGATATATTTATTTATTTTTCCGTAACTATAAATTATATAAAATAATAAATTTTACCATTTTTTATGCCAGTTTTATTATAATACATTTATAATATGAATAAATGAAATTGCAATATTCCTGCAAGTTTTATGTTTGATTAATAAACCAATCTCGTGTTATGATTGTTTATGATCGGATTACAGTATTTGGTTTTGCTGGTGACGTAATTGCAACTATATCAGGTATTTCAAAAACGTGCCCGGGACCCCCCAACTTTTTTTCCTTTTGGGGCTTTCGGGGTCTAATGAATTTCAAACAACCTTTAAGCTTTGTCTAGGCATTCCCCCATAACGCTGGTCTAACATATTTCAGATAAACGGAGGCGCCGAGTTCAGTAACGTGCTCTACACGCTCGTAATCAGTCGGTCGTCGCCCTACTACGGCGAGACGCTGCAGATGCCCGCTATACTCTTCTCCATCCTCACCATGGCCATGTTCTTCATCCCCGCGGCGACGGGGGAGCGACTCCTCTACGGTAGGCCGTCTCTACTTCTACGGTAGGCCGTCTCTACCTCTACGGTAGGCCTTCTCTACCTCTACGGTAGGCCGTCTCTACCTCTACGGTAGGCCTTCTCTACCTCTACGGTAGGCCGTCTCTACCTCTACGGTAGGCCGTCTCTACTTCTACGGTAGGCCGTCTCTACCTCTACGGTAGGCCGTCTCTACCTCTACGGTAGGCCGTCTCTAACTCTACGGTAGGCCGTCTCTACGGTAGGCCATCTCTACCTCTACGGTAGGCCGTCTCTACCTCTACGGTAGGCCGTCTCTACCTCTACGGTAGGACGTCTCTACCTCTACGGTAGGCCTTCTCTACCTCTACGGTAGGCCGTCTCTACCTGTATGGTAGGCCTTCTCTACCTCTACGGTAGGCCGTCTCTACCTCTACGGTAGGCCGTCTCTACCTCTACGGTAGGCCGTCTCTACCTCTACGGTAGGCCATGTCTACCTATACGGTAGGCCGTCTCTACCTCTGCGGTAGGCCGTCTCTACCTCTACGGTAGGCCGTCTCTACCTCTAAAGTAGGCCGTCTCTACCTCTACGGTAGGCCTTCTCTACCTCTACGGTAGGCCGCCTCTACCTCTACGGTAGGCCGTCTCTACCTCTACGGTAGGCCGTCTCTACCTCTATGGTAGGCCGTCTCTACCTCTACGGTAGACTGTCTCTACCATTGATGCACCGAATGTGTACAGTTTGGACTGAAACGATTGACCGGAGTTTAACCAAGAGATGCACACCACGCACGCATCATAAAACAGTCATTGCCCTTATTGTTAAATGATTCATGTACGCACGCACGCACGCACGCACGCACGCACGCACGCACGCACGCACACATTTAAACAAACACATTGATGGCTACCTGTTGAGCTACTCGTTCCTCCGTTGCAGGTGTTGGTTTGCTGCTGGTGTCCGTGTTCCAGCTTCGGAACGTCGAGGCCGCCGTCCCAGGCGACACGGGCCAAGTTCCTCTCGTTGGTATGTCCTGAAGTCTGCCGGTCCTACGAGCGTAGGATACTTTCCTATCAGTTGTGTGTATTTTGAATAAGGCTTTATGTTGTTCATAGGGCATAGGAATAACAGATCATTAGTTCTAAACACTTCAAAGAGTGACTCTCGCGAATATCTTAGCTCAGAGCCCTTCTATCTATGAAGGGCTGTCTTAGCTGTGCGCAATCAACGCCAACATCTCGCGAGATCCAATCAAGGCGGGTTCCCTTTGAGTATGCGCAGCAAGCCAGCCAGCGGACCTAGACAAGACCACTGTTTACCTTCCTGTTTATTTAAGTGCAATAAGAAGGCCTAGTCACATGTTTGTTTATAGAAGCTATTGGTTGTGAAATGGTGCATTTTTAGAGTTTAACATGCGGATGGATTTATGGGAATTTTTCTGCTATGGGTCACGTGGGCGCATGAATACTTGTATATTTTTTGGTAAACATTGATGGGCATCGCGCGTGGGGGCGTTTTAAAAGAGCTGGAGGTATATGATTTTGACAAAACTTGGTCAGCATGTCAACGAGATGACAACAGTTTCTGTGAAAAAGTTTCAGAATTTTTGATGGTCAGGTTATCTTATGATCAGACATAACGTTAACTTGGCCACCAATACAATTTTGCACTGTGGTCTTACCTCACAATCAGACGGATTTCTTTTACCAGTCGTACAGGTATGCACCACTCAGGGTAGGCACCAGTCGTACAGGTGTGCACCACTCAGGGTAGGCACCAGTCGTACAGGTGTGCACCACTCAGAGTAGGCACCATTCGTACAGGTGTGCACCACTCAGAGTAGGCACCAGTCGTACAGGTGTGCACTACTCAGGGTAGGCACCAGTCGTACAGGTGTGCACCACTCAGAGTACGCACCAGTCTTACAGGTGTGCACCACTCAGAGTAGGCACTAGTCTTACAGGTGTGCACCACTCAGGGTTGGCACCAGTCGTACAGGTGTGCACCACTCAGGGTTGACACCAGTCGTACAGGTGTGCACCACTCAGGGTTGACACCAGTTTTACAGGTGTGCACCACTCAGGGTTGACACCAGTCTTACAGGTGTGCACCACTCAGAGTAGGCACCAGTCTTACAGGTGTGCACCACTCAGGGTTTGGCACCAGTCTTACAGGTGTGCACCACTCAGGGTTGGCACCATTCGTACAGGTGAGAGAGGGAGTTAGGGTGGAGGCAGGGATGGAGGGTGGGGGGGAGGGAGGGAGGGAGGGAGGGAGGGAGGGAGGGAGGGAGGGGGAGGGAGGGAGAGAGGGAGGGGGAAGAAAGAGGAGGACGAGAGAGACATACATACAGGGAGAGAGATAATTTACTGAATAAATTGCATTTACACAGAGGGAGAGGGAGCGGGAGACGGAGAGGGAGAGGGAGAGGGAGAGGGAGAATCATTCACTAAATGAATTACATTTACACTTTCACTGGTTGCTCAAGGTAACCGCACTAGGGTAGGAGGGGGAGGGAGAGGGAGAGGGAGAATCATTCACTAAATGAATTACATGTATACTTTCACTGGTTGCTCAAGGAGACCGCACTAGGGTAGGAGGGGGAGGGAGAGGGAGAGCGAGAATCATTCACTAAATGAATTACATGTACACTTTCACTGGTTGCTCAAGGTAACCGCACTAGGGTAGGAGGGGGAGGGAGAGGGAGAGGGAGAGGGAGAGGGAGAGGGAGAGGGAGAATCATTCACTAAATGAATTACATGTACACTTTCACTGGTTGCTCAAGGTAACCGCACTAGGGTGTAATACACTTTCACTGGTTGCTCAAGGTAACCGCACTAGGGTGTAATACACTTTCACTCGTTGATCAAGGTAACCGCACTAGGGTGTAATACTTTGATACTTAAATTGTATCCGTGTTTTCTGTTTCAGTTGTATACCTGGCGTTCGACCAAGTGATGTTGACAGTCGGGATTGTTCTGTCGATAGTCGTGTACAACTGTCACTACCGTAACGTGAAGAGAGGCAGCGTACCGGACTGCTTGAAGAAGGCGAGTGCGCACAAACACTGCGTTGGACGGCAGTCCTAGCGTAGTCGTTATAACATACGTCGTTCTCCGTACGCCAAGGGGCCGTTCACAGGCTCCGCACGCCAAGGGGCCGTTCATATGCTCCGTATGCTAAGGGGCCTTTCACATACTCCGTACGCCAAGGAGCTGTTCACATGCTCCGTACGCCTAGGGGCCGTTCACATGCTCCGTACGCCAAGGGGCCGTTCACATGCTCCGCACGCCAAGGGGCTGTTCACATGCTCCGTACGCCAAGGGGCCTTTCACATGCTCCGTACGCCAAGGGGCCTTTCACATACTCCGTACGTTCACAATTATCGACATTTAGTGCAGTGATACTGTCCGACATCTTGGACATTCACTGTGTAGTGCAGTGACACTGTCCAACATCTTGGACATTCACTGTGTAGTGCAGTGACACTGTCCGACATCTTGGACGTTCACCGTGTAGTGCTGTGATACAGTCCGACATCTTGGACATTCACCGTGTCGTGCTGTGATACTGTCCAACATCTTGGACATTCACCGTGTAGTGCAGTGATACTGTCCGACATCTTGGACATTCACCGTGTAGTGCTGTGATACTGTCCGACATCTCGGACATTCACCGTGTAGTTCTGTGATACTGTCCGACATCTTGGACATTCACCGTGTAGTGCTGTGATACAGTCCGACATCTTGGAAATTCACCGTGTAGTGCAGTGATACTGTCCGACATCTTGGACGTTCACCGTGTAGTGCTGTGATACTGTCCGACATCTTGGACATTCACCGTGTAGTGCAGTGATACTGTCCGACATCTTGGACATTCACCGTGTAGTGCTGTGATACTGTCCGACATCTTGGACATTCACCGTGTAGTGCAGTGATACTGTCCGACATCTTGGACATTCACCGTGTAATGCTGTGATACTGTCCGACATCTTGGACATTCACCGTGTAGTGCAGTGATACTGTCCGACATCTTGGACATTCACCGTGTAGTGCTGTGATACTGTCCGACATCTCGGACATTCACCGTGTAGTTCTGTGATACTGTCCGACATCTTGGACATTCACCGTGTAGTGCTGTGAAACAGTCCGACATCTTGGACATTCACCGTGTAGTGCTGTGATACTGTCCGACATCTTGGACATTCACCGTGTAGTGCAGTGATACTGTCCGACATCTTGGACATTCACCGTGTAGTGCAGTGATACTGTCCGACATCTTGGACATTCACCGTGTAGTGCTGTGATACTGTCCGACATCTTGGACATTCACCGTGTAGTGCTGTGATACTGTCCGACATCTTGGACATTCACCTTGTAGTGCAGTGATACAGTCCGACATCTTGGACATTCACCGTGTAGTGCAGTGATACTGTCCGACATCTTGGACGTTCACCGTGTAGTGCAGTGATACTGTCAGACATCTTGGACATTCACCGTGTAGTGATGTGATACTGTCCGACATCTTGGACATTCACCGTGTAGTGCAGTGATACTGTCCGACATCTTGGACATTCACCGTGTAGTGCTGTGATACTGTCCAACATCTTGGACATTCACCTTGTAGTGCAGTGATACAGTCCGACATCTTGGACGTTCACCTTGTAGTGCAGTGATACAGTCCGACATCTTGGACGTTCACCGTGTAGTGCAGTGATACTGTCCGACATCTTGGACGTTCACCGTGTAGTGCAGTGATACTGTCCGACATCTTGGACGTTCACCATGTTTTGCAGTGATACTGTCCGACATCTTGGACATTCACCGTGTAGTGCTGTGATACTGTCCGACATCTTGGACATTCACCTTGTAGTGCAGTGATACAGTCCGACATCTTGGACATTCACCGTGTAGTGCAGTGATACTGTCCGACATCTTGGACATTCACCGTGTCGTGCTGTGATACTGTCCGACATCTTGGACTTTCACCGTGTAGTGCAATGATACTGTCCAATATCTTGGAAATTCACTGTGTAGTGCAGTGATACTGTCCGACATCTTGGACATTCACCGTGTAGTGATGTGATACTGTCCGACATCTTGGACATTCACCGTGTAGTGCAGTGATACTGTCCGACATCTTGGACATTCACAGTGTAGTGCTGTGATACTGTCCAACATCTTGGACATTCACCTTGTAGTGCAGTGATACAGTCCGACATCTTGGACGTTCACCGTGTAGTTCAGTGATACTGTCCGACATCTTGGACGTTCACCGTGTAGTGCAGTGATACTGTCCAACATCTTGGACGTTCACCATGTTATGCAGTGATACTGTCCGACATCTTGGACGTTCACCGTGTAGTGCAGTGATACTGTCCGACATCTTGGAAATTCACCGTGTAGTGCAGTGATACTGTCCGACATCTTGGACATTCACCGTGTAGTGCTGTGATACTGTCCGACATCTTGGACATTCACCGTGTAGTGCAGTGATACTGTCCGACATCTTGTACATTCACCGTGTAGTGCTGTGATACTGTCCGACATCTTGGACATTCACCGTGTAGTGCTGTGATACAGTCCGACATCTTGGACATTCACTGTGTAGTGCAGTGATACTGTCCGACATCTTGGACGTTCACTGTGTAGTGCAGTGATACTGTCCGACATCTTGGACATTCACCGTGTTTTGCAGTGATACTGTCCGACATCTTGGACATTCACCGTGTAGTGCAGTGATACTGTCCGACATCTTGGACATTCACCGTGTAGTGCAGTGATACTGTCCGACATCTTGGACATTCACGGTGTAGTGCTGTGATACTGTCCGGCATCTTGGACATTCACTGTGTAGTGCTGTGATACTGTCCGACATCTTGGACATTCACCGTGTCGTGCTGTGATACTGTCCGACATCTTGGACATTCGCCGTATTGTGTTGTGATACTGTCCAACATCTTGGACATTCACCGTGTAGTGCTGTGATACTGTCCGGCATCTTGGACATTCACCGTGTAGTGCTGTGATACAGTCCGACATCTTGGAAATTCACCGTGTAGTGCAGTGATACTGTCCGACATCTTGGACATTCACCGTGTAGTGCTGTGATACTGTCCGACATCTTGGACATTCACTGTGTAGTGCAGTGATACTGTCCGACATCTTGGACATTCACCGTGTAGTGCTGTGATACTGTCCGACATCTTTGACATTCACCGTGTAGTGCTGTGATACTGTCCGACATCTTGGACATTCACCGTGTAGTGCTGTGATACTGTCCGACATCTTGGACATTCACCGTGTAGTGCAGTGATACTGTCCGACATCTTGGACATTCACCGTGTAGTGCTGTGATACTGTCCGACATCTTGGACATTCACCTTGTAGTGCAGTGATACAGTCCGACATCTTGGACGTTCACCGTGTAGTGCAGTGATACTATCCGACATCTTGGACGTTCACCGTGTAGTGCAGTGATACTGTCCGACATCTTGGACGTTCACCGTGTTTTGCAGTGATACTGTCCGACATCTTGGACATTCACCGTGTAGTGCAGTGATACTGTCCGATATCTTGGAAATTCACTGTGTAGTGCAGTGATACTGTCCGACATCTTGGACATTCACCGTGTAGTGATGTGATACTGTCCGACATCTTGGACATTCACCCTGTAGTGCAGTGATACTCTCCGACATCTTGGACATTCACCGTGTAGTGCTGTGATACTGTCCAACATCTTGGACATTCACCTTGTAGTGCAGTGATACAGTCCGACATCTTGGACGTTCACCGTGTAGTGCAGTGATACTGTCCGACATCTTGGACATTCACCTTGTAGTGCAGTGATACAGTCCGACATATTGGACGTTCACCGTGTAGTGCAGTGATACTGTCCGACATCTTGGACGTTCACCGTGTAGTGCAGTGATACTGTCCGACATCTTGGACGTTCACCATGTTTTGCAGTGATACTGTCCGACATCTTGGACATTCACCGTGTAGTGCAGTGATACTGTCCAACATCTTGGACATTCACCGTGTAGTGCTGTGATACTGTCCGGCATCTTGGACATTCACCGTGTAGTGCTGTGATACAGTCCGACATCTTGGAAATTCACCGTGTAGTGCAGTGATACAGTCCGACATCTTGGAAATTCACCGTGTAGTGCAGTGATACTGTCCGACATCTTGGACATTCACCGTGTAGTGCTGTGATACTGTCCGACATCTTGGACATTCACCGTGTAGTGCTGTGATACTGTCCGACATCTTGGACTTTCACCGTGTAGTGCAGTGATACAGTCCGACATCTTGGACGTTCACCGTGTTTTGCAGTGATACTGTCCGACATCTTGGACGTTCACCGTGTAGTGCAGTGATACTGTCCGACATCTTGGACATTCACCGTGTAGTGCTGTGATACTGTCCAACATCTTGGACATTCACCTTGTAGTGCAGTGATACAGTCCGACATCTTGGACGTTCACCGTGTAGTGCAGTGATACTGTCCGACATCTTGGACATTCACCGTGTAGTGCAGTGATACTGTCCGACATCTTGGACATTCACCGTGTAGTGCTGTGATACTGTCCGACATCTTGGACATTCACCGTGTAGTGCTGTGATACTGTCCGACATCTTGGACATTCACTGTGTAGTGCAGTGATACTGTCCGACATCTTGGACGTTCACCGTGTAGTGCTGTGATACTGTCCAACATCTTGGACATTCACCTTGTAGTGCAGTGATACAGTCCGACATCTTGGACGTTCACCGTGTAGTGCAGTGATACTGTCCGACATCTTGGACATTCACCGTGTAGTGCAGTGATACTGTCCGACATCTTGGACATTCACCGTGTAGTGCTGTGATACTGTCCGACATCTTGGACATTCACCGTGTAGTGCTGTGATACTGTCCGACATCTTGGACATTCACCGTGTAGTGCAGTGATACAGTCCGACATCTTGGACGTTCACCGTGTTTTGCAGTGATACTGTCCGACATCTTGGACATTCACCGTGTAGTGCAGTGATACTGTCCGACATCTTGGACACTCACCGTGTAGTGCTGTGATACTGTCCGACATCTTGGACATTCACCTTGTAGTGCTGTGATACTGTCCGACATCTTGGACATTCACCGTGTAGTGCAGTGATACTGTCCGACATCTTGGACGTTCACAGTGTAGTGCAGTGATACTGTCCGATATCTTGGAAATTCACCGTGTAGTGCAGTGATACTGTCCGACATCTTGAACAGTCACTGTGTAGTGCAGTGATACAGTCCGACATCTTTGACATTCACAGTGTAGTGCAATAATACTGTCCGACATCTTGGACATTCACCGTGTAGTGCAGTGATACTGTCCAACATCTTGGACATTCACTGTGTAGTGCTGTGATACTGTCCGACATCTTGGACATTCACTGTGTAGTGCTGTGATACTGTCTGACATCTTCGACATTCAACGTGTAGTGCTGTGATACTGTCTGACACCTTGGACATTCACTGTGTAGTGCTGTGATACTGTCCGACATCTTATACATTCACTGTGTAGTGCAGTGATATTGTCCGAAATCTTGGACATTCACTGTGTAGTGCTGTGATACTGTCCGACATCTTGGACATTCACCGTGTAGTGCTGTGATACTGTCCGACATCTTGGACATTCACTGTGTAGTGCTGTGATACTGTCTGACATCTTCGACATTCAACGTGTAGTGCTGTGATACTGTCCGACATCTTGGACATTCACTGTGTAGTGCTGTGATACTGTCCGACATCTTGGACATTGATAACTTCGTGGTAAACAGTTATTACTATGAGACCAGGGAGTTGTTAGAAAACGCAGCTTTAACAAAAGTATTACCAGAGTATTATAAATGTTGTTAAACATATTCTGATGGTTATTGTTGCGTGCGCTATACATGCAGTGTCGTAACGAGGGCATAACATTGTTACGTCGATGTTTTTTTAATTTGGACAATTACGAACATTTTAAAGTACTAATTCATGGAATACCAGAATTAAGAATACATTTTAACGTCACTTGCCGTCGACAGGTGTTCCTGGGTCGTCTCAGTCGTCTGCTGTGCGTGCCGGCCGAGCCGTACACGCGACTGCCGCGGAACCTCGACGACGCCGAGTTGGACATGACTCCGTTCCCCTACGACACCGACCCGCCGGCGACGAGGGACGCGGCACCAGCCGACGACAAGGATCGCGCCCTCGAGGCCACGCTCGACGACATCCGCAAATATCTGCGGATCTGCGCCAGACATGCGACATCTGGCGGGGAGACTGGGAGTCACCACCAGGTGGTGCTCAACGAATGGATCCAGTTAGCGCGAGTCATCGATCGTTTGTTGTTCGCCATCTTTCTCACTATTACGTTTCTCACGTTATGCATTGCGTTCTGACAGGACTAACCCATTAGAGCGTGACCATAACAGTGGTGCGTGTTGTGACTGGACTAACCCATTAGAGCGTGACCATAACAGTGGTGCGTGTTGTGACTGGACTAACCCATTAGAGCGTGAACATAACAGTGGTGCGTGTTGTGATGTACTTACATTACACGTGAACACCACTACTGGGCATATCACAATCTCATGTCCGCGACATATCACGTCTTTCACTGTTGATGAGGTGTGGAAAGTGAATGTATAGTAAAGACTCGCCAGTCACGACCGTCTCTGCTTTGTGAAACCGATACATCTGTCTCCCATTAACGTTTCAGTCGCTTTATTCCGCAACTATCATCAATCGATGTGCATTGTAATGTGAGCAAAGTAAATATTATAACGAGGTTGCGGCGTTGACACAGTGACCACCAGGTGGTGTAGTAGTCGGCAATCAACAGACGTGGAGTTAACATGGCCACCAATGCAATTCTCTACTGTGGTCTTCCCCCAAACACGGTTATAAAATGTTGATATGCTTATGTTTTAGTCGTTGTTGTTAGCTTAATTGTGGATATTACATGTAATTTGGATGAAATTATTAGTTTCTTATAACAAATTTCTTATAATTTTTATAATTTGCAATTCTGACAATATAATTAGGATTCATATTTTTGAAAATAAATAAAAACGGTTGCTAACCTGCCCTATGTTGTGTGTGTTTGACTTAGAAAATTGTTGGTGTCAGACTGGATAATATTATGTACAGTTTAGTGGTGCTACTGTTATAGTTAATATGTTATAAGATGTGATAGACATGGTGCAAGCATAAATTGTGCATGTATATAGGTATTAGGTAACGGTCCCTACAGTTAAGCCTGGATCAGGCTGGTGCATCTCTCCCTTTGAAGTTACATTGATTAATTGCTCTAGGAGGTGGCTGGGAGAGGGCTGATCTTGATTATTCCCTAGAGACCTGTAAGTTGAGCAGTGTCCAAGACTTGCTTGTAAACAACAGTGGAATGACAGTTAGGCTCGTCAGGTCTTGCACATGTGAAATTGACAACATTGTTGACTGTTGAATTTATTATATTAAGGGTTTTTTACATGTAGAGTACTAGTATTACATTAATACCTACAAGTATGATTATATATTAGTACTGAATAAGATAACAAGTATTTTACAGACAATATTGTGAACAACACCAATGTGTTGGAACTATGGTACTTAACAAATGTTGATGTGTCATCTTGCACTAGACACTATGATATGCATATAGCTTACTTATTCGGTTTGTATTTGTACAGGCGAACGCAAGTCCTGGCCCACTCCTGATTGTGGTCAGTCGTCTTTTAAGACGTCTTTTAATTCGTCTTTTAAGTCTTATTTTGAGTCATCTTTATTATCGTGTTTAATGTCATCTGTTCTTTCACCTTTTATTGTTGTTCTTAACGCTCTTGCTTTTGGTTGTATTTTGAACTGTTGGTTGACATTTTATACTTTGATGAGGTACTGAAGTTAGATCAGTAGTGCAAATTGTGCAAGGACTGAGAAACTTGGTTTTGTATAATTTTAGTAGTTAAACTGTAATAAACGCAATTTTATCTTCAAACTTGCCTTACAGTGGTCTATTCTTAATTTAGGCATAAGCTTACCACCCACAGCCTACATATGTTTACTCTTTTATATAGTAATCCATTGTATCATACTGATAAAACACATAAATAACGCATAAATATACCAAAAGCTAATACAGTAAATATATTACGTCTCAGAAAAAAATAACCCTTTTGTATCTATCAAGTATACCCAGGTAGATGTTTTGTAAATTTTTTTAAAGCAAAAATATTTTTAGTTTCTTATTGCAATACGTAGGCCATTCCATAGCTTAACACCAGTAATAGAAACACATTTAGCCCTTAGTGCAGTACAAACTTAAATTTTGCCTTGTGTTGTGCAAACTATCTTCATTAGAATAAAAGAATCTTTGAATGCTATTATGTAATAATTTATATTTCACTTTGTACATCAATATAGATGTTTTGTATTCAATTAGGTTGAAAAAATTAATAAATGTAAGATTAATAAATAAGATATGTGTATGGTCACTAGCCTTTGCTCCACAAAGGCACTTGGGAATAAGATAAAAACAGGGACGTGTTTCATTTTGATACATAGTACCAGAAATTGGCGGTAATGTAAAAAAAACAAAGATGGACAAGTTAAAACCACCACATGAACTCAAGATAGCCGGTGGAAGCCTTGCAGATCGATGGGAACGGTTACTGGAGCAGTTTCGGTGGTATTTGGCGGCTGTCGTCGAAGACGATGCCGATGGCGATGACAGAAAGAAGGTTGCCATTTTGTTGACAATCGCAGGACCGGAGGCACAGGAAGTATTCCGAACCTTTACTTACGAATCTGCCAAACCTGCGGTAGGTAACCAGCCAGTCATCCTGGCAGAAGCAGCGGACCAGTTCAACACTGTCGTCCGAAAGTTTACTGAGTTCTGTGTGCCAAAGAAAAACGTAATATATGAAAGATATATGTTTCATACACGAGTACATGCAACAAGGAGGCGAGACAAGTGATATGTGTGTTTCATACACGAGTACATGCAACAAGGAGGTGAGACAAGTGATGTGTGTGTTTCATACATGAGTACATGCAACAAGGAGGCGAGACAAGTGATGTGTGTGTTTCATACACGAGTACATGCAACAAGGAGGTGAGACAAGTGATGTGTGTGTTTCATACACGAGTACATGCAACAAGGAGGTGAGACAAGTGATGTGTGTGTTTCATACACGAGTACATGCAACAAGGAGGCGAGACAAGTGATGTGTGTGTTTCATACACGAGTACATGCAACAAGGAGGCGAGACAAGTGATATGTGTGTTTCATACACGAGTACATGCAACAAGGAGGCGAGACAAGTGATATGTGTGTTTCATACATGAGTACATGCAACAAGAAGGCGTGACAAGTGATATGTGTGTTTCATACACGAGTACATGCAACAAGAAGGCGAGACAAGTGATATGTGTGTTTCATACACGAGTACATGCAACAAGAAGGCGAGACAAGTGATATGTGTGTTTCATACACGAGTACATGCAACAAGAAGGCGAGACAAGTGATATGTGTGTTTCATACACGAGTACATGCAACAAGAAGGCGAGACAAGTGATATGTTTGTTTCATACACGAGTACATGCAACAAGAATGCGTGACAAGTGATATGTGTGTTTCATACACGAGTACATGCAACAAGAAGGCGAGACAAGTGATATGTGTGTTTCATACACGAGTACATGCAACAAGAAGGCGTGACAAGTGATATGTGTGTTTCATACACGAGTACATGCAACAAGAAGGCGAGACAAGTGATATGTGTGTTTCATACACAAGTACATGCAACAAGAAGGCGTGACAAGTGATGTGTGTTTCATACACGAGTACATGCAACAAGGAGGCGAGACAAGTGATGTGTGTGTTTCATACACGAGTACATGCAACAAGGAGGCGAGACAAGTGATATGTGTGTTTCATACACGAGTACATGCAACAAGGAGGCGAGACAAGTGATATGTGTGTTTCATACACGAGTACATGCAACAAGAAGGCGTGACAAGTGATATGTGTGTTTCATACACGAGTACATGCAACAAGAAGGCGAGACGTGATATGTGTGTTTCATACACGAGTACATGCAACAAGAAGGCGAGACAAGTGATATGTGTGTTTCATACACGAGTACATGCAACAAGAAGGCGAGACAAGTGATATGTGTGTTTCATACACGAGTACATGCAACAAGAAGGCGAGACAAGTGATATGTTTGTTTCATACACGAGTACATGCAACAAGAATGCGTGACAAGTGATATGTGTGTTTCATACACGAGTACATGCAACAAGAAGGCGAGACAAGTGATATGTGTGTTTCATACACGAGTACATGCAACAAGAAGGCGTGACAAGTGATATGTGTGTTTCATACACGAGTACATGCAACAAGAAGGCGAGACAAGTGATATGTGTGTTTCATACACAAGTACATGCAACAAGAAGGCGTGACAAGTGATGTGTGTTTCATACACGAGTACATGCAACAAGGAGGCGAGACAAGTGATATGTGTGTTTCATACACGAGTACATGCAACAAGAAGGCGAGACAAGTGATATGTATGTTTCATACACGAGTACATGCAACAAGAAGGCGAGACAAGTGATATGTGTGTTTCATACACGAGTACATGCAACAAGAAGGCGAGACAAGTGATATGTGTGTTTCATACACGAGTACATGCAACAAGAAGGCGTGACAAGTGATATGTGTGTTTCATACACGAGTACATGCAACAAGGAGGCGAGACAAGTGATATGTGTGTTTCATACATGAGTACATGCAACAAGAAGGCGAGACAAGTGATATGTGTGTTTCATACATGAGTACATGCAACAAGAAGGCGAGACAAGTGATATGTGTGTTTCATACACGAGTACATGCAACAAGAAGGCGAGACAAGTGATAGCTTCATAACAGACGAGGTTAAAATCACAGTCATGCGAGTTTGGTGCCCTACAAGACAGTCTGACACGTGACCGAGTAGTACCACACGCGAGTAGTAGTCGGGATACAGGATTCCGAAATGAAAGGGAAAATGCCCAGGGACCAGGGCTAACACTAGGGTGGTCGATAGATGTGTGCAAAGGCGTGTCACTTCCTAGTCTTTTAAGGGTAATTACCTAAAAGTGCTGCCACCTAGTGGCTGGGTTTATCAACTAACTTTAAATAGCAAAACACGTGCAGAGAAAGTTGTGTTGAGTGTAACCATGGTTTATTTTTTGTAGAATAAGTCAACCAATATATTTCACAGGTCAGATATGTTCAATATATACATTATATATGGCAAATACAATGTCAATGATGCAGTATTCAAGGTATTTCAAGACAATGAAATATTGCTGTACTGGTAGCATAAAATAGAATTGTTGTAACAGCAAGTAAGCAATTGCCATTTCAGTGTTATGTAACCTAAACATATTCAAGTCTAATTAATAATTGTTAACTATAAATAATGTGAATGGGTCAGCACCACTGTTATGGTCACGCTCTAATGGAGTGTGTGTGTGTGTGTGTGTGTGTGTGTGTGTGTGTGTGTGTGTGTGTGTGTGTGTGTGTGTGTGTGTGTGTGTGTGTGTGTGTGTGTGTGTGTGTGTGCACCACTGTTATGGTCACGCTCTAATGGAGTCGTGGGAGTTAGTAGAAGAGAGAAAACGACTGAAGAACAACATCGAGCAGACAAAGTCAGACAGGATTAAGCAGAATTACATGGATAAATATAGGTGTAAAGACAAAGAAGTGAAGAAGAGCATGAGACAAGACAAGAGGAAGTGGGTTGACCACCTTGCCATGGAAGCAGAGGAAGCAGCACATAATGGAAGAATGAAAGAAGTGTATGATATTACAAAAACCCTCAGTAATGACAAACATAAGACAACAAATGCAGTGAAAGACAAATGTTGAAATTGAATAACGGAAGGATTGGCCAGAAGGAAGCGATGGAAAGAACACTTTGAGGAAATCCTTAATAGACCTATACCTGATGACCCTGTAACAGATGTGGAGATAGATCCGATCATAAATGAAATCAGCACTGACCCAATAACAAAGGCAGAAATTAGAACAGCGCTAAGGAAGATGAAAAACGGGAAAGCAGGGGGCAAGGACGAAATTACAGCAGAATTATTAAAAGTAGACATGAATACAACAGAGAAATGGCTTGTAAAATTATTCAGAACATTTTGGGAACAAGAGAAAGTGCCAAAAACATGGAAGCAGGGAGCTAGTAGAAGAGAGAAAATGACTGAAGAACTGGACTGATCGTTAAAATACCAAAGAAAGGTGACCTGACAGAGTGTGGGAATTGGAGAGGAATTACTTTGACATCTGTTCCTAGTAAAGTATTCGGAAGAGTACTCATTGACAGAATAAGAGATGGAGTTAACAGCAAGTTGAGAGACGAACAAGCAGGTTTCAGAAGTGGGAGAGGCACAGTAGAACATATATTTATTTTACGAAATATTATAGAACAAGTAGTGGAATGGCAGGCAACTCTATACATCACGTTTGTGGACTTTGAAAAAGCATTTGACTCAGTGCACCGAGTCTATGGAAAATTATGGAGAGTTATGGAATTCCACGCAAGATAATCCACATAGTTCAGATGTTATACAAAGATAGTCAATGTGCAGTTTTAGATGGAGAGGAATCTGAGTGGTTCAAGGTCAAAACTGGAGTTAAACAAGGAGATGTAATGTCTGGATTTATCTTCTTGATGATAGTGGACTGGATAATGAGAAACACAACAGCAGGAAATAAAACAGGGATAAGATGGAACTTCACATAAAAACTAGAGGACCTGGACTTTGCCGATGACACAGCATTCATGTCATCATGCTATGCACAAAGACAAGACAACTGAACCGATTTGCAGCAAGGACAGGACTAAGAATAAATAAAAAGAAAACTCAAGTATTGAGGATAAACAGCAAGTGCGAAAACAGAATACTAATTGATAATTAAGAGCTAAAGGAAGTATAACTACCTGGGTGCTAATGTCAGTAAGCAAGGAGGCGGCAGTGATGACATTGTTAACAGAATTCATAAAGCTAGGGTATCCTTCATGAAACTAAAGCATGGAGTTCAAATATATACACATTGAGATCTAAATTGAGGCTTTTTAACACCCTTGTTAAACCAGTGTTGTTGTATGGAAGTGAAACATGGAAAATTAACGAAGGAGACAACAGAAAGTTAGATAAATTTTTTTTCAAGTGCTTAAGACGAATCCTACAAATTAGATGGCCATACGTTGTGTCAAATAGAGATATTCTTGCAAAAACAAAATTGAAGACAATCACCACTTAGGTCAAGTTAAGAAGATGGAAATGGGTAGGACATATCCTACAAATGGACAAGAACAGCAAATGTGAGACGGCATTGACCTGGACACCTGAAGGTAGAATAAAGGTTGGTCGACCAAAGACAACGTGGTGATAAACTATTGAAAATGAAAGACGCATACTGGGGTGGAACAGCTGGAACGAAGCCAGACGTGTAGCAACTGACAGAGTGAGCTGGAGGAGATTCACAGAAGCAATAGTTTTAACATTTTGCGGCTACGTTTTCCATGTGCACATTTATTATCTATATTTGATGTCTTGATGGCATGGAAAAGCCTGACTTTCATGAACAACCGTGCCACACACACCAGCTTCTGCTTACAGGTCATGGAGTCACAATCTGCCAAACCTTCACAATAAGGTTCTGCATACGTAACAAGTCTCATTAAAACTTTCTCCATATGCACTATACGAGGGAAGTGATTGACAAAAACAGTCTCAAATCTTTCTGAGTGAAACAAAACAAATTGAAGGATAAATCAATGCACCTGTTGCTCGGTTGGCTTCTGCCTTCAAAAACTCAGTTGTTGGTTCATTGTCAGAAAGGTTAGGCACTGTAAATTTGGAATGGCATTTTGAACAGGAGAATGGTATCGTTCTTAACACATATCCACCCATATAGCTTACCACATTCTGTGTACAAATGTTAAGTGTGTTCACGGCATTGCTCTCATCTGCACTTACAGACAGGTGTTCATCATGTAAGGTAGACTCTCTACTCTGAGATGGAGCGGTCACTTGTGAGAAAGAGGCGAGATCTAGCAGAACCTTGTCAATATCAGTTTGACAATTGCTTGCCGCACTAGGCAGAAGTTTGTCAACAACAACGTGTCGAAATGCAGCCAGGAATTGATGTGGGTCAGGGTTGTCTCCGTGTCTGTGCCTGCTTCGAATCACGGAAAACATATTTTCTAAGCAGTCCTGGTTAAGTCGGTTAGTTAGTAAAAATTTGAAATCATGATTTGCACTCAAATCGGCCCAAAGTAAAAGCAGGCTCTTGATTGAAATTTTCCACCCATTCAAACATGGTAATTTTTGGCCACTTGTAAATTGCACGACCACTCTCGCTCTGAATGGCATGGCGCAATTTCTGGCTGCATTTGAGTGAAATACTGTTGAAAGAGTGTGTTTGGTGTAACAGAGTTGACATACTTAGGTGAGAAGCTAACACACAAGAGAGTCAAGCCAGATCATGACAAAGTAACATAGCATGGTCAACTACATGGCCAAGTTTGTGCCGAACCTCTCGGTGAAGACAACTGCCCTGAGACAACTGCTACTCGTACCTCAACTGCTACTGGTACCTCAGTAACAGGAGAAAGTTCCATTTGTATATGTATGGTACCTCGGTAACAGGAGAAAGTTCCATTAGTATATGTATGGTACGGCGGTAACAGGAGAAAGTTCCATTAGTATATGTATGGTACATCAGTAACAGGAGAATGTTCCATTAGTATATGTATGGTACCTCAGTAACAGGAGAAAGTTCCATTAGTATATGTATGGTACCTCAGTAACAGGAGAAAGTTCCATTAGTATATGTATGGCACCTCGGTAACAGGAGAAAGTTCCATTAGTATATGTATGGTACCTCAGTAACAGGAGAAAGTTCCATTAGTATATGTATGGCACCTCGGTAACAGGAGAAAGTTCCATTAGTATATGTATGGTACCTCAGTAACATGAGAAAATTCCATTAGTATATGTGTGGTACCTCGGTAACAGGAGAAAGTTCCATTAGTATATGTATGGTACCTCAGTAACAGGAGAAAGTTCCATTAGTATATGTATGGTACCTCAGTAACAGGAGAAAGTTCCATTAGTATATGTATGGTACCTCAGTAACAGGAGAAAGTTCCATTAGTATATGTATGGTACCTCAGTAACAGGAGAAAGTTCCATTAGTATATGTATGGTACCGCAGCCATTGCAGCAGCACGACCATTGCAGCAGCACGGCCACCGCAGCAGCACAGCCATTGCAGCAGCACAGTCATTGCAGCAGCACAGCCATTGCAGCAGCACAGCCATTGCAGCAGCACAGTCATTGCAGCAGCACAGTCATTGCAGCAGCACAGCCATTGCAGCAGCAGTCATTGCAGCAGCATGGCCACCGCAGCAGCACAGTCATTGCAGCAGCACAGCCATTGCAGCAGCACAGCCATTGCAGCAGCACAGCCATTGCAGCAGCACAGTCATTGCAGCAGCACAGTCACTGCAGCAGCAGTCATTGCAGCAGCACAGTCATTGCAGCAGCACAGCCATTGCAGCAGCACAGTCATTGCAGCAGCACCGCTACCTCAGCAGCACAGTCATTGAAGCAGCACAGCCATTGCAGCAGCACAGCCATTGCAGCAGCACAGTCATTGCAGCAGCACAGTCATTGCAGCAACACAACCACCTCAGCAGCACGGCTATTGCAGCAGCACAGTCATTGCAGCAGCACAGCCATTGCAGCAGCACAGTCATTGCAGCAGCACAGCCATTGCAGTAGCAGTCATTGCAGCAGCACAGCCATTGCAGCAGCACAGCCATTGCAGCAGCACAGTCATTGCAGCAGCACAGCCACCTCAGCAGCACGGCCATTGCAGCAGCACAGTCATTGCAGCAGCACGGCCATTGCAGCAACACAGTCATTGCAGCAGCACAGCCATTGCAGCAGCACAGTAATTGCAGCAGCACAGCCACCTCAGCAGCACGGCCATTGCAGCAGCACAGCCATTGCAGCAGCACAGCCACCTCAGCAGCACGGCCATTGCAGCAGCACGCCCATTGCAGTGGCAGTCATTGCAGCAGCACAGCCACAGCCTGTGCTACCAACAACCGCAGATGTGAGAACTACACGCAGTGGCCGGGTGATATGAATGGGCAGAATAATCCAATTTTTTATGAAAGAAAGGGCAGTCTACCCTATTTTCTTAACATAAGTAAGCTATTTGAATATATAAGCTGCTAGTCAATGTGGACCTGAAGGTGCATTTAATGAATGGTGCGTTACGAACTGAAGGAGCGATGGTTTATGAATTGTACTTTACCTAAAGATAAAAGGGAAGACGTAATGATACTACAGGGGTGAGATTTAGCAAGTCATGGAAGGTAGCCAGTTGGGCTACCAACCTTGCAAAGTGAAGTAGCCCGACAGCTTCTTAGGTAGCCCACTTGCTGATCAATACTTTGATGATAGAAAGTAAATATTTTGAAGATAGTATGTATGAACGACATCAACGACAAATAAAAAACATCAAAAACAAACAGTTTTGAAACATTTATTTTTAAGGCAGGATCAATATAATGTGATACACATGTTATACACAGGTTGTTTTTCTTTCATAACATGATACACCAACAGTCTATGCGAAAAGTCTCCAAGCGTCACAGGACATCGGATCCTGTGAACTGAACAGTTTTGCTGATTTTTTTATAGGACCTGATTTTATCCTAGCCTAGAGAAACTTTAAGCAGGTTCCCGATTAATTCACCAGAAGCACTCCGCGCACCATGGAGATAATTATAACTAAATATGATCGAGATAGCGTGTTTTTATGTATGTATGTTTGTATATGGTTATGTTCATGTTTTCCTCCTAGACAGCTTGCACCTCGGGCGCCAAACTTTTAGGGATTAATCCACGACCCCACTAATGAAACGTAACGCTTTAATTTTTTCGAAATACCCTATATCAAGGATTCTTGGTGGTTTTTATGGTAAATGAAATGTTCGCTGCGTAAAACGTTAACTTCCAACAATCGCAGAAGCAACGAGCGCCGCGGCGAATACTTCGATACGTAAACCGTTTAACAAGATTTGCCATCCAAGCCAAAGGCCCAGATGGCAAGTGGACAAGGAAGCCATTGGTTTATCGAGAGTCCAACAATGTTCATCTACTTATAACACGCCCTCCTGAGATATGTGTCAACCTTGTTTTTAAACATATTCACGCTGCTAGCAGTTACACAATCTGTAGACAATTTGCTCCATTCATTTCTTGTCCTCTATGAGAACGAGTGCTTCCTGATGTCCAATCTACATTGATCCTTTACTAATTTTACCTCATGTCCTCTAGTTCTGCTATCCTTCTTGAGTGAGAAAAACATATTTCTATCAATATTTTCATACCCATTCAATATCTTAAAAACTTCAATCTGATCTCCTCTTAACCTCCTTGTCTCTAGAGTTGTTAAACCACATTCTTTCAGGCTTCTTCATAACTAAGAGAGTTTGAGAGTACGTAGTGCCATATGAGCGGTTTATATTAATTATAGTAGAAATCACGCATCCACCCAATACACAATAAAAAGACAGTAGAAAGCAGACATTCTACTATTCTACAACCAACACAAGTATCCACGGGTCTAAATGCAGGCGACCTTCAACATTTTGAACATGCACCGAGTATTGCATCACGTGCGTGATGCCGTTGTTTCTGGTAATACGTTCGAGCGTATTGATGGCATATTGTCCTGAGGCATTTGGTAAACATTGCTACCACGACTGTCACGTATGAACTACCACGTTATCCCGTCCTGAGGACGGGCATTTTTGCTAGCATATATAAAAGTGGCGCCACGCGGCACCAAGACTGTTAACATGACCGGTTAGTATTTCAGTATAGAATGACCATTCAGTTACATGTTGAGCGCCGATGTGGTAGATTAAAAATACAATGAATACTCCCTATTGATATCGCTTCGGCTACAAATCGCAATATTTCTTGCAATGTCAAACGTATAAATGCGATATAGCCAGGACAACACTTCTGAGATGTTTATTAACATTCCGTTTGTTTTTGCTGGGTCTAAAATAATGCAGCTCCGTAAATATTTCTAGTAGCCATGCGGGCTACTGTTGTCAAAAATTTAAGTCGCCCGAAGCCTTTTTTGGGCACCATTGGCGACCAGCTAAATCTCACCCCTGTACTAGCATGTCATAAAAGTTGTACGTCACGATTGACCACTCTATAATAAAGGAACTTGGGAATAAGGTAAAAGCAGGGATGTGTTTTAGTATGATACACTTTTGAGTACTGTGCAGTCTTGTCTGAAAGTTTTCGGTATCTTTACTGTTCTAGATCACTTGTTCCGTTGATCTCATCAGTATATCGTGGACCTGAAGCACAAATGACGTACGTTATACAGATTAAATATGGTCAGCTTTGTGCAAACTTGAAAGAAACAATTAATGGAAAACTATGTCAATTCAGTCATAGTTTGGAAAATTAGCAGTGGAAAACAAATGCATCTACTTGTATGATTTATGAATTAAAAAACAAATGCATCTACTTGTATGATTTATGAAATGGAAAACAAATGCGTCTACTTGTATGATTTATGAAATAAAAAACAAATGCATCTACTTGCATGATTTATCAAATGGTAAACAAATGCATGTTTCAAATCAGAAACAACATGCTTCAGAAAATGATAATTAAATGGAATTTCAATAAAACACATTTGTTCACCTGAACATGCGGCGGCGCAGACAGGGCGTAGATAACACTGTCGGCAATGTCTTCAGCCTTGAGGCCCTGCAAGGAACAGTGGTCAAGTCACAGACATGTGAGAGTCAATACAGGGAATGTCTTCAAAGTGATTTACAAATGAAATGTCATGCGATATTATATTTATTGATCACAGAAGAAAATAATGATAAGAAGTGAGTGCTTATTCAAAAAGGGCCATGAAGTTTTAATTATTTATTTAGAAATGCATTATAAAACACTGCTAAGTAAAAAATATGAATTTCCCAAACTCCAAGCTTAACACCTACAGTTCGACCAAATCAAGCAAGTGACACTAAAAAAAGTTTATAATATTCTATCTAATGATAATGTTTTATGGAGTAACTTTCTGTTGCCCTATATATATATATATATAGTGGCCATATTACATTCATGAAATAAGAACCGACTAAAAGATCAAACGTAAAACAAGCGAGACTTGACCCCTCCGCACGACACAAACATTCAGGTTCTTGAAGATCTTCTTTGACAATTCCTCTCCACCCAATCGTGCGAAGAACTCTGTTTCAACCAAGCCTGGGCTGACCTCCTGATGGCAGATGTAAAATACATAGTGCATTTGTTATATTTATTAGAGGGGGTGTACCACCATGGATCTTATGGTTATTTGAGGGGGTGTACCACCATGGATCTTATGGTTATTTGTGGGGGTGTACCACCATGGATCTTATGGTTATTAGAGGGGGTGTACCACCATGGATCTTATGGTTATTTGAGGGGGTGTACCACCATGGATCTTATGGTTATTTGTGGGGGTGTACCACCATGGATCTTATGGTTATTAGAGGGGGTGTACCACCATGGATCTTATGGTTATTTGAGGGGGTGTACCAACATGGATCTTATGGTTATTTTAGGGGGTGTACCACCATGGATCTTATGGTTATTTTAGGGGGTGTACCACCATGGATCTTATGGTTATTAAAGTGGGTGTACCACCATGGATCTCGTGGTTATTAGAGGGTGTGTACCACCATAGATCTCATGGTTATTAGAGGGGGTGTACCACCATGGATCTTAAGGTTTTGTAAGGACAAACCCCCAGACCACCAAAACCACATGTGTGAGGTGATATATGATGTAAATTGTCCTGAATGTCAACAAACTTACATGGGCAAAACCAGTAGATCACTAGGGTCCAGACTCAAAGAACACAAACATCAAAGCTCCCCTCACGGCTGTAGGGGAACACCAGGCCAATTAACATAAGTGATGTACAATTATTTATACAAATATTGCCATATGCTCTTAGAAGGCTGCCACGGTATCCTGGAAGGGAAATATAAACAAGAAAGGTACTTACAGTGACTCGAATGTTAGACTTGAGTCCCCTCAACTCACAGCGCACTGCTTCAGTCAAAGCTTTCACTGCACATTTAGTGGCTTGGTAGAAACTGTTCATTTTGTTGTTGATGGTTCTGTGTCCAGCCATACTGCAAAAGTAAATTGATCAAATACAACTGTACATGTAAACAAATAGTTGGTAAAGTTCTCTTTGGGTAAATACTTGAGATTAACAAAGCCACTGAACACTGAATTTCTGCATGACGTCTGCAGATATATTACTGGGAAAACTCATTTTGTTGCAAGCTGCACTAACAGTTGGAACAGATTCTAGCTATTTAACACCAAATGGTACTTCGCTTTATATGGCAGCATTGCACCATGGGATGTAACAAATACTTTGGAGATAATTGTCTAATTAATTCTCAACCCACAACCTTGTTGATATCTATGACCACCCAAACGGCACTCATAATTTAAAAGCAGGCTATGTTACTACATTATTTATTGATCTAGTGAGATCTCACCTGAAACATTTAACAAGAAGTGTCTGCCTGGAACCTACCTGCAAATGTTGATGATGTGACCGTCATCAACTCCACCATCCCTCATCAATGTCACAGCCTCACGGGTACAGACAGACATGGCCAGTACATTCACCTGTCACACAGAAATGGTTGAGCAACCTGGTAAACGTATGTTTAGTAAAACAGTCAACAAATAAATGTCTGGTTCCACTAATTGATAAATCACGATTATGATTAAAGAAGAGAGCATGACACAGCACAATACTGTCTACAAATCTAAACTTATGATCAAACTGAATATTTGTTTATAACTGTGCTCAATGTGCTGTCAGTTGCTAAACAACTGTACCTGATCTGATGAGGTGAGGAAGTTGGAATGAACAGGTCTATGAAAAGGTGAAGTTGGAATGAACAGGTCTATCTCAGAGGGTGAAGTTGGAATGAACAGGTCTATCAGAAGGTGAAGTTGGAATGAACAGGTCTATCAAAAGGTGACATTGGAATGAACAGGTCTATCAGAAGGTGAAGTTGGAATGAACAGATCTATCAGAAGGTGAAGTTGGAATGAACAGGTCTATCAAAAGGTGACATTGGATTGGCAGGTCTATCAGAAGGTGAAGTTGGAATGAACAGGTCTATCAAAAGGTGACATTGGAATGAACAGGTCTATCAGAAGGTGAAGTTGGAATGAACAGATCTATCAGAAGGTGAAGTTGGAATGAACAGGTCTATCAGAAGGTGACATTGGAATGAACAGGTCTATCTCAGAGGGTGAAGTTGGAATGAACAGGTCTATCAGAAGGTGAAGTTGGAATGAACAGATCTATCAGAAGGTGAAGTTGGAATGAACAGGTCTATCTCAGAGGGTGAAGTATACAACTGCCCACTTTGCTATATAAAAGTATGTTTACACTCACTGGAATGTTTACACTCACTGGTATGTTTACACTCACTGGTATGCAGGCTTGAATTGTTAAGATAATTCTAGCACAAGTAGACAGGATAAAAAAATCTGTTAAATAAACTTTTAATTTACATTTGGCATTCCTAACACAGAAAAATCATGTAATGGTAAAAAACCTTAATCCTAATTTTTCCATCCAATGTAATTGTAATCATTACCTACATACATTTTCTGAGGTACTGTAATCACAACTTAAGATTGTGTAATCAAAACTTGAACATGCATAGAGCCATTTGTTCTCCACACTCACATCTAGCATCTCCCTCCAGTCGTCGGTGTCACCACTGAGTAATGGAGCGTTCTTTGACAATCCCGCGGAGTTGACACAGATATGAAGGGCACCAAACTCAGAGCGAATTCTCTCAAACATGCTTGTTATGTCGCCTTGGTTACGCAGGTCGCACCGAATCACAGTGAGGCTGCCCTTGCTGCCTTCTTGCATCTGATTGGCCAGTGCCTGGAATATTTAAATTCCAAGCCTACGTAACATCATAAAATCAAACACATACTGCCATAGAAGGAACTAAAATGACACCATTAAATGACAAGTGTGGCCTATGGACTCTATGATCAGAGCTCCTAGGTGAACCCAGAAAACAAGCCTGGCTTATGGACTCTATGGTCAGAGCTCCTAGGTGGACCCAGAAAACAAGCCTGGCCTATGGACTCTATGGTCAGAGCTCCTAGGTGGACCCAGAAAACAAGCCTGGCCTATGGATTCTATAGTCAGAGCTCCTAGGTGGACCCAGAAAACAAGCCTGGCCTATGGACTCTATGGTCAGAGCTCCTAGGTGGACCCAGAAAACAAGCCTGGCCTATGGACTCTATAGTCAGAGCTCCTAGGTGGACCCAGAAAACAAGCCTGGCCTATGGACTCTATAGTCAGAGCTCCTAGGTGGACCCAGAAAACAAGCCTGGTCTATGGACTCTATAGTCAGAGCTCCTAGGTGGACCCAGACCAAGACAAGTCCATTGAACAGTACCGCAAAAAGACAGTTCATTGTCCAACTTGTGTAGTAAGTAACAAATCCTCTGCATATCTAATATTTATTATGGTATATTTCAACTACTAAAGACAGAAATCCAAATGTGTTAATCATTTGTGGGATCAAGCCACACTAAGTTGACAAATAATCAATAAAAAAAATAACATTCCAGTTGAACATAATGAATATATAATAATATTATATTACATCAGTATATACAACACATTAATATATATATATATATATATATATATATATATATATATATATATATATATATATATATATATATATATATATACATTTACAATTACAATGTGCATGTCAATCATCAATAAAGAACTTACCGTATACACACAGGGATGTTTTGGTAAGAAATAAGTTTGACTTACAAGTTGCATCATATAATATACTAACCATAACACAAAGTGACAAAGAATATGTTACACATATTGGAACAGTAGTACAAAAGCAGCCTTAAGGGTTTAATATTATTTATTTTAATATTAATAACGAAATGCATGGCTTATATTTATATTATTAATAAGCCTGGCTTTATAATTGCTTCATTAATATAAAACATCATTTGTCATACTTAAGTATATAATATGTATATATATATATATATATATATATATATATATATATATATATATATATATATATATATATATATACATATTATATACTTAAGTATGACAAATGATGTTTTATATTAATGAAGCAATTATAAAGCCAGGCTTATTAATAATATAAATATAAGCCATGCATTTCGTTATTAATATTAAAATAAATAATATTAAACCCTTAAGGCTGCTTTTGTACTACTGTTCCAATATGTGTATATAATATATAATATATAATATGTATATATATATATATATATATATATATATATATATATATATATATATATATATATATACATATTATATACTTAAGTATGACAAATGATGTTTTATATTAATGAAGCAATTATAAAGCCAGGCTTATTAATAATATAAATATAAGCCATGCATTTCGTTATTAATATTAAAATAAATAATATTAAACCCTTAAGGCTGCTTTTGTACTACTGTTCCAATATGTGTAACATATTCTTTGTCACTTTGTGTTATGGTTAGTATATTATATGATGCAACTTGTAAGTCAAACTTATTTCTTACCAAAACATCCCTGTGTGTATACGGTAAGTTCTTTATTGATGATTGACATGCACATTGTAATTGTAAATGTGGGAGGTGGGAAGTTGGTCCTAAAAAAGGATAAATGGCTAAAAAAAAACTGTGGGATGTGGCGGGGGGTAGCCTAAAAAATAGGTGGGAGGTGGGACATGGTCACACAAAGAAATGGGAGATTGAGACCTCTGCCACACATCCCTCTTTAGTGACCTCTGGTTATAGGCATAGCAATTTTATTACCTCGATTTTGTCCACATTTCTCGAGCAGCCGATCACTTTCATGCCCCTGTTGAGTAGCGCGAGAGCGATAGCTGCCCCGATCCCAGACGACGCTCCTGTCACTAACGCAATACGCCCAGCCCAACGCTCCATCGTTAATAAGCTAGTTTACGGATAAACAAACAACACGACCCGACTTCACACGAAGCAAGACAGAGAAGTATTTAAAGCAAAGGTGCGTTTTCTTCTGAAAAGATTCTAACAGTTTAGCCTTTCTGGTTTCAGCATGTTTGTGAGTTCATAGTTCGTTCAGCAACCTTCACCTTTACATCCGACTTATACCATTTGTTGAAAAGTCGGTCCTTGCTGTTATGTGTATAATTATTATAATTAAATTAGTTGAAGTGTTTCATACGGTGAAATCACATTAATTCACGCACAAGTGTATAGATTATATATAAAATAACATTAAACGCTGAAAAAACCAGTTACCAATATCATCTATCTAGCACCAGATAAAACAATTAAGGAGAGGGAAAAGTACAAATCTCGAATCTAGAGTTACAAAAGGAACTGAGTTTGAGAGGAAAGAAAGGGATCAGAAAGCACGTTGCATTTCAGTTCTAGACACAAAGGATTATATATTTGATTGCTATTAAACTAATGCACATAGTTTAAAAAATAATAAAATGGACGTAATTAAAGAGGTATTAAAATTACTGAAGCCTAAATTTAAGTTATTGGTATTACCAGAGTCTTATAATTGTAGCGAAGGTAAAAGCGAAGCCGAAGGTGATATGAATCTGGAAGGTTTTACTCCATATACAGAGATGATCACGGAAGAGGGATTCCCTATAATGAGAACGGTTTACAGTCAGCACATATGTACATAACTATAAACACCACGGACCTTTAATCCGTATAGAGTATATAACACTAAACAAGAGGGACAATTAAAGCTATTAGTAGAATATAAACACCACGGACCTTTAATCCGTATAGAGTATATAACACTAAACAAGAGGGACAATTAAAGCTATTAGTAGAATATAAACACCACGGACCTTTAATCCGTATAGAGTATAACACTAAACAAGAGGGACAATTAAAGCTATTAGTAGAATTTGCACATAATATTATTAAGAGTACGTGTTCAACTGAACAGAAAAATTGCTTATCTATATTCTAATTAACAAAGCAGTCGAGAAACATAGTATACCTCATTTATTGATTTTTGGGGACTTGATTCAGTTTCCCTGAAAGTGAATGGAAGAGCTGTTTTTTGAAAGATAGTGATAATTCACTTCCAGCAATTTTTTTTATGTACACAGGATTTATACATGAAGCAACGTGTTGAATTTAACACAATATTTAGATAAGGAACCGAACTGTCAATGTTAGATTTAATTTTTTTACAAACGAGGACTATGTGATTGAGAACCAAAACGTACATGGGAAACTGATCATGTTGGACTGGTATGGACATCCATTACCTAACTGACTCTTAATTGTTGGACCAAACTCTTTTTGAGAGTCTTCCAGAGGATGTTGCAGCTTTACCTAGTCGTGTGTTAAGTTCCTTGTCAAGCATGACATTGTTGGACATGAATGAGCCTGAGTATGAAAAGTTCTCCACGGTTTCGATCGAGTGCTTCATCATTGAGTTTAATTGGCTACTTGGGTCCCGTGGCTCATGATGACGGTCTTTTTGACACTGATTTTGATGCCAAACGCTGAGTAAATATTAGAAAAACTGTCTATAATAGACTGCAGCTGTTCCTCGGA
This sequence comes from Lamellibrachia columna, assembly GCA_963662155.1. Lineage (NCBI taxonomy): Eukaryota > Metazoa > Annelida > Polychaeta > Sabellida > Siboglinidae > Lamellibrachia > Lamellibrachia columna. The sequence goes on from OY759269.1 coordinate 1,623,163, forward strand.
ATGAGAGCAGAAGGCAACATCACCGAGGACCTCGCACACATGTAACGTTGTTGTTTTGGTCTTAGCCTTCAGGCGTTATGTAGAAAATAAGTTGGCTTCCAATCTGGGTCTCAGGCCAACAAGGTTAGCATTTTGCTTGGCTTCTCTCTATATTACAGATAAGTATATCCCGAAAAGAGTTGGGTCCAGAACGCAGCCCTACTTCGCACCATTTTACAATGGGAAAGGGTTCTGATATCATTCCATCGACTTGGGCAGTGCCTTGCATGTTTTCGTGGAATTATTTGGTAAGATCAATTAAGATTTAAGGACATCCAACTTTCTTGAGAATATAGTGAAGAGTGCTTCTTGATTCAAGTAGTCGAAAGCTTTTGTGAAATCCACAAAGGCCACGTGGAGTGGCATCTGTTGCTCCGTTGTTTTGTGAAATCCACAAAGGCCACGTGGAGTGGCATCTGTTGCTCCCTTGTTTTGTGAGATTCACAAAGGCCACGTGGAGTGGCGTCTGTTGCTCCGTTGTTTTGTGAGATCCACAAAGGCCACATGGAGTGGCATCTGTTGCTCCGTTGTTTTGTGAGATCCACAAAGGCCACGTGGAGTGGCATCTGTTGCTCCGTTGTTTTGTGAGATCCACAAAGGCCACGTGGAGTGGCATCTGTTGCTCCCTTGTTTTGTGAGATCCACAAAGGCCACGTGGAGTGGCGTCTGTTGCTCCCTTGTTTTGTGAGATCCACAAAGGCCACGTGGAGTGGCATCTGTTGCTCCGTTGTTTTGTGAGATCCACAAAGGCCACGTGGAGTGGCATCTGTTGCTCCGTTGTTTTGTGAGATCCACAAAGGCCATGTGGAGTGGCATCTGTTGCTCCGTTGTTTTGTGAGATCCACAAAGGCCACGTGGAGTGGTATCTGTTGCTTCCTTGCTTGTTCTTGTCTTACACATAAAATCAAGTCTACAGTTCCTCTGCCTGAGCGGAAACGACACTGTGAGTCAGGGTGCACCCGTTCGACCAGCGTTTGTAGACGTATAAGAATAATATGTGCAAATATTTTCCCTACAACACTTAGAATCCACAACAAATGACCAGGAAATAGCTGATGTTCTAGGGAAGTTCTTTGAATCAGTATTTGAATCAGTTTACAGATGATGGTGAAAATATTTTACCAGAATTTGAAAACAGAGTCCCTGAAAACAAAGTTTTAATCAAGATCACATTTACTTAGCTATATATTTATTTATAAAGTTACAGAAATTAAAAGAAGACAAGGCTTGTGGTCCAGATGGTATACATCCAAAGATATTGAAAGATTGTGCTGAAACCTTTGCTAAACCGTTTTTTCTAATATTCACCGAATCATTGTCTAGTACGTTGTGATGCACCATTATATTGGAAATTAGCAAATATTTCTCTATGCAGTTTATAGGAAAGGATCGCGGCCTATAGCTATAGTATTTATAGACCAATGAGTTTACCCTGTCTAGCAAACTGATGGAATCTTGTGTGAGGGATGCAATGTTAAAACCTTTATTACAAAACAATTTAAATACCCCAGATCAACACGGTTTTACAAAGGGTTGTTCTTGTCTAACAAATTTGTTAGAAACCTTTGAATGTTGGACAGAAGACGAATGTTGTTGAAGAAACTATCTATTTTAGAATGGATAGCTGATTTTCTGTCCGATAGAAAAATGTGAATTATGGTAAGAATTAAAGTGCATATTTTGAATGGTTTGATGTCATCAGTGGGTTTCCACAAATATCAGTATTTGACCTATTAGAAATAACGTCACACGCACTCTCTCTCTCTCTCTCTCCCTCTCCCTCTCCCTCTCCATCTCCTCTCTCTCTCTCTCTCTCTCTCTCTCTCTCTCTCTCTCTCTCTCTCTCTCTCTCTCTCTCTCTCTCTCTCTCTCTCTCTCTCTCTCTCTCTCTCTCTCTCTCTCTCTCTCTCTCTCTCTCTCTCTCTCTCTCTCTCTCTCTCTCTCTCTCTAAGTCTATCCTCTAGTACCTTCTTTTAATTAGCTGCCCCCGCTCTCCTGTCATAATCCCGTCTTTTCGGTATTGTTTTATCATTGTAATTCTTAAAATTATCAACGATTCGTACTGTCCCAATGCAGGCCATAAACGGGGCGTTTTGGTAGAATGCGCTGTGAAGATTCATATCCGGGTACCTGTTGGCAAAATGACGTCATATCGATCGGTACACCCATGCATGCTTGTTACTTGTGTACGCCGAGTCTGACGTTTGGTAAAAGGGGTTGCGAAAATGATCATCAAAGAATTGTATGTACCTTTCTTGATGCACACATACTCTTACTTTTTGAAATGTGAATGTGTGACTGAACATATTTTCTAGCCCAATTAAATATAGCTGTTACGTGGTGCCTGTGGTTTTACAATGAAATTGGGCAGTGGTTTGAGCCATCTCGGTTTTCTAAATGTCTTCCGTTTCTTGTTCCAGTCGGGTTGTCATGCCGATGACGGTGGATGAGGTATGTATTGCTCTTGTTCGTGTTCCTCACATGAAATTCAGTGGAACGTTGTTGTATCTGTTGTTTAAAATCAGTGAACGTAGAGGGTTAATATTTCAATTTCTGAGACGGATCTTCCCAGTGGCAGTGCCACCAGCGTCAGTGATTTTTTTGACAGATGCCAGATTCAGGCCAATCGGGTGTCTGCCATTTTGAATATATTAAAACTTAAACTAATTTAAGTGGATATATTAAATAGTTTAACATATTGGTGTGCATGGTTTTGACATACACTTGTAAGATCTATAAGAATGGATAAAGGACAACTATTAGATTGTAAATTCAATTAGTCATCTTGGCCTTCAGTGGCATATTGATATTAGGAATAGCTCATGTTTATGGATTGGATCTTCATGTGTGCAACAACATGTATGTATTATTTGTATGTATCATGTCACACTCATAGGTGTAATGTTGGTGTTCTATGGTGAGTTTGAAGCTAAGTAATAGGGCTACATAAACTAATTGTTGTACCTGCTCAGTTGTATATTATCTGCCGGTATATAACTGGCAGTGAAATACGTATGCCAAGTTAAATCATTTAGCAAATAGAGAATCAAAAAGTATGGTTTGTCGTCTTGGCCGGGTTGGCCCATTTCATAACAATTAGGTTTTGCACCAAGAGTGTATAGCCAAATCTCGCTTTATGGTCACCTCGGTAATACAGCTATCTTGCCATTAGGGTCACCTTGGTAATACAGCCGCCTCGCCATTATGGTCACCTTGGTAATACAACCATCTCGCCATTATGGTCACCTTGGTAATACAACCATCTCGCCATTATGGTCACCTTGGTAATACAACCACCTTGCCATTATGGTCACCTCTGTAATACAACCACCTCACCATTATGGTCACCTCTGTAATACAACCACCTCACCATTATGGTCACCTTGGTAATACAACCACCTTGCCATTATGGTTACCTCTGTAATACAACCACCTCATCATTATGGTCACTTAATTCTATGTTAGTTGCAAAACATTATACATCATCAAAACATTGACATAACATTACATAATATATTGTGAATTAGAAGTTTGACTTAAAACCCCAACAATTGTAGAATTTTAAAGGTATGTATGTCAGTGCTTATTTTGACAATTGCCTTTCAGTTCATAAGATTTTGAACAATTTAATTATAAGAAATAAATTAAGTATGATAAACACCCCAAACCTATTATAATATAACAATGTGTGAATTCATACTTCTCCTATGTTTAAATGAAGCCACTTACATATTTACTGTTTCAAGGTAACTTACCGTAGTGCAATCTGTTATTCTGATTTAGATATGTACTCACCTAGCTGAACATCTGGGTAATTGAATGATTCTTGTTCCTCCCTTTAGTACCAGGTGGCACAACTGTACTCGGTGGCACAGGCGAGTAAGAACGAGACAGGCGGGGGAGAGGGGATTGAGGTGCTGAAGAACGATCCATTCACAGCCACAACAGGGATACAGCCAGACACTCCACTGCTGGACAGCAGTTTTAAGGCCGGGCAGTTCACGCACAAAATCTACCATTTAGCTAGGTAAGCTCAATGAAATGCCATCTCACATTTTACTTGTTTTTAAGTTCAATATCTAATAGATAATTAAGTCTGGTTAAACCATAATCGTAATACTCCATTAAATGTTGGTATCGTTGATCATTCATCAAGTAGGTTTCAAGTCTTCAACGTACAATTCACCAACAGTTATTATCCGTATGAATTACTACAAAATACATGTAATAATGTTTATAAGAGGTTACTTATTTAATTACGTAAACCTTTGGGCTGACGATACACTTGGTGCCTCAGTCACATGGGGGAGTATTTTTCTTTTAAACAAAAAGAATTAGCAGGCCAGTACCCTGGCTGAAAATTTCTATAAAATAAATTTTTTCAATCCATTAACCCATTAGAGCCCGCAACGGCCACGGCCGGCCGCTCTGTCCAGTCCTGGAACGGCCGCCGCCGGCCGCATACAAGACCCACTATTAAAAAAAAATCCTGACAATTAACTACGGAACTAAACGCTACCAAATTTTGCCACACCCTAGCAGATACATTTTGCAACAACATCAGCGCATTACGTGCATTCCCTTTTGGAAATCTTGATTTTCATCGGTTTTGTTCACACCATCTCAAACATTTTTATTTCTATATTTTTCATGACAAAATATGGTGTAACCTGAAAAATAACCATCAGAATTTGATAATTTTTTCAATGGTGCAAAGCTAACACATATAGCTACATTTTCTTCGTTGGGTTGCTAGGGTTATAGCATGGGATCATTGTCAAATGTCAGTCGCAACTTTCAAAGTTTTAAAAAATTTACCATTTTGTCTTTGCAAATTGTGACCAAATGTCAACATTTTATTAATATACCCTATTTCTATGTATACAGGCATGTGGAGAAATTACTACTCTTCAAAATAAATACAACTTGTAATTGTCAATATTGAACAGTTTTTTTCTACAGATTTCTGAACACAAGGAGGTAAATCGCTTGACATTTGCCTGAAATCCTGGGAACAGGGGAACATGTTTTTATAAAATGCTGGGGCATAAAGGATTAAGAAAGATGATGAGATAAAGCTTTAGTAAGGATGATTTGGACAGTGACAGCGCTCTACTGACTGTGACAGTGACAGCGCTCTACTGACTGTGACTGTGACAGTGACAGCGCTCTACTGACTGTGACAGTGACAGCGCTCTACTGACTGTGACTGTGACAGTGACAGCGCTCTACTGACTGTGACAGTGACAGCGCTCTACTGACTGTGACTGTGACAGTGACAGCGCTCTACTGACTGTGACAGTGACAGCGCTCTACTGACTGTGACTGTGACAGTGACAGCGCTCTACTGACTGTGACTGTGACAGCGCTCTACTGACTGTGACAGTGACAGCGCTCTACTGACTGTGACAGTGACAGCGCTCTACTGACTGTGACTGTGACAGTGACAGCTCTCTACTGACTGTGACAGTGACAGCGCTCTACTGACTGTGACAGTGACAACGCTCTACTGACTGTGACTTCTGTGAAAGAAGCAGAAATGCCCTGGAGCACAGCTTCCCCAATTCTATACCTATCATCTTGTGTAATACTGCTTCCTATTTTTTATTCTAAATATCCTAGTTATTCCCAGTACTTGAAATGTACTTGATATTTTGTCAAATATGTTTAATAAAGTACAAATACTGGTTATTTCAACACCCCCAATAGAAGTACTGAAATATACACTTTACTGACATTGCTCTGTCCATTGTTCCATCACTCATTGTTGGTGATTTCAACATCCATTGTGACGTTCCCTCGAAAGCAAACACTTGTAAATATGTTAGAGACGTTTGACTTGATTCAGCATGTGAATGAACCCACACACAGGGTCATATTCTGGATCTTGCGGTTATTCGTGCTGCTGACCAGTATGTGTCCTCAGTGAGAGTGAAGCTGATGTCTATAACTGACCATCATTCTGTTGATTGTGAGCGTGCGATGAGCAGACCGTTGACGGTGCCCACGTGTGTCCCTGCACGTTATTTCCACCCGCTTGAACTTTTTCTACCTGTGCCAACAATTTCTGCAAAGACAGGCCAAAACAATGCATGACATTGTTAATGACTACAACACGATCTTACTAATGGTCCTAGATGAACTTGCTCCTACAAAGGACAGGGTCAGGACAGGGACCAGGCCATGCCCATGGTACAACGGAAATGTATAGAGGAGGCTAGAGCCAAGAGGCGCCAATGTGAACATCGCTGGAGAACGACCAAGTTTGAAGTTCAGCGGCAGCTGTATGTTGAAGCTCGAAATGCCTCGACTGTGTGCATAGCCAGGGCACAGAGTGAATACGTGAATACTACCAGGACACTCTTCAGAGTGAATACTACCAGGACACTCTTTAGAGTGAATACTACCAGGACACTCTTTAGCGTGAATACTACCAGGACACTCTTCAGAGTGAATACTACCAGGACACTCTTCAGAGTGAATACTACCAGGACACTCTTCAGAGTGAATACTACCAGGACACTCTTCAGAGTGAATACTACCAGGACACTCTTCAGAGAGCTGATAAAAAGTAAATGTTCTGCTTATTACGTCCCTGGGAACTGAAAAGAAGGCCATTTATCCAGAATTTGACTCCATTGAAGATGGTTGCAGCAAGTTTGCACAAGATTCGGGCGGAGTTAGATGTGGTCTGCTCCTGTGACATAGTCATGCGGGAGAAGGCCTGTTTCAAAGAATTGTTGGTTTCTTTCGTGCCAAAATCGGGCGAGGAGATGTACACAAGATTGTGTCACGTTTAACAAAGACATGTGAACTTGATCCTCTACCAAGCAAACAATGTCAGCAGTGCCTTCCATCATTGGTACCAGTCATCAGTGTTATTACCAACAAGTCGCTTGCAGAGGGAACAGATGTCTTTGAAGGAGGCTCTTGTTCGTCTGCTGCTGAAGAAGCCATCGTTGGACGTGCTACAGAGCTACAAGCCTGTTAGCAAGTTGCCCCATCTATCCAAGATCGTCGAAAAAGTAGTTGCCCAGCGATTGTGCGATCATCTCACCGCACAGGACATGAATGAACCGTTCCAGTCAGCATACAGAAAGCTTCATTCAACAAAAACTGCTTTGTTGAAGGTCTGCAGTGATATGCAGGTGGCCTTGGATCGCAAGGAAGGCACTCTGCTTGTGCTACTAGACTTAAACTCAGCCTTCGACATGATTGACCGCAATATTTTACTCAATCGACTCTGCAAGCGTTATGGCCTGCGCCCTTCAGTGGATGGAGTCATGTGCGAGACCACAAACGATATGTAGTGATTGGCCAGACTACATCTGGGCATCACAGTCTCGATACTGGAGTACCCCAGGGATCCATACTGGAGTACCCCAGGGATCCATACTGGAGTACCCCAGGGATCCATACTGGAGTACCCCAGGGATCCATACTGGAGTACCCCAGGGATCCATACTGGAGTACCCCAGGGATCCATACTGGAGTACCGCAGGGATCCATACTGGAGTACCCCAGGGATCCATACTGGAGTACCCCAGGGATCCATCCAGGATCTGTGCTGTACTAACTGTACGTCCAATCAGTTGCTGAGGTCATTAGGAAGTATGGCATAAACTTCCATTATTACGCTGATGACCTCCAGTTGATGCTTGCTTTAGCATTGAAGACTGTGGCACTGCTCGAGGCCCTGAAACGTCTCGAAGCCTGTGTCTCAGAGATTCGGGAGTGGCTGACCGTCCCTCTACTTCCACGTTCATCATATCAGTCAGATAAATAAGTTTCTGCCAAGAAAGACCAGGGAGAGGGTAGTAAATGCACTAACCACATCGAGGCCAGTCTACTGTAACTCCCTGCTGTATGGCACAATGGACAAGAACTCTATCAGATAAATAAGTTTCTGCCAAGAAAGACCAGGTAGAGGGTAGTAAATGTGCTAATCACATCGAGGCTAGACTACTGTAACTCCCTACTGTATGGCACAATGGACAAGAACTCTATCAGATAAATAAGTTTCTGCCAAGAAAGACCAGGTAGAGGGTAGTAAATGCACTAATCACATTGAGATTAGACTACTGTAACTCCCTACTGTATAGTACAATGGACAAGAACTTTATCAGACTACAGCGTGTACAAAACGCGGCTGCCAGACTCATTGTAAGGGTGTCCAAGTATGCCAGCATTACTCCGGTACTGAGAGACCTACATTGGCTGCCCGTATGGGAGCATGCTCGTTTCAAGGTCCATGTACTGGTCCACAGAGCTGTCAATAACTGTAGGCCAATGTATCTGCGACCTTGTTTCGCTCCTCAAGTCTACCATATCCCTTCGGTCAGCTGAAAAACATCTACTTGTCGGACCTAGAACAAGATGTCAGACCTAGAACAAGATGCAAATGGAACGACCTACGTGAACTGACCAGTGAGGCAACTTTTAAAACATTCTGTTTTAACCAATATTTTAACAGATAGAAAGACTTTTAGACTTGGCTTTAAGCACTTTTAGTTCTTAACTGTTATATCACCTGCATGTATCTAAAACAAATTTACTAGCTACACTATTCAATTGTATTACAATATAGTTATTTAAACATTATTATTTAATATTAATGTAATTTAATTATTACGTCAACATTTTTAATCTTAGCGTCATTTTATTTTAATGTAATTTAATTATTTGATATAATTTTTTATGGGATGTTAATGTAATTTAATTATCTAATTTTAATTTAATTATGTAGTTAATGTAAAGCGCCTTGAGTAGTTTTTAACTTGATTTGGCGCTATAGAAGTTAACTATTTATTTATTTATAACCCAGGTCATTCATTATACATTGTCCCGTGTGCAGCTGTCTAGAAGTGTGTCTCCATTGTTGCCCACATGTGAACACTGTTTTGGAGTTCTTGACAAAAGTACAATGCATTAGCAACTGCAGTCAAGAAAGTGTATTTATAAGTAGGTCACACTGTTTAATACTAGTTGTATTTAGGTCCGTTAGTTGTAACTCCAGAATTGGTAGCTAAGAAAATAAAGGCAATGAAGGATAACAAATCACCGGGAGTGGATGGGATTCCTCCAAAATTACTAATGGAAACAGTAGAACAAATCAGTATACCACTTGCAAGAGTATTCAACTTGTCATTAAAAGAGGGAGTTGTTCCGTTTGAATGGAAAGAAGCAAACATCATACCATTATTTAAAAAGGGTTCGAAAAATAAGTCAGAGAATTACAGACCAGTGAGTTTAACGTCAGTGATTTGTAAATTATTAGAAAGGTTAATTAAAGACCATATGGTGGACTTCCTCGTTAAGCATAAATTATTAAATTAATCTCAACATGGATTCCTTAAAGCGAGGTCATGCTTAACAAATATGTTATGTTTTTTGGAAGAAATCATTAAGTGGATAGACGTGGGATCGCCAGTAGATATTATCTACTTAGATTTTCAGAAAGCTTTTGACAAAGTGCCACATCAAAGATTACTACTTAAATTAAAAGCCCATGGTATCGGGGATAGCATAACTGACTGGATAGAACAATGGCTGACTGACAGAAGACAACGAGTTGTAGTAGATGGAGAAGTTTCAAATTGGAAATCGGTTTTGAGTGGGGAACCTCAAGGATCAGTATTAGGACCTATATTATTCTTAATTTATATCAATGACTTGGACGACAGTATAACAAGTAACATACTGAAATTTGCGGATGACACAAAACTGTTTAGAAAGGTTAATATTGATGGTGATAAACAACATTTACAAAACGATCTAGACAGATTAGTGAAATGGTCTGAGAAATGGCAGATGTTGTTCAATTTTGGGAAATGTAAATGCCTACATACAGGACATGGGAACTTGAATGTAAACTATAAAATGGGAGATACTGTTCTGGGTACTACTGTAAAAGAAAAGGACTTAGGAGTTACAATAAGCGCTGATATGAAAGTTTCAGAGCAGTGTGTGGTATTGCAGCTTCAAAGGGTAATCAAATTTAACAAGATTTGCCATCCAAGCCAAAGGCCCAGATGGCAAGTGGACAAGGAAGCCATTGGCTTATCGAGAGTCCAACAATGTTCATCTACTTATAATCCGCCCTCCTGAGATATGTGTCTACCTTATTTTTAAACATATTCAAATTCTTGGATTGATTAGAAGAAACATAACATACAAGGGAAAAAAGTTAATTATACCTCTTTATAAAGCAATAGTTAGACCTCATTTAGAATACTGTATACAAGCATGGAGACCATATCGTAAGAAGGATATAGATACGCTTGAACGCATACAAAGGAGAGCAACTAAAATGATTCCAGAACTGAGAGACCTTAGTTATGAAGAACGCCTGAAAGAATGTGGTTTAACAACTCTAGAGACAAGGAGGTTAAGAGGAGATCAGATTGAAGTTTTTAAGATATTGAATGGGTATGAAAATATTGATAGAAATATGTTTTTCTCACTCAAGAAGGATAGCAGAACTAGAGGACATGAGGTAAAATTAGTAAAGGATCAATGTAGATTGGACATCAGGAAGCACTCGTTCTCACAGAGAACAATAAATAAATGGAACAAATTGTCTACAGATTGTGTAACTGCTAGCAGCGTGAATATGTTTAAAAACAAGGTTGACACATATCTCAGGAGGGCGGGTTATAAGTAGATGAACATTGTTGGACTCTCGATAAGCCAATGGCTTCCTTGTCCACTTGCCATCTGGGCCTTTGGCTTGGATGGCAAATCTTGTTAAATCTATTGTGGCCACAGTTTATAGTTGAGTTGGTGAGTCAACCAGTTCTCATTTAAACCGGCAAATACCAGTATGTCATTTAATGCAGCCAAAAATAACATTGTTTCATTACATAAGAACCTAGATAAAGCAGAAATACAACAGTAGTTTATGGCCATACTGCTACTTATATCAGATACAAAAATAACATTGTTTCATTACATAAGAATCTAGATAAAGCAGAAATACAACAGTAGTTTATGGCCATACTGCTACTTATATCAGATACAAAAATAACATTGTTTCATTACATAAGAATCTAGATAAAGCAGAAATACAACAGTAGTTTATGGCCATACTGCTACTTATATCAGATACAAAAATAACATTGTTTCATTACATAAGAATCTAGATAAAGCAGAAATACAACAGTAGTTTATGGCCATACTGCTACTTATATCAGATACAAAAATAACATTGTTTCATTACATAAGAACCTAGATAAAGCAGAAATACAACAGTAGTTTATGGTCATACTGCTACTTATATAGGTTACAAAAATAACATTGTTTCATTACATAAGAATCTAGATAAAGCAGAAATACAACAGTAGTTTATGGTCATACTGCTACTTATATAGGTTACAAAAATAACATTGTTTCATTACATAAGAATCTAGATAAAGCAGAAATACAACAGTAGTTTATGGCCATACTGCTACTTATATCAGATACAAAAATAACATTGTTTCATTACATAAGAATCTAGAAATACAACAGTAGTTTATGGTCATACTGCTACTTATATAAGTTACAAAAATAACATTGTTTCATTACATAAGAATCTAGATAAAGCAGAAATACAACAGTAGTTTATGGCCATACTGCTACTTATATAGGTTACAAAAATAACATTGTTTCATTACATAAGAATCTAGATAAAGCAGAAATGCAACTGTAGTTTATGGTCATACTGCTACTTATATAGGTTACAAAAATAACATTGTTTCATTACATAAGAATCTAGATAAAGCAGAAATACAACAGTAGTTTATGGTCATACTGCTACTTATATCAGATACAAAAATAACATTGTTTCATTACATAAGAATCTAGATAAAGCAGAAATACAACGGTAGTTTATGGCCACGCTGCTACTTATATCAGATACAAAAATAACATTGTTTCATTACATAAGAACCTAGATAAAGCAGAAATACAACAGTAGTTTATGGCCATACTGCTACTTATATAGGTTACAAAAATAACATTGTTTCATTACATAAGAATCTAGATAAAGCAGAAATACAACAGTAGTTTATGGTCATACTGCTACTTATATCAGATACAAAAATAACATTGTTTCATTACATAAGAATCTAGATAAAGCAGAAATACAACAGTAGTTTATGGTCATACTGCTACTTATACCAGATACAAAAATAACATTGTTTCATTACATAAGAACCTAGATAAAGCAGAAATACAACAGTAGTTTATGGTCATACTGCTACTTATATCAGATACAAAAATAACATTGTTTCATTACATAAGAATCTAGATAAAGCAGAAATACAACAGTAGTTTATGGCCATACTGCTACTTATATTAGATACAAAAATAACATTGTTTTATTACATAAGAATCTAGATAAAGCAGAAATACAACAGCATATATCATTCAGCATATAGTAGAAGTAATAAATGTATAATAGAAGTTATAGAATGAACCTGAAGACATATTATGGGGATTAATGTCTTCTTTCAGAGTTCAAGCAAGTCTGCTATCTAACTTGCCACAAACTATTTTGTGTGAATTGTGCATCTTTGACTGCCAGCAAAAAAACAGGCAAACACCTTAACCATCTGCCAATTAGAACCCATCATCTAAACAGGCAAACACCTTAACCATCTGCCAATTAGAACCCATCATCTAAACAGGCAAACACCTTAACCATCTGCTAATTAGAACCCATCAACAGGTAAACACTGGTAAAGAGTAGCCACCAGTGACCAGTGTACTGACCAGGTAGGGGCAGTGTTAACTAGTATTGACCACTATGCTAGCCCAGTAAGGGCATACTAGACACTCATACTGGTACTCGGATCAATCAGTTTCCTGCCCCCTGTGGTACACCTGGTCACGCTCTATTGATTTACGGTTGCTAGTACACTTTGTTTACTCCTGAGTCAAGTTAACATGCTGTGTCATGGTAAGTGGTGTGAATAGCAGTGAATAACAATGTTGGGCCAAGTTAACATGCAGTGTCTTGGTAAGTAGTGTGAATAGCAGTGAATAACAATGTTGGGTCAAGAAATAGGTTTGCTCTTTGTTGCTGTGAGTTCAAGAACGGTTTCTAAGTAAAAAGTCATAGTTGTAGCAAGATTGCCATCCAAAGCAGTATGCTACAAATGTTGACAAAGAAGTCGTTGGGTTATTGAAAGTCCTGCAGTTATTTTTTGTGTTGTAGCAGAATTTGTGTATCTAGTTTGTAAACATGTTTGTACGACTAACATTAACACTGTTGGCAGAAAGTTTATTCCAGTAACTTGTTATTCTCTGTAAGAGTGACTCGTTTGTTTATGTCACTAGTTAAACTCTCTCATGGTATTTTATTCTATCATTTAGATGTATTCTATGATCCCTGGATTTTTGTGCGATCTTAGATTTGAAGAAAATATGAACATCCACATTGTCACAACTATTCAGTATTTAAAGAAAAAAACAGGCAATGTTGAATATAAATGAATGAGTAGTTTGCACACAGTAATTGTAGAATGGCTGAATGCTTCCCAGGGAAGTCGAGTTGCTATTCGAATGAACAGGTCTGCCATGGCTCAGGAGGTGATGTAATGAGATGTATAAAACATTTAAAAAAAACAGGGATTGAATGCAGTGCTACATAATAACTGACCTTTCAGAACAGAATACTTTATAAATTAATTAACCCATATTTATTATAAATGAATACCATGGTTCAACATGCCCATCTTATCCAAATATGAACTTTAACCCAAGTAATGACTTAACCTTGTGTCCACTTAATTAATATTATGCAAGTATATATCTTTGACATTGACTGGAATAAATGCACAGGAATAAAAACAAATGGCCCAAGATGTTTGTGCACTTAATGAATGAGCACTGTCTTTGTGCTGTGTACTCGGTCTGATCTCCATGGCAACCAGCATAAATATTTACTTTGCTTAGTTTTGTATGTGGCTAGAATTGTTAATTGGATGTCATAAGCAAACAGTGGATGGAGACACATTTGGTAACAGGGAATTTACTATCGCCAGGTGAGTCATTCGTAGTCTCCCTCAGACAGAAATGAGCTGTTTTGGTACAAACGTGATCATTCATTTGTATGACTTAATTCAAACACACTAATAACTCAGTGTTTTCCTGGTCCAACTTCAAGTTGGCCAAGTTGTACTGTTTTTTAATATGAGAACACATTAATCAATCGATGCAGTTCAAGTGAATCAATCACAACATGTTAACTGTTCAATAATAATTATTGTCTTGCATTATGTCCCTGTAATAGATTATGTAGTAATCAATGATCAATAATCACTTTGTCATTTGCCTGCCCACCTCCAAGTCTCCCTGCAGTGTGTTCCTGCACGCAGCAGTGAGGGGCCAATTACAGCAGCATTGACTGGTTATCTGTGGCTGGCCTTGTGACCGCCTGGCAGGGTTTGTCATGGTGGCGTGTGTGTCGAGGGACGGAGCACAGCACTGAGCCATTATTGATTATTGATCAGTCCTCGCTTGTGTGGGAAGTCGGTGGTTAGTGAAATGATGTAGAATCAGCTGGTTAGTGAAATGACGTAGAGTCAAGTAGTTAGTGAAATGACGTAGAGTCAAGTCGTTAGTGAAATGATGTAGAGTCAAGTCGTTAGTGAAATGATGTAGAGTCAAGTGGTTAGTGAAATGATGTAGAGTCAAGTGGTTAGTGAAATGACGTAGAGTCAAGTGGTTAGTGAAATGATGTAGAGTCAAGTGGTTAGTGAATTGACGTAGAGTCAGGTGGTTTTGAGAAGGAACAAAACTGGTAATCTTTTTGATAATCTTGTTTAAAGTCTCTATTCGAGTCATTTTTTTCGCTCTTCTCAACCTACCTTATGTCCATTACAAAACCTAACCTACCTAATGTCCACTATAAAATCTAACCTACCTAATGTCCATTACAAAACCTAACCTACCTAATGGCCACTATAAAATCTAACCTACCTAATGTCCAATACAAAATCTAACCTACGTAATGTCCACTATAAAATCTAACCTACCTAATGTCCAATACAAAACCTAACCTACCTAATGTCCATTACAAAACCTAACTTACCTAATGTCCACAATAAAACCTATCCTACCTAATGGCCACTATAAAATCTAACCTACCTAATGTCCACTACAAAACCTAACCTACCTAATGTCCACTACAAAACCTAACTTACCTAATGTCCACTACAAAACCTATCCTACCTAATGGCCACTATAAAATCTAACCTACCTAATGTCCACTACAAAACCTAACCTACCTAATGTCCATTACAAAACCTAACTTACCTAATGTCCACAACAAAACCTATCCTACCTAATGTCCACTACAAAACCTAACCTACCTAATGTCCACTACAAAACCTAACCTACCTAATGTCCACTACAAAACCTATCCTACCTAATGGCCACTATAAAATCTAACCTACCTAATGTCCACTACAAAACCTAACCTACCTAATGTCCATTACAAAACCTAACTTACCTAATATCCACAACAAAACCTATCCTACCTAATGTCCACTACAAAACCTAACCTACCTAATGTCCACTACAAAACCTAACCTACCTAATGTCCATTACAAAACCTAACTTACCTAATGTCCACAATAAAACCTATCCTACCTAATGGCCACTATAAAATCTAACCTACCTAATGTCCACTACAAAACCTAACCTACCTAATGTCCATTACAAAACCTAACTTACCTAATATCCACAACAAAACCTATCCTACCTAATGTCCACTACAAAACCTAACCTACCTAATGTCCACTACAAAACCTAACCTACCTAATGTCCACTACAAAACCTAACCTACCTAATGTCCATTACAAAACCTATCCTACCTAATGTCCACTACAAAACCTAACCTACCTAATGTCCAGTACAAAATCTAATCTGCCTAATGTCCACTACAAAATCTAACCTATGCCGGCTTGTTTATGCAAATTTGTTGAATAGTTTTGGTGAAATCATCGAACAAACTGTTCATTGTTTTTGACTGGGTCAGGTAAACATTTTGTGAAAACAAAAGTGGCCTGTCTGTATATACCATAACATAAGGTAATTCACAATTTGTAAATCAATTGGTTTGATGATTTTACTAAAAATACACACTCGTGTTAATCCAACTGTGCATAATAATTACATGACTCAGACGCTCCAAGTTTGACATTAACAAACCTGATTCATGATGTGCTAAATCAATTGAAGAGGGAGTTTCAAACTGTGATTTTTTGGTGATATCACTATTGAGTGATTGTTGATTTTGCAATAATGGTCTTAGTTTATTGATCAGCTCTACACATTGCTGAATGACTTTTAACTTGCCACCTAAAATACAGAATGAAAAATTACCTAATTTTGTTCCATTTCCAGCTGACAGCATTTCTTAAATCTGAAGATTAAACATATATCATTACAATATTTGTCTTAGAATGTTAGTGGCAGTATAAGGCATGTATATTCCCATCTTCTAGTTCTACGGCAAGCTAGTGTATATATAGACTCAAATGCTGTGGAGCAAAATGGGCTATTCTGCATAAACAGGTTTGTGTGAATTCTTAAAAAACTCTGGGTTTTGCATTTGGCCTTGGAAATGTCCTAAACCAAACTAGTTCTAAACCCTAAACAGTTATTCAACAAAGATGGAATGAACTGTGTATCACTGAGTGATGTGCTTCTTTAATCAAATGATGCAGTGTGATATCCAAATAAATAAATAAATGGTTGCTACACAGTGTATGATGACGTTTCTTTGTTATTTTATATTGAATTTTTCATGGAAAAAAAGATTTTAGTAAAAGTATTGGTCTTTAAAAATATTTTAATGTGACGAGCCGAAGAGCTTCACCATTAGTCCTGCCGACATGTCAGGGACTCCGCTATTACGGGCACATATCTTAATATCATTCATGATATCGTGCTATCATTGTCGCCTGTATATACCTGATACTACACTTGGGGGATCACCTGCTTCTATTAAGTGCTCTCCTGTAGTACAAGTGGGTCGTAGTATATCCAATGCTAATTGCAGTAGAGTGGCAGTCTCTTAACTCCTGCCATTAATTCACCTTATGAATGAATGTTTCTGGGTTCGTGGTTAGATCAGCTGCAGACATAATCTCTGTGTCATTTCTGAAACTAGAAACAGGTCATAAATAACTCATAAATAACTCTAGGAGGTGAGGTATCATCACGGGGAGGTGAGGTATCATCACGGGGAGGTGAGGTATCATCACGGGGAGGTGAGGAATCATCACGGGGAGGTGAGGTATCATCACGGGGAGGTGAGGAATCATTACGGGGAGGTGAGGAAGCATCATGGGGAGGTGTGTCGCAGTTACCTATTATAATAACATAAAACATCACAGGGAGGTTTGTAACTGCGACAAACCTCCCTGTGAAGTTTTATATTGTTATAATAGGTAACTGCGACAAACCTCCGTGATGTTTTATGTTGTACCAACAACAGGAATATAAAAAAAAACTAGCTATTTGTGAGCTGATTGGCTAGGTGCTCGTTTCATGGGGGGCTGCTATGTGGACAAGAGGGTTTTGGAAATTAAATTGTCAATATTCCTTCATCTGACCCATATAACATCTGTACTTAAGTTATTTTACTCCAGTTTTCTATGATAGACACTGTTAAAATGAGGATAACAGAGTAATGTGTTAAGTGTAACATTTGTTTGAGCATAGAAGGGTGTCTGTAAGTGTGGGTTCTAACACAACCACATTTGTTTGAGCGTAGAAGGGTGTCTGTAAGTGTGGGTTCTAACACAACCACATTTGTTTGAGCATAGAAGGGTGTCTGTAAGTGTGGGTTCTAACACAACCACATTTGTTTGAGTGTAGAAGGGTGTCTGTAAGTGTAGGTTCTAACACAACCACATTTGTTTGAGCATAGAAGGGTGTCTGTAAGTGTGGGTTCTAACACAACCACATTTGTTTGAGCATAGAAGGGTGTCTGTAAGTGTGGGTTCTAACACAGCCACATTTGTTTGAGTGTAGAAGGGTGTCTGTAAGTGTAGGTTCTAACACAACCACATTTGTTTGATCATAGAAGGGTGTCTGTGAGTGTGGGTTCTAACACAACCACATTTGTTTGAGCATAGAAGGGTGTCTGTCAGTGTGGGTTCTAACACAACCACATTTGTTTGAGCATAGAAGGGTGTCTGTAAGTGTGGGTTCTAACACAACCACATTTGTTTGAGCGTAGAAGGGTGTCTGTAAATGTGGGTTCTAACACAACCACATTTGTTTGAGCATAGAAGGGTGTCTGTAAGTGTGGGTTCTAACACAACCACATTTGTTTGAGCGTAGAAGGGTGTCTGTAAGTGTGGGTTCTAACACAGCCACATTTGTTTGAGCATAGAAGGGTGTCTGTAAGTGTGGGTTCTAACACAACCACATTTGTTTGAGCATAGAAGGGTGTCTGTAAGTGTGGGTTCTAACACAACCACATTTGTTTGAGTGTAGAAGGGTGTCTGTAAGTGTAGGTTCTAACACAACCACATTTGTTTGATCATAGAAGGGTGTCTGTGAGTGTGGGTTCTAACACAACCACATTTGTTTGAGCATAGAAGGGTGTCTGTAAGTGTGGGTTCTAACACAACCACATTTGTTTGAGTGTAGAAGGGTGTCTGTAAGTGTAGGTTCTAACACAACCACATTTGTTTGATCATAGAAGGGTGTCTGTGAGTGTGGGTTCTAACACAACCACATTTGTTTGAGCATAGAAGGGTGTCTGTAAGTGTGGGTTCTAACACAACCACATTTGTTTGAGCATAGAAGGGTGTCTGTAAGTGTGGGTTCTAACACAGCCACATTTGTTTGAGTGTAGAAGGGTGTCTGTAAGTGTAGGTTCTAACACAACCACATTTGTTTGATCATAGAAGGGTGTCTGTGAGTGTGGGTTCTAACACAACCACATTTGTTTGAGCATAGAAGGGTGTCTGTCAGTGTGGGTTCTAACACAACCACATTTGTTTGAGCATAGAAAGGTGTCTGTAAGTGTGGGTTCTAACACAACCACATTTGTTTGAGCGTAGAAGGGTGTCTGTAAATGTGGGTTCTAACACAACCACATTTGTTTGAGCATAGAAGGGTGTCTGTAAGTGTGGGTTCTAACACAACCACATTTGTTTGAGCGTAGAAGGGTGTCTGTAAGTGTGGGTTCTAACACAGCCACATTTGTTTGAGCATAGAAGGGTGTCTGTAAGTGTGGGTTCTAACACAACCACATTTGTTTGAGCATAGAAGGGTGTCTGTAAGTGTGGGTTCTAACACATCCACATTTGTTTGATCATAGAAGGGTGTCTGTGAGTGTGGGTTCTAACACAACCACATTTGTTTGATCATAGAAGGGTGTCTGTAAGTGTGGGTTCTAACACAACCACATTTGTTTGAGCATAGAAGGGTGTCTGTCAGTGTGGGTTCTAACACAACCACATTTGTTTGAGCATAGAAGGGTGTCTGTAAGTGTGGGTTCTAACACAACCACATTTGTTTGAGCGTAGAAGGGTGTCTGTAAATGTGGGTTCTAACACAACCACATTTGTTTGAGCATAGAAGGGTGTCTGTAAGTGTGGGTTCTAACACAACCACATTTGTTTGAGCGTAGAAGGGTGTCTGTAAGTGTGGGTTCTAACACAGCCACATTTGTTTGAGCATAGAAGGGTGTCTGTAAGTGTGGGTTCTAACACAACCACATTTGTTTGATCATAGAAGGGTGTCTGTAAGTGTGGGTTCTAACACAACCACATTTGTTTGAGCGTAGAAGGGTGTCTGTAAGTGTGGGTTCTAACACAACCACATTTGTTTGAGCATAGAAGGGTGTCTGTAAGTGTGGGTTCTAACACAACCACATTTGTTTGAGCATAGAAGGGTGTCTGTAAGTGTGGGTTCTAACACAACCACATTTGTTTGATCATAGAAGGGTGTCTGTAAGTGTAGGTTCTAACACAACCACATTTGTTTGATCATAGAAGGGTGTCTGTGAGTGTGGGTTCTAACACAACCACATTTGTTTGAGCGTAGAAGGGTGTCTGTAAGTGTGGGTTCTAACACAACCACATTTGTTTGAGCATAGAAGGGTGTCTGTAAGTGTGGGTTCTAACACAACCACATTTGTTTGAGCATAGAAGGGTGTCTGTAAGCGTAGGTTCTAACACAGCCACATTTAAGCTTGTCTCACAGCAGGTGATTGCAATATATTGTAAGATCAGTCCTAGAGTATTAGAGAGGTCAATAGCCAGCTTTACATCCAGTGTTGCTCATTTGATCCCTTGTTTAGGCTTAATAATTGATTGAAGATATTGCTGGGTCAGTGACCTCTGGATGACCTTGTTTAGGCTTTATAATTGATTGAAGATATTGCTGGGTCAGTGACATCTGGATGACCAAATAGAAGATCCTCTGTGATATTCTTGTAAAGAGCTGGGGAGTTAGCCTTTGTTCTAGGGCTGGGTTCAGTTACCATGACCAGTTCTTATTTACAAACACGATGAAGAAAAGTTCAATTATAATTAGAGTCTAAAAAAGTTAGTTTGAAACATACTTATCAGTTTCGCATTTTACAGAGAGATGGAATTGTTAATTATGTTGGCTGTTTGGGTTGTAAAAGCCAGCCACTACTGTTTAATAAAATTTAATTATAAAAAAAAAACACAAGTTTACAAGTTGTATTTTTTTAATTTATGAAATTAAGTAATTGGATTGTAACTGAACCATTATGTCATCTACAGAATTAAATTACATTATTGTTTAAAATGTCAATTAGATTTATTGTTGTAATTGATTACAATTACTTCAATACAACACTTGTAATTGAGTCCCGCTCTGGTGCCCAGCCTAGGGTTTAGTCATGTTAACATTTTGCATAATTATAAGAAAACGTGACCATAAAAAATTCTAAAAGTTTTTACCAGCTGCTGTCAACATCCCTCTGACATGCTGGTCGAGTTTGTCAAAATTAGGTATTTTTAACTCTTGTAATATGCCTGTATGTGAGATACCCCTCAATGTTTACCAATATTGGCACGAATTACGGTCACACATGTCTAGTGGCCAAAAAAATCACAAAATCTAAAAATCCACCATTTCACTCTGAACAGCTTCCACCAACCTGGTAATGTACTGTACAAATGCACTTATGTCAGATCGTATGAATTTTTATAACTTCCTATATCCAAACTTACTATGCCCTGCATTCGTGTGTAACACACCAGGAAGTCTAACTGAGATGTGACCCCCCTAACAATTCCTTGTAGTATAGCCCTGGGCTGTTGGGATATCTACCTGAGAATTGACTCATTCATAAGGTCAATCAATCATGTCAGTCTGGTTTGTGTCACAGCCAGGTGCAGCAGTGTGTCACACCAGTGACGCAAGGTGTCATACAGCATGACACAGGTGACTGATGACCTGCCCATCCTGTCCACACCTGGTGACGCTGGATGTCCACTGATTGTAGACATTAGTTATCTCTGTGCATCAGTTGGCCATCAAGTTAATGAGTAGACTGTCATAGTGCCTAGTTTTGTAAGTTAGTGAGTAGACTGTCATAGTGCCTAGTTTTGTAAGTTAGTGGGTAGACTGTCATAGTGCCTTGTCTTGCAAGTTAATGGGTAGACTGTCATAGTGCCTTGTCTTGTAAGTTAGTGGGTAGACTGTCATAATGCCTAGTCTTGTAAGTTAGTGGGTAGATTGTCATAGTGCCTAGTCTTGTAAGTTAGTGGGTAGACTGTCATAGTGCCTAGTCTTGTAAGTTATTGGGTAGACTGTCATAGTGCCCTAGTCTTGCAAGTTAGTGGGTAGACTGTCATAATGCCTAGTCTTGTAAGTTAGTGGGTAGACTGTCATAGTGCCTAGTCTTGCAAATTATTGGGTAGACTGTCATAGTGCCCTAGTCTTGCAAGTTAGTGGGTAGACTGTCATAGTGCCTAGTCTTGCAAGTTATTTGGTAGACTATCATAGTGCCCTAGTCTTGCAAGTTAGTGGGTAGACTGTCATTGTGCCCTAGTCTTGCAAGTTAGTGGGTAGACTGTCATAGTGCCCTAGTCTTGCAAGTTAGTGGGTAGACTGTCATAGTGCCTAGTCTTGCAAGTTCAGGTGAGGTGAACAGTAGCTGTGATGAACAGTAATACACACAAATGCACAATATATATGTCAACAGAAAGTACATGTAACATAGTGCACACACATAGTGCACACACATAGTGCACACACATAGTGCACACACGTGCTGAGGCCATGAACCAGTCTGAGGCCATGAACCAGTCTGAGAGCCATGAACCAGTCTGAGAGCCATGAACCAGTCTGACCTGTGTCAGTGTGTGGGCAGTGATGTTGTATTAGGTGTTTATTACAGTGCAGCGACTAAGGTGTGGGAACCCCCACTGTTTGATACTGTTACATGGGAATGAGTCATTCACCTGGAGGGTTGACAAAGGTGGTATACAGCCATCCACCTATGTTCTGTGTAACCTGCCTACAGTATACAGCCATCCACCTATGTTCTGTGTAACCTGCCTACAGTATACAGCCATCCACCTATGTTCTGTGTAACCTGCCTACAGTATACAGCCATCCACCTATGTTCTGTGTAACCTGCCTACAGTATACAGCCATCCACCTATGTTCTGTGTAACCTGCCTACAGTCGCCCATATTCTTTAGTGTCTTTTTAATTTCACCAGGCACCAGGTGGCACTACACTTACAGTTCGTAGCAAGTGCACTACTCTTACAGTTGGTAGCAAGTGCACTACTCTTACAGTTGGTAGCAAGTGCACTACTCTTACAGTTGGTAGCAAGTGCACTACTCTTACAGTTGGTAGCAAGTGCACTACTCTTACAGTTGGTAGCAAGTGCACTACTCTTACAGTTCGTAGCAAGTGCACTACTCTTACAGTTCGTAGCAAGTGCGCTACTCTTACAGTTCGTAGCAAGTGCACTACTCTTACAGTTCGTAGCAAGTGCACTACTCTTACAGTTCGTAGCAAGTGCACTACACTTACAGTTCGTAGCAAGTGAATGATGTCGTAATCACAGGGAAGTTGATAAGTCAAACTTTAGTCATTCTGAAAATAGCACAATCTTTGTATTGTCGAACAGATTCTTTATAAAATATTGATAGGCGTATAACAGGCCATAGTTAGTCCTGAGACTCATGGTTTATCAGACCAGTCTTCAGGGGCGTCATTGTGCCAGTGCTCATTCATGCTCCTCATATCGCACTTAGCAACATCAATCTCATGAGAGTGACTGATTGCGGTTATTACCGTAGCAATTTTTTCACTAAACTAGATAAATCAACATCCTCTACATGATCTGGCTCCTGTTTCATCCTGTTAGCAATCATTACAATGTGTCTCGAAACAGTCTCAGCAAAACACTGTCATTCAGCGGTAGTTCTGGCTTACCCGCTTGGTGGCGCCATTGTGTGTGATTGGTGCATAAAGATAATATTGTATTACCAACCATATAGAGTTGCAACATAAGACAACATTGACTGGTGGTGTGTTGTTTTTGTAGTAACTAGAACACATGTGGTGTGTTGTTTATGCAGTTTCTAGAACACGTTGTCTGTGGTGTGTTGTCTATGCAGTACCTAGAACACGTATGTGGTGTGTTATTTATGCAGTATCTAAAACACGTCTGTGGTGTGTTGTCTATGCAGTACCTAGAACACGTCTGTGGTGTGTTATTTATGTAGTACCTAGAACACGTCTGTGGTGTGTTATTTATGCAGTATCTAGAACACGTCTGTGGTGTGTTGTTTATGCAGTACCTAGAACACGTATGTGGTGTGTTGTTTATGCAGTTTCTAGAACACGTTGTCTGTGGTGTGTTGTTTATGCAGTACCTAGAACACGTTGTCTGTGGTGTGTTGTTTATGTAGTACCTAGATCACGTCTGTGGTGTGTTATTTATGCAGTATCTAGAACACGTCTGTGGTGTGTTGTTTATGCAGTACCTAGAACACGTATGTGGTGTGTTGTTTATGCAGTTTCTAGAACACGTCTGTGGTGTGTTGTTTATGCAGTACCTAGAACACGTTGTCTGTGGTGTGTTGTTTATGTAGTACCTAGAACACGTCTGTGGTGTGTTGTTTATGCAGTTTCTAGAACACGTCTGTGGTGTGTTGTTTATGCAGTATCTAGAACACGTATGTGGTGTGTTGTTTATGCAGTTTCTAGAACACGTCTGTGGTGTGTTGTTTATGCAGTATCTAGAACACGTATGTGGTGTGTTGTTTATGCAGTATCTAGAACACATGGTCTGTGGTGTGTTGGTTTCAGCAAAGTGCCCCTGTTCATACAGTATCTCCTCCCTCCCGGCTCGCTCAACTTGTATGAGAGAGCATGGAACTGTTTCCCCTACTGTAGAACGGTGCTGACGGTAAGCCACCCTGGAGGGTGAGGGGTGGGGCGTTTACATTCTGTTACTGTTCATGTTTACATATGTTCTGTATACTAACAACTCTACTGCAGTATTTCACACGAGAGCCTAAACACAGTTCACCCTGCTCCATTCGCCCCACCCTACCCTCCAAAACAAGTACAAAATTATTTCGGATTACAGTCTGTTTTTCTCCTTCTAGTCATTTCTTCCTTTCTTGTCTGACAGCAAAGTGCCTGGCTACATCCGGTGGCTCGCTCCTGCTGGGTCTCTCGAGGTCCACGAAGTAGCTTGGAATGCCTATCCCTACTGTCGAACTCTAATTACGGTAAGCGTCCTGTTGTCGCCATGGTAACAGACCCGCTTCAACTGGTGTTCGATCAGTCTCGCAAACTGCCTTGGAATATGAAATGCAGCAGGGTTTAAATATGTTGTTTTTAATGTAATTTAAGCATTTTGCTTGGAAGAGTGACTGCTGTTGAATTTGTTTGACGTTACAATGTTCTTGTCTAGTTAAGTGTTTTCTAGCACCCTCGGTCACATGATTGTTATCTAGCACCCTCGGTCACATGATTGTTATCTAGCACCCTCGGTCACATGATTGTTTTCTAGCACCCTCGGTCACATGATTGTTTTCTAGCACCCTCGGTCACATGATTGTTATCTAGCACCCTCGGTCACATGATTGTTATCTAGCACCCTCGGTCACATGATTGTTATCTAGCACCCTCGGTCACATGATTGTTTTTTAGCACCCTCGGTCACATGATTGTTTTCTAGCACCCTCGGTCACATGATTGTTATCTAGCACCCTCGGTCACATGATTGTTATCTAGCACCCTCGGTCACATGAGTGTTATCTAGCACCCTCGGTCACATGATTGTTATCTAGCACCATCGGTCACATGATTGTTATCTAGCACCCTCGGTCACATGATTGTTTTCTAGCACCCTCGGTCACATGATTGTTTTCTAGCACCCTCGGTCACATGATTGTTTTCTAGCACCCTCGGTCACATGATTGTCATCTAGCACCCTCGGTCACATGATTGTCTTCTAGCACCCTCGGTCACATGATTGTCATCTAGCACCCTCGGTCACATGATTGTCATCTAGCACCCTCGGTCACATGATTGTCATCTAGCACCCTCGGTCACATGATTGTCATCTAGCACCCTCGGTCACATGATTGTCATCTAGCACCCTCGGTCACATGATTGTCATCTAGCACCCTCGGTCACATGATTGTTTTCTAGCACCCTCGGTCACATGATTGTTATCTAGCACCCTCGGTCACATGATTGTTATCTAGCACCCTCGGTCACATGATTGTTATCTAGCACCCTCGGTCACATGATTGTTATCTAGCACCCTCGGTCAAATGATTGTTTTCTAGCACCCTCGGTCACATGATTGTTAACTAGCACCCTCGGTCAAATGATTGTTATCTAGCACCCTCGGTCACATGATTGTTATCTAGCACCCTCGGTCACATGATTGTTATCTAGCACCCTCGGTCACATGATTGTTATTGTGCTGTGTGTAGCGCAATATGCTTTAGTTCTTAACCAATGAAAATCATTAAGACGATGGGAGGAAAAGGTTGGGTGTTGTCCATAGCAGAGGAGTTTTTGGCAATGCTGCCAAAGATTTAACAAAAATAATGTTTGGCCAAGTTGCTTGGTGTATTATTGGCCTTTGTGTTTGTTACACTTGATTTTGCACTTTCAGACGAATCCCGACAGGTCATCTAGAAACTCTGATGATTTGGTTCGGTGAAATAATTAATCTTGAAATTATGGTTTCATTTCAGAATCCAGAATACATGAAAAATGACTTTTTTATTAAGATTGAAACAATGCACTTAGGAGACAATGGAACAACTGAAAACGTGAGTAGGAGTCACTTCTAAAATTCATTTTGCAAAAAGTCAAACCTACCAAGTATCTGCTGCAACATACTCATTTGTTTGTGCAACTTTTGTGTAGTTTTTGTGAAATCATCAGACAAACTATTAAATTACTTAGTGTTTGGTCAAACATTAATTGAAGTGAAAATTTGAACTTTGTCGTGTGATCAGTGAGAAGATGGAAGTGATGCAGCATTGATCTGCAAAGTGTTTACCACTCAGCCTTGTCTTAAATTAACTGATGTTATTGCAGGCACACAAACTCAGCCTTGTCTTAACTGTGATGTTATTGCAGGCACACAAACTCAACCTTGTCTTAACTGTGATGTTATTGCAGGCACACAAAATCAGCCTAGTCTTAACTATGATGTTATTGCAGACACACAAACTCAGCCTTGTCTTAACTATGATGTTATTGCAGACACACAAACTCAGCCTTGTCTTAAATTAACTGATGTTATTGCAGGCACACAAACTCAGCCTTGTCTTAACTATGATGTTATTGCAGACACACAAACTCAGCCTTGTCTTAGCTATGATGTTATTGCAGGCACACAAACTCAGCCTTGTCTTAACTATGATGTTATTGCAGGCACACAAACTCAGCCTTGTCTTAACTGTGATGTTATTGCAGGCACACAAACTCAACCTTGTCTTAACTGTGATGTTATTTCAGGCACACAAACTCAACCTTGTCTTAACTGTGATGTTATTGCAGGCACACAAACTCAGCCTTGTCTTAACTGTGATGTTATTTCAGGCACACAAACTCAGCCTTGTCTTAACTGTGATGTTATTGCAGGCACACAAACTCAGCCTTGTCTTAACTGTGATGTTATTTCAGGCACACAAACTCAGCCTTGTCTTAACTGTGATGTTATTTCAGGCACACAAACTCAGCCTTGTCTTAACTGTGATGTTATTGCAGGCACACAAACTCAGCCTTGTCTTAACTGTGATGTTATTGCAGGCACACAAACTTAGCTCTGACGTACTAAAGAAGAGAGAGGTAGTTATGATTGACATTGCCAATGATTCCATCGAGCCTCAGGTTTGTCAGTTTTCTTGCTTGTTGTGTTTTATTGTGTATCACTGGTTTCATGTGTTCGGTTTTAAGTCTACAACCACTTTCATTGGTGAACTAAATGATTGTTTTACGGACATTGAAACGCTGAGCATTCATAACATCTTGGTTGGTTATTTTATTGAGTGCATTGAGTTTTCAAGGAAAACTGCTATTTAAACATAATTTTAATAATATTAAAAATTCTACATTGGATGAAGTGAAGGCAATTGTATTCTAGTAAAATGTTTAACTAAGTACTCTATGACTACAATACTTATGTGGTTGTATAAGTACTCTATGACTACAATACTTATGTGTTTGTATAAGTACTCTATGACTACAGTACTTATGTGGTTGTATAAGTACTCTATGACTACAATACTTATGTGTTTGTATAAGTACTCTATGACTACTGTACTTATGTGGTTGTATAAGTACTCTATGACTACAGTACTTATGTGTTTGTATAAGTACTCTATGACTACAGTACTTATGTGGTTGTATAAGTACTCTATGACTACAGTACTTATGTGGTTGTATAAGGACTCTATGACTACAGTACTTATGTGGTTGTATAAGTACTCTATGACTACAGTACTTATGTGGTTGTATAAGTACTCTATGACTACAGTACTTATGTGTTTGTATAAGTACTCTATGACTACAGTACTTATGTGGTTGTATAAGGACTCTATGACTACAGTACTTATGTGGTTGTATAAGTACTCTATGACTACAGTACTTATGTGGTTGTATAAGTACTCTATGACTACAGTACTTATGTGGTTGTATAAGTACTCTATGACTACAGTACTTATGTGGTTGTATAAGTACTCTGTGACTACAGTACTTATGTGGTTGTATAAGTACTCTGTGACTACAGTACTTATGTGGTTGTATAAGTACTCTATGACTACAGTACTTATGTGGTTGTATAAGTACTCTATGACTACAGTACTTATGTGGTTGTATAAGTACTCTATGACTACAGTACTTATGTGGTTGTATAAGTACTCTGTGACTACAGTACTTATGTGGTTGTATAAGTACTCTATGACTACAGTACTTATGTGTTTGTATAAGTACTCTATGACTACAATACTTATGTGTTTGTATAAGTACTCTATGACTACAATACTTATGTGGTTGTATAAGTACTCTATGACTACAGTACTTATGTGGTTGTATAAGTACTCTATGGCTACAGTACTTATGTGGTTGTATAAGTACTCTATGACTACAGTACTTATGTGGTTGTATAAGTACTCTATGACTACAGTACTTATGTGGTTGTATAAGTACTCTATGACTACAGTACTTATGTGTTTGTATAAGTACTCTATGACTACAGTACTTATGTGGTTGTATAAGTACTCTATGACTACAATACTTATGTGGTTGTATAAGTACTCTATGACTACAATACTTATGTGGTTGTATAAGTACTGTATGACTACAGTACTTATGTGTTTATATAAGTACTCTATGACTACAGTACTTATGTGTTTGTATCTCGACAATTCATGCTTTGATATTATGTGTGGCGAATGACACAACATTGCTCTATGATTGACACAACATTGCGCTATGATTGACACAACATTGTGCTATGACAGACACAGCATCGCGCGATGACTGACACAACATTGCGCTACGACAGACACAACATTGTGCTATGACAGACACAACATTGCGCTATGACAGACAACATTTTGCTATGACAGACACAACATTGCGCTATGACAGACAACATTTTGCTATGACAGACACAACATTGCGCTATGACAGACAACATTTTGCTATGACAGACACAACATTGCGCTACAACAGACACAACATTGCGCTATGACAGACAACATTTTGCTATGACAGACACAACATTTTGCTATGACAGACACAACATTGCGCTATGACAGACAATATTTTGCCATGACAGACACAACATTGCGCTATTACAGACAACATATTGCTATGACAGACACAACATTGCGCTATGACAGACAACATTTTGCTATGACAGACACAACATTGCGCTATGACAGACAACATATTGCTATGACAGACACAACATTGCGCTACAACAGACACAACATTGCGCTATGACAGACACAACATTGGGCTACAACAGACACAACATTGCACTATGACAGACACAACATTGCGCTACAACAGACACAACATTGCACTATGAATGATGACTAAGACCATTGTTTGTTTGTAACTGGGTCACAGAGGAACGTGATGTGATTTACATGAGACAAAACAGGAAATGATTGACTGAATGAAGGAAACTTGAGTAAATGACAGTTGGCTGTAATACCACTGAAATGTTAGCAGAACATGGTAATCCTCCCCTTTCCTTCCATTCCCTTCCCCCCTTTCCCCCCTTTCCTTCACTTCCTCGTCTGCTTGCTGTCTGCAGTTTGTTGTTTTGAGATGACAATCTTGTTCAGTCTTGTTAACATATATACAATATATTATTACACATTAAATTCTGGTTTCAGGACTACAAGCCAGACCAGGATCCAACAAAGTACAAGTCACAGAAAACTGAACGAGGACCATTAGTAGGCAGTTGGATGGTAGGTCCCCCACTCACTTAGGATGTGGACCACTAGTAAGCAGCTGGATGGCAGTTCATTTAGGATGATGACCACAAGTACACAGCTGGGATGTATGTCACCCACTCACTTAGGATGAGGACCACTACTAGGCAGTTGTATGGTAGGTCCTCTGCTCACTTAGAACGAGGACCACTAGTAGGCAGTTGTATGGTAGGTCTCCCGCTCACTTAGGATGAGGACCACTACTAGGCAGTTGTATGGTAGGTCCTCTGCTCACTTAGGACGAGGACCACTAGTAGGCAGTTGTATGGTAGGTCTCCTGCTCACTTAGGATGAGGACCACTAGTAGGCAGTTGTATGGTAGGTCCTCTGCTCACTTAGGACGAGGACCACTAGTAGGCAGTTGTATGGTAGGTCCTCTGCTCACTTTGGATGAGGACCACTAGTAGGCAGTTGTATGGTAGGTCTCCTGCTCACTTAGGATGAGGACCACTAGTAGGCAGTTGTATGGTAGGTTTCCTGCGCACTTAGGATAATGACCACTGGTAGGCAGTTGTATGGTAGGTCCCCCACTCACTTAGGATGAGGACCACTGGTAGGCAGTTGTATGGTAGGCCACCCCACTCACTTAGGATGAGGACCACTGGTAGGCAGTTGTATGGTAGGTCTCCTGCTCACTTAGGATAATGACCACTGGTAGGCAGTTGTATGGTAGGCCCCCCACTCACTTAGGATGAAGACCACTTGTAGGCAGTTGTATGGTAGGCCCCCCACTCACTTAGGATGAGGACCACTGGTAGGCAGTTGTATGGTAGGTCTCCTGCTCACTTAGGACGAGGACCACTGGTAGGCAGTTGTATGGTAGGCCCCCACTCACTTAGGACGAGGACCACTGGTAGGCAGTTGTATGGTAGGCCACCCCACTCACTTAGGATGAGGACCACTGGTAGGCAGTTGTATGGTAGGCCACCCCACTCACTTAGGATGAGGACCACTGGTAGGCAGTTGTATGGTAGGTCTCCTGCTCACTTAGGATAATGACCACTGGTAGGCAGTTGTATGGTAGGCCACCCCACTCACTTAGGATGAGGACCACTGGTAGGCAGTTGTATGGTAGGTCTCCTGCTCACTTAGGATAATGACCACTGGTAGGCAGTTGTATGGTAGGCCCCCCACTCACTTAGGATGAGGACCACTTGTAGGCAGTTGTATGGTAGGCCCCCCACTCACTTAGGATGAGGACCACTGGTAGGCAGTTGTATGGTAGGTCTCCTGCTCACTTAGGATGAGGACCACTGGTAGGCAGTTGTATGGTAGGCCCCCCACTCACTTAGGACGAGGACCACTGGTAGGCAGTTGTATGGTAGCCCCCCACTCACTTAGGATAAGGACCACTTGTAGGCAGTTGTATGGTAGGCCTCCCACTCACTTAGGATGAGGACCACTGGTAGGCAGTTGTATGGTAGCCCTCCACTCACTTAGGATGAGGACCACTGGTAGGCTGTTGTATGGTAGGCCTCCCACTCACTTAGGACGAGGACCACTGGTAGGCAGTTGTATGGTAGCCCCCCACTCACTTAGGATGAGGACCACTGGTAGGCAGTTGTATGGTAGCCCCCCCACTCACTTAGGATGAGGACCACTGGTAGGCAGTTGTATGGTAGCCCCCCACTCACTTAGGATGAGGACCACTGGTAGGCAGTTGTATGGTAGCCCTCCACTCACTTAGGATGAGGACCACTGGTAGGCAGTTGTATGGTAGCCCTCCACTCACTTAGGATGAGGACCACTGGTAGGCAGTTGTATTGTAGCCCTCCACTCACTTAGGATGAGGACCACTGGTAGGCAGTTGTATGGTAGGCCTCCCACTCACTTAGGATGAGGACCTCTACTAGGCATCTGTCTCCAAGATATATTCCACTGGATGACTGATAACAAATTAAAGTTAAATGCAAATAAAGCAGAGTTTTTTATTATCGTTACACAAAAGCAGCGAGGTAAACTTGATTGACATCTATACTAAGCCAGAATTTCACACCAGCTGTCTCAGCATGGAATTTAGGCATCACCTTTGATAATAAGTAAAATTTTAGACAGCATTTTTCACAAACTTGTCATTGCTGGTTTTATTATCATATTCTTGACCTTCTTCGTATTCACCAGTTTATGTCTGTCACCAAAACTATTGCAACTGCTCTTGTTAGCTGTAGACTTGACTATTGTAATTCCCTTTATCATAATATTGCTCTTAAGAATATCTTGAAACTTCAACGTGTGCAGAATTGTTTGGCAAGGGTAGTTACCCGGTCTCTTCGTTTCTCTCCCTCAGTACTACGTCTTAAAGCATTGCGTTGGCGCCATGTCTGATATTGCATTATTTTTAAGATCTGTACAGTTTTTTTTCAAGCAATCAGCATGTTTACATTCACTGCTCACTCCTGCAAAACAGCCCAGACACCTTCCATCATCTAATTCTAATCTACCTTTTGTTCCCAGTGTTAAGACAAATGTCGAAACTAGAGCTATTTCGGTTGCTGCACCGACTCTGTGGAACTCACTCCCTGTTAGTGTTAAGTCTGTAGGAAATAAAAACAACATTTCACCATAAACTCAATACCACCTGTTTAGACTTGCTTATCCTCCATAGCTCCCCAGCGTACCAATCCAACTGTTTACAACTGGAACTGTTTATTGATTATGAACTGCTTAACCCCTTTTGTTTTGGTGCGCTGCTGAGCTTGGGTCTCCCGAGGATTTTAGCGCAATAGAAGTATTTTATATGTTATTAGTATTTGTCATTTTGGTTTTCTTCAAGAAGTTTACTTTCTGTTGTTACAGGGAAACGTGGTTAGCAATTATGACATTTTTATGTGTAAATCTTACCACAGCTGTGCTGTGCTTGATTAAATAATTTATGAATGAAAGTATATTTTGGAATTGTTATTTATGTAATGATACAATCGTATACTAGTTTCGTAGCCTCTGCTGTGCATAGAGTACTTGCTGTGCATAGAGTACTTGCTGTGCATAGAGTACTTGCTGGGCATAGAGTACTTGATGTGCATAGAGTACTTGCTGGGCATAGAGTACTTGATGGGCATAGAGTACTTGATGGGCATAGAGTACTTGCTGGGCATAGAGTACTTGCTGGGCATAGAGTACTTGATGTGCATAGAGTACTTGCTGGGCATAGAGTACTTGATGGGCATAGAGTACTTGATGGGCATAGAGTACTTGCTGTGCATAGAGTACTTGCTGTGCATAGAGTACTTGCTGGGCATAGAGTACTTGATGTGCATAGAGTACTTGCTGTGCATAGAGTACTTGCTGGGCATAGAGTACTTGCTGTGCATAGAGTACTTGCTGTGCATAGAGTACTTGCTGGGCATAGAGTACTTGATGTGCATAGAGTACTTGCTGTGCATAGAGTACTTGCTGGGCATAGAGTACTTGATGGGCATAGAGTACTTGCTGTGCATAGAGTACTTGCTGTGCATAGAGTACTTGCTGGGCATAGAGTACTTGATGGGCATAGAGTACTTGATGGGCATAGAGTACTTGCTGTGCATAGAGTACTTGCTGGGCATAGAGTACTTGCAAATGTTTACTCTTGTGAAATGTGCACAATGCTGAAATCACATGTTGCTTCAAACCAAACTTTTGTACCACTATTTAAAGACATAGTCTGATCGTTTTATCCAAATCAGTCTGTTTAATTTGTATGTTTCAACTTGATCATCATGTTTACGTTGAATGTAAACATTGAATGTTTACATCGAATGTTTACATTGGATGCTGAACTCTCAATATTCATCAGCAGATATATTTTTTATTTTAATTGTGGTTCATTAAGACACATTATGGCGGTCAAGATGTTACATTTGGGTGGTCAAGATGTTACATTTGGGCGGTCAAGATGTTACATTTGGGCGGTCAAGATATTACATTTGGGCAGTCAAGATGTTACATTTGGTCAGTTAAGATGGGGTGTTAAGATGTTACATTTGGGTAGTTAAGATGTTACATTTGGGGTGTTAAGATGTTACATTTGGGCGGTCGAGATATTACATTTGGGCGGTCAAGATGTTACATTTGGGTAGTTAAGATGTTACAACAGATATTTCATTATATGACATGATTTAATTATAAAAAACTGTTAAACTTTGAAAGATATAATTGACTACACGTTACATTTGACTGTGGTATCGTTTCAGGGCAAAGTCTCTCCTGTGATGTGTTGCTACAAACTTGTATCGATAGAGTTCAAGTGGTTCGGACTGCAGAATAGGGTAGAAAAATTTATCCAGAAGGTACGTTTATGTGTGTGCACATGTGAGGCGCAGCGTGCGTGCGTGTGTATGTGCGTACATTATATTTCTTTGTTTACCAGTTACTAAGCTACAGGTCTTAATTAAAACTCCAGTGGACTATCCCAAGGCAGCTTCCTTGCTCTCTTACTGTTTAATATCTACACAAATGATCAACCGATGCATCCAAACACCAGAAGTTTCCTATCTGCCGACGATCTCTGCATTGCATCCCAGGAACAATCCTTTGAAAAGGTGCTGCAGTCCCTCACTGATGCACTCGATCGATTAACCAACTACTGCAGTCTACCATCTGCGGGCAAATCCAGAGAAGATGCAAATCAGTGCTTTCCATCTTAAGAGCATGGATGCAAACCGACAGCTGAATGCCAGCTGGAATGGGGGAAACTGACTCACAATGCCAAGTCGGTGTACCTGGGGTTACCCTGGACCCACCCTCAGCTACAAACCGACAGCTGAATGCCAGCTGGAATGGGGGGAAACTGACTCACAATGCCAAGTCGGTGTACCTGGGGTTACCCTGGACCCCACCCTCAGCTACAAACCGACAGCTGAATGCCAGCTGGAATGGGGGGAACTGACTCACAATGCCAAGTCGGTGTACCTGGGGTTACCCTGGAGCCCACCCTCAGCTACAAACCGACAGCTGAATGCCAGCTGGAATGGGGGGAACTGATTCACAATGCCAAGTCGGTGTACCTGGGGTTACCCTGGACCCCACCCTCAGCTACAAACCGACAGCTGAATGCCAGCTGGAATGGGGGGAAACTGACTCACAATGCCAAGTCGGTGTACCTGGGGTTACCCTGGACCCCACCCTCAGCTACAAACCGACAGCTGAATGCCAGCTGGAATGGGGGGAAACTGACTCACAATGCCAAGTCGGTGTACCTGGGGTTACCCTGTACCCTCAGCTACAAACATCATGCCATCAAAACAAAGACAAAGCTAGGAGCCAGCAACAATATCTTAAGGAAGCTGTCCAACTCCAAGTACTGCCTTTGCCCTGTGCTACTGAGCAGCTGAATATGTCTGCCCTGTATGGGGCCGCTCTACACATGCCTAGAAGATGGACCCAGTCCTCAATATGTCTGCCCTGTATGGGGCCGCTCTACACATGCCTAGAAGATGGACCCTGTCCTAACCATGGTCTGTAGAGCTACTACTGGTTGCCTCACACCAATGTGAGTGGACGACCTCTATCTGCTGTGGTATTGCTCCACCGTCGATCAGAAGAGCACCCTGTTCCAGCATGAGCCAGCACGAAGAGGTTCAAGTCCAGGAGTAGCTTCCTTCATGCTGTTAAGCCCCTTGATGGTCAATCACACAGTTGCAGAATAGATGATTGGTCAACGTACCTACAGTCAGAATCTCACAAAGTGTCTTGAGGCCCTGAGAAGTCATTGCCACAAGGAACATGGCCAACCTGACAGTGTCTCAACCAGCTCAGGACTGGTGCCGGGCACAGACACTTGATGAGAACCCCCAATGGAACATCTGCTAGAATGCCCTCTCCTACCTACCTCCTGCGCTAAAGTCTGTGTACTGCAGTGGCGAGGAAAGGTGTTGCAACAAGAGAAGAAGAAGATTAAAACTCCAACTGATTTAGCCTATCACGAATTCAGTTCGTTGATGTCCTAATATGTAATAAGTAATATCCGTCGTCAGTTTAATAAAAAAAGTGCATATTTTTTTCAAATCATCAAGGGTGAAATTCGTGAGTTTTCAACATTTTCACTTCAATAAATGCTGGATCAAGCATTAAATAATTTATTAGTTTGGTGATTTC
Source organism: Lamellibrachia columna (assembly GCA_963662155.1). NCBI lineage: Eukaryota > Metazoa > Annelida > Polychaeta > Sabellida > Siboglinidae > Lamellibrachia > Lamellibrachia columna. The sequence continues at coordinate 1,659,276 of OY759269.1, forward strand.
ACCGAAACTACATACAAAAGTTACACAAACGAGCTAGCATGTTGCGGTGGATACTAGATAGGTTTTAATTTTCCAAATGAATTTTAAAAGAGATGAGGAAAAAAATCGAATTGAGGAGGAACCTTTGACTGAAAGTAAAAACATTTTCACACTGAAAGTACAATAATTTGTTTCTTCAGTGTGGAATTGTGTGTATGGATTTTTTTATGACTGGCTCTCACGATAGTGACCTGTGGTCTTGGTGATAGTGGTCTTGGTGAATGTCAATGCAACAACACCATGTCATTTGATTGTTGGTTTCAGTCGGAGCGGCGTCTCTTCACCAACTTCCACCGCGGCATGTTCTGTTGGACTGACCAGTGGTACGGACTCACAATGGCTGACATACGCACACTGGAGGAAAAAACAAAGAAAGACCTCGACGAGGCAAGTCTTATTATCTGTCTTATTTTTTATTTAAAGGTAAACATGTAAAGGTAAGTTCTGACACAGCGTGACATCCATCCAGTCTGTGGACTGCTCAATGTGCACTTCACCCCCGGCAGACATGTTCCCTACAACACCAACTTGAATTCTCTGGGAAGCATTCAGCCAGCACACACGCATGCACACACACACACCATGCACACACACACCATGCACGCACACACCATGCACACACACACCCATGCACATGCACACACACCTATACATACTCCCACCATGCACACACACACCCACCCACCATGCACAAACACATGCACATGCACACAACATGCACGCACACACACACACACACACACACACACACACACACACACACACACACACACCATGCACACACACACGTGCATACACACACACATGCACACATCATGCACACATCATGCACACACACACACACACACACACACACACACACACACACACACACACCATGCACACATCATGCACACACCATGCACACACACACACACCCACCATGCACGCGCACACACACACACACACACACACACATATGCATTCATGCACACACACCATGCACACACACACCATGCACACACCCACTATGCACACACACACACACACACCATGCACACGCACATACACACCACGCACACACACATACAGACCATGCATGCACAAGCCACACACATACACACACACAAACACACACACACCATGCACACACACACACACACACACACACACACACACACACACACACACACACACACACACACACACACACACACCATGCACACATACGCAAAAACACACCACACTGAATATAGAGCTGAATCACCGTCAGTCTGTTGTGAGTTATCTGTGTTATTGGTACCAGAGTCTTTAGAACATGTTTTGTCTTGGTGATATAATGAACTGGTCTGCCAAGGGTGGAGTTGTAAAGTGCTTTGTGTCGGTGATACAATGAACTGGTCTGCCAAGGGTGGAGTTGTAAAGTGCTTTGTGTCGGTGATACAATGAACTGGTCTGCCAAGGGTGGAGTTGTAAAGTGCTTTGTGTTGGTGATGTAATGAACTGGTCTGCCAAGGGTTGGAGTTGTAAAGTGCTTTGTGTTGGTGATGTAATGAACTGGTCTGCCAAGGGTGGAGTTGTAAAGTGCTTTGTGTCGGTGATATAATGAACTGGTCTGCCAAGGGTGGAGTTGTAAAGTGCTTTGTCTTGGTGATGTAAAGAACTGGTCTGCCAAGGGTGGAGTTGTAAAGTGCTTTGTGTTGGTGATGTAATGAACTGGTCTGACAAGGGTGGAGTTGTAAAGTGCTTTGTCTTGGTGATGTAATGAACTGGTCTGCCAAGGGTGGAGTTGTAAAGTGCTTTGTGTTGGTGATGTAATGAACTGGTCTGCCAAGGGTGGAGTTGTAAAGTGCTTTGTGTTGGTGATGTAATGAACTGGTCTGCCAAGGGTGGAGTTGTAAAGTGCTTTGTGTTGGTGATGTAATGAACTGGTCTGCCAAGGGTGGAGTTGTAAAGTGCTTTGTCTTGGTGATATAATGAACTGGTCTGCCAAGGGTGGAGTTGTAAAGTGATTTGTGTTGGTGATGTAATGAACTGGTCTGCCAAGGGTGGAGTTGTAAAGTGCTTTGTCTTGGTGATGTAATGAACTGGTCTGCCAAGGGTGGAGTTGTAAAGTGCTTTGTGTTGGTGATGTAATGAACTGGTCTGCCAAGGGTGGAGTTGTAAAGTGCTTTGTGTTGGTGATGTAATGAACTGGTCTGCCAAGGGTGGAGTTGTAAAGTGATTTGTGTTGGTGATGTAATGAACTGGTCTGCCAAGGGTGGAGTTGTAAAGTGCTTTGTGTTGGTGATGTAATGAACTGGTCTGCCAAGGGTGGAATTGTAAAGTGCTTTGTGTTGGCGATGTAATGAACTGGTCTGCCAAGGGTGGAATTGTAAAGTGCTTTGTGTTGGTGATGTAATGAACTGGTCTGCCAAGGGTGGAGTTGTAAAGTGCTTTGTGTTGGTGATGTAATGAACTGGTCTGCCAAGGGTGGAGTTGTAAAGTGCTTTGTGTCGGTGATGTAATGAACTGGTCTGCCAATGGTGGAGTTGTAAAGTGCTTTGTGTCGGTGATGTAATGAACTGGTCTGCCAAAGGTGGAGTTGTAAAGTGCTTTGTGTCGGTGATGTAATGAACTGGTCTGCCAAGGGTGGAGTTGTAAAGTGCTTTGTGTCGGTGATACAATGAACTGGTCTGCCAAGGGTGGAGTTGTAAAGTGCTTTGTGTTGGTGATGTAATGAACTGGTCTGCCAAGGGTGGAGTTGTAAAGTGCTTTGTGTTGGTGATATAATGAACTGATCTGCCAAGGGTGGAGTTGTAAAGTATTTTGAGTGGTCCTAAGTACTGGACACTGCTCTATAAAAGAATGCAGTTTTTAGCTGTAATGATTATATATATATATATATATATATATATATATATATATATATATAGACATGTTGACATTGGAGTTGCGTTGAATGGCTGGTGTTGTGTTGCTATTGTATTGAACCTGTTTATTATTTTAATTAACTTTGTCAATGTCTCTGCTCAACGTTTCTCACTTTGTCCATCGTGTCCTCCTTTCAGCAAATCCGGACGGGAGAAGTACGTGGACTGAAGGAGACGAATTAGGAACTTGTGGATGAAACAGATGTTGATCGCCGTGTCATCTCTGGGTTCATATCGTTAGACTACCTGTACATTAAGTCATTGGCTGCATATCTAGAATCACGAGGCACAATGCAGGCTCAGTATGGAAGCAAATAGAGGGAGACGGGCCATAGTGTGTCGTCAACTTCAACCAGACATCTCCATATAGTAGACCTCAGTATCCAGTCATGATTGGCCGTAGTGCCTGGTCCACTTCGACCAGACAGCTCCATGTAGTAGACCTCAGTATCCAGACATGACTGGCCGTAGTGCCTGGTCAACTTCAACCAGACAGCTCCATGTAGTAGACCTCAGTATCCAGTCATGACTGGCCGTAGTGCCTGGCCCACTTCAACCAGACACCTCCATGTAGTAGACCTCAGTATCCAGTCATGACTGGCCGTAGTGCCTGGTCAACTTCAACCAGACAGCTCCATGTAGTAGACCTCAGTATCCAGACATGACTGGCCGTAGTGCCTGGTCCACTTCAACCAGACAGCTCCATGTAGTAGACCTCAGTATCCAGACATGACTGGCCGTAGTGCCTGGCCCACTTCAACCAGACAGCTCCATGTAGTAGACCTCAGTATCCAGACATGACTGGCCGTAGTGCCTGGCCCACTTCAACCAGACAGCTCCATGTAGTAGACCTCAGTATCCAGACATGACTGGCCGTAGTGCCTGGCCCACTTCAACCAGACAGCTCCATGTAGTAGACCTCAGTATCCAGTCATGACTGGCCGTAGTGCCTGGTCAACTTCAACCAGACAGCTCCATGTAGTAGACCTCAGTATCCTGTCATGACTGGCCGTAGTGCCTGGTCCACTTCGACCAGACAGCTCCATGTAGTAGACCTCAGTATCCAGACATGACTGGCCGTAGTGCCTGGCCCACTTCAACCAGACAGCTCCATGTAGTAGACCTCAGTATCCAGTCATGACTGGCCATAGTGCCTGGCCCACTTCAACCAGACACCTCCATGTAGTAGACCTCAGTATCTAGACATGACTGGTCGTAGTGCCTGGTCTACTTCAACCAGACAACGCCGTGTTGTAGACCTCATTGTATTCCGCTAGTCCTGTATGTGTTCACATGTTGATGTACCAAGCTTCTCCTACATCTGTGCGGCCTGTTCTTGCCCAAATACGACTTGGGGGGAGGGGGGGGCGACAGCTCACACCTGCACAAACCCAGCATGCAGTCCTCGCAGTAGTGGACAGGTTCAGTTTGGGCAGTGACCCGGGTCTACTAATGGTTAGTTGTATATGTACATCTGTACACGTAATGGTCAATAGTGGTTGAAATGGTAGACGTGACTTGCATTTCCCAGAAGAGTCAGATGATATGTTTTCTTGTTTTTTGTACAAACAAGTGATATAAAAAAGTTATATAAATATTAAAATTATTTGAATGGATCAATGTAATGTTTATAATTGGTCATCGTAATGGAACTGTTTGAAACCAGCGCCTGGTGTTGGTTAAAGTGCATAAGCTGATTTGCTCACCCATTGTCAGCTACGCTTGTTGCTTGGACCTATCTGTTGCTGGCTGTGACATTGTTAGCTTTGTAAGCCACCGTTGTCACAGAACTTTGTCATGTTACAAATACTAAATAGTGACATAATTATTGTCACTGTTGGCTGAATTAAACGTCTGATAAGTTGAACAATTCTTGTCAGTGTGACAAAGTTCTGCTACAATATGCGCCCATCAATTTCCTCACAGGTTGTGCTTCTGTAACCACCCAGAATCATCCTTGAACTCTGACCTCCATTGCCACACACGCACAGAGAAGACACTTGACAGAAGCACCAAACTAACGATGACGTCCCAGTATCGTCTGTCTGCCACTAATGTCTGTCTCCCTTTCCGTGTCACATAGAACTGTGTTGTATATTTTATTCACGTTCAATGCTGTCTTTTATATTTAGGATGTCATTCACTAATGGCTGTATGTACTTTTACGTTTCATTATTCCCGTTTTGATGAGAATTAAATGTCTTGGTGCAGTTGGTCTCGTGGAAGTGTCACCTCTGTATACCTGATTGACTGTAATAAGCAGTGTTTGTTGCTCAAATGTTTCTGTACAAAAAAGAAATTGATATCAAGCTCTGTTTCTAGTTTCCCCCTTTTAACTCGGATGTCATTTACTGGCTGTACTTTATTGGATACGCCACACCCAGACATCAGTAATATTGTGCATGTAAATGGGCATCAAGAAAATGGCATTATTAAAACACGCAGCAATGTTTCATCAATGGTTACTTTGAAACTTGGTTTGTTTAGTTGATTACTGGACATGTCTATATGGTTAGCAATGTAAATAAAGATTGCAGTACTACTTGTATGTTCATGCAATGAAGCGTACCTCTGTGTTCAATGTAAAGCAATGTGTTTCTACAAAGCTTTGATCATTTTGTGCTCAGAAACTGGTGAAGAAATAGGTCATTGTGTAACTTCAGGACAGATCTATGTAACTTCAGGACAGGTCTGTGTAACTTCAGGACAGATATGTGTAATGTTACAAGAAACTCGTAGGAATGACAGTGACTACTTTAATTAGGATTTATTTTGATCATTAATAGTTATATAAAAATGCTTACTTAGATGATAAGATTTCTATGAAAGTTGGGGTGGTGATGCAACATGCTTTGTGCTAATCATCCTAGTCATTATTTATGCTTGGCTTAAAACATGTTCCCTCACGTTTCTGTGTGCACATTTTGATTATTCCAAGTTGAGATTGTGTTCTTCTGATCGTGACGAATGTTTGTTATTTATGTTGTGTCTATTAATTAACTGGTGAATCTGCTAAGTTGACTGGATGTTTGTGCAGAGTGTTGGGCTCTGGTCACGGTGACTTGCTTGTGAAAGAGTATTTGGCTACAGTGAATGCAGAGTGTTGGGCTCTGGTCACGGTGACTTGCTTGTGAAAGAGTATTTGGCTACAGTGAATGCATTGGTACAAGCTGCTTAGATCTCTGAGTTAATCTGAATGCAAAATGTAAGTAAAAATATTTGCTTCTAAAAACTGATTCTCAAATCCACTGGAATATCTGCGTAGTGCAAATGAATGTCAGCGACTTGCGGAAATCCACTTGTGGAACAAACACTATCAAAATAAGCTACATAAAGATGTTTGCAGTGCCAAACAAAACTATTTAATTGAACGTCTTACGTTGTGATTTGTGCAAGAGTGATGCAGACATAAATTGGTATAGAAGCCTTTCCTATTAACAAATCTGGGCAACATTCTTGTTAGAAATTCTCACACAGTTCTTGACCCACATTTCAGTTTTGCATTCCTTGTAGTATCGCTGTCTGCTTTTATCTGGTTGGATTTAGGTTTTACATAATTTTTTTCCGTGTCTGCCGTCATCAGGCAGAGATTTATTCCACATCTTGATGAAATGCTTTTTCAGTACATGAAGGAGGCATACATGTTCCGTACATAACATGAAGGAGGCACACATGTTCCATACATAACATGAAGGAGGCATACATGTTCCGTACATAACATGAAGGAGGCACACATGTTCTGTACATAACATGAAGGAGGCATACATGTTCCGTACATAACATGAAGGAGGCACACATGTTCCATACATAACATGAAGGAGGCACACATGTTCCATACATAACATGAAGGAGGCATACATGTTCCATACATAACATGAAGGAGGCACACATGTTCCATACATAACATGAAGGAGGCACACATGTTCCATACATAACATGAAGGAGGCACACATGTTCCATACATAACATGAAGGAGGCACACATGTTCCATACATAACATGAAGGAGGCATACATGTTCCATACATAACATGAAGGAGGCACACATGTTCCATACATAACATGAAGGAGGCACACATGTTCCATACATAACATGAAGGAGGCATACATGTTCCATACATAACATGGAGGCACACATGTTCCATACATAACATGAAGGAGGCACACATGTTCCATACATAACATGAAGGAGGCACACATGTTCCATACATAACATGAAGGAGGCACACATGTTCCGTACATAACATGAAGGAGGCACACATGTTCCGTACATAAAATGAAGGAGGCATACATGTTCCGTACATAACATGAAGGAGGCACACATGTTCCGTACATAACATGAAGGAGGCAGATGTGTTCAGTACATAACATGAATGAAACATACATGTTCTGTACATAACATGTATGAGGCAGATATGTTCAGCATAACATGAACGAGACATAATGTTCAGTGCATAACATGAATGAGATATACATGTTCAGTGCATAACATGAATTGAGACACATGTTCAGTGCATAACATGAATGAGACATACATGTTGAGTGCATAACATGAATGAGACATACATGTTCAGTGCATAACATGAATGAGACATACATATTCAGTGCATAACATGAATGAGGCAGACATGTTCAGTACATAACATGAATTGAGACATACATGTTCAGTGCATAACATGAATTGAGACATACATGTTCAATGCACAACACGAATGAGACATACATGTTCAGTGAATAACATGAATGACGCAGACATGAGGCCATGATTAATGACGGCAAGAGTTTCTATGCTTATGTAAGGAGTAAACAGAAAGTTCGAGATAAGGTTGGACCACTGGAAAACAACAGGGGAAACAAGTTCAGACGGGTTTCAAATGGCAGAGGTCCTGAATGAGTATTTCAGCTCAGTTTCTACCACAGAAGATAGCTCACTTCCAGTTCCATTTACTAAATTTGAGGGCAATAAATCAGAACATTTAGGGCAGTTATTTGTAACTCCCGAAATGATAGCAAACAAAACTAAGAAGATGAAAGATAATAAATCACCGGGAGTTGATGGGATACCACCAAAACTGGTTAAGGAAATTGTTAAGCAAATTACACCACTTGCAACATTTTTTAGCTTGTCACTAGAAGATGGAATAGTTCCTTCAGAATGGAAAGAAGCAAACATTACGCCACTATTTAAGAAGGGATCGAGGAACAAGCCAGAAAATTAGTCTCCAAATGTTACAGTGAGTTCACCAGGCACTGAAGTCTCCAAATGTTACTGTGAGTTCACCAGGCATTGAAGTCTTGAAGTCTCCAAATGTTACAGTGAGTTCACCAGGCACTGAAGTCTCCAAATGTTACTGTGAGTTCACCAGGCATTGAAGTCTCCAAATGTTACTGTGAGTTCACCAGGCACTGAAGTCTCCAAATGTTACTGTGAGTTCACCAGGCACTGAAGTCTCCAAATGTTACTGTGAGTTCACCTGGCACTGACGTCTCCAAATGTTACTGTGAGTTCACCAGGCATTGAAGTCTCCAAATGTTACTGTGAGTTCACCAGGCACTGAAGTCTCCAAACGTTAATGTGAGTTCACCAGGCACTGAAGTCTCCAAATGTTACTGTGAGTTCACCAGGCACTGAGGTCTCCAAATGTTACTGTGAGTTCACAGGCACTGAGGTCTCCAAATGTTACTGTGAGTTCACCAGGCACTGAAGTCTCCAAATGTTCCCTTCACTTCTTTCTTCTTCTTCTTTGCCTCTGCTGATTCATTCGCTTCGTCCGCCAGAGTTCTCTTCCTGCAGGCAACCATAACATGAGACATTCACATCTTCAAAAACATGGAATTTTGTTTGTTAAAATAAACCTGTTACTGTGAGTTCACCAGGCACTGAAGTCTCCAAACGTTAATGTGAGTTCACCAGGCACTGAAGTCTCCAAATGTTACTGTGAGTTCACCAGGCACTGAGGTCTCCAAATGTTACTGTGAGTTCACAGGCACTGAGGTCTCCAAATGTTACTGTGAGTTCACCAGGCACTGAAGTCTCCAAATGTTACTGTGAGTTCACCAGGCACTGAGGTCTCCAAATGTTACTGTGAGTTCACCAGGCACTGAAGTCTCCAAATGTTCCCTTCACTTCTTTCTTCTTCTTCTTTGCCTCTGCTGATTCATTCGCTTCGTCCGCCAGAGTTCTCTTCCTGCAGGCAACCATAACATGAGACATTCACATCTTCAAAAACATGGAATTTTGTTTGTTAAAATAAACCTTATGTATGGAATTTTGTTGAATACTCTGGAATGGCTGGGAAGAAACACAAACTGTTGTGCGAGACACAGTAAAACATGAGAAGATGCACAAATAAGAATCAGTTCAAACTTTTGTTAAGACATCATTGGTTGTCTAGAAGACATTTCTAATGCAATCAAAAACACGCATACTAGGCAGTTCAGATATCTTGTAACTTACTACTCCTGTCATCTGAACAATAAATTGATCTGCTGCTGCTGCTCTAACCAGACAAAACTCTATCACTGCAACGAGAACATTGCATGTGGTAATTACGTGGTGTCCTGCTGAACTTACTGAGTGGCGGGGTTGATATATTTCCCAACTCCAGCCTTGAACACTTTGGGCTCTGTGTCTTTCTTCTGAGCTGGTTTTTGTTTAGCCTTCTCCTTGTCGTTTGTCTCCTTGGCCACCGCGTCCTCGCGCTCCTTCTTCAGCTGGTCATCTACGTCATCATACGGATTCACAAACACCTGACACGTCTCGATGCGAATCTCTTTCTGTTGACAAATAGTGAGTAAATTAAACAGCTATACACAAACAGAGACAGCTGATCATCGACGTCAAGACACCGCTGTCTTCCACAAAGTGGAGAGCAGAGACAGCTGATCATCGACGTCAAGACACCGCTGTCTTCCACAAAGTGAAGAGCAGAGACAGCTGATCAAAGACGTCAAGACACCGCTGTCTTCCACAAAGTGGAGAGCAGAGACAGCTGATCATAGACGTCAAGACACCGCTGTCTTCCACAAAGTGGAGAGTAGAGACAGCTGATCATAGACATCAAGACACCGCTGTCTTCCACAAAGTGGAGAGTAGAGACAGCTGATCATAGACTTCAAGACACCGCTGTCTTCCACAAAGTGGAGAGCAGAGACAGCTGATCATAGACGTCAAGACACCGCTGTCTTCCACAAAGTGGGGAGTAGAGACTGCTGATCATAGACGTCAAGACACCGCTGTCTTCCACAAAGTGGAGAGTAGAGACAGCTGATCATAGACGTCAAGACACCGCTGTCTTCCACAAAGTGAAGAGTAGAGACAGCTGATCATCGACATCAAGACACCGCTGTCTTCCACAAAGTGAAGAGCAGAGACAGCTGATCATAGACGTCAAGACACCACTGTCTTCCACAAAGTGGAGAGTAGAGACAACTGATCATAGACGTCAAGACACCGCTGTCTTCCACAAAGTGGAGAGTAGAGACAGCTGATCATAGACGTCAAGACACCGCTGTCTTCCACAAAGTGGAGAGCAGAGACAGCTGATCATAGACGTCAAGACACCGCTGTCTTCCACAAAGTGGAGAGTAGAGACAGCTGATCATAGACGTCAAGACACCGCTGTCTTCCACAAAGTGGAGAGCAGAGACAGCTGATCATAGACGTCAAGACACTGCTGTCTTCCACAAAATGAAGAGTAGAGACAGCTGATCATAGACGTCAAGACACCGCTGTCTTCCACAAAGTGAAGAGCAGAGACAGCTGATCAAAGACGTCAAGACACCGCTGTCTTCCACAAAGTGGAGAGTAGAGACAGCTGATCATAGATGTCAAGACACCGCTGTCTTCCACAAAGTGGAGAGTAGAGACAGCTGATCATAGACTTCAAGACACCGCTGTCTTCCACAAAGTGGAGAGTAGAGACAGCTGATCATAGACGTCAAGACACCGCTGTCTTCCACAAAGTGAAGAGCAGAGACAGCTGATCATAGACGTCAAGACACTGCTGTCTTCCACAAAATGAAGAGTAGAGACAGCTGATCATAGACGTCAAGACACCGCTGTCTTCCACAAAGTGGAGAGTAGAGACAGCTGATCATAGACGTCAAGACACCGCTGTCTTCCACAAAGTGGAGAGTAGAGACAGCTGATCATAGACGTCAAGACACCGCTGTCTTCCACAAAGTGGAGAGCAGAGACAGCTGATCATCGACGTCAAGACACCGCTGTCTTCCACAAAGTGGGGAGTAGAGACTGCTGATCATAGACGTCAAGACACCGCTGTCTTCCACAAAGTGAAGAGCAGAGACAGCTGATCATAGACGTCAAGACACCGCTGTCTTCCACAAAGTGGAGAGTAGAGACAGCTGATCATAGACGTCAAGACACCGCTGTCTTCCACAAAGTGGAGAGCAGAGACAGCTGATCATAGACGTCAAGACACCGCTGTCTTCCACAAAGTGGAGAGCAGAGACAGCTGATCATAGACGTCAAGACACCGCTGTCTTCCACAAAGTGGAGAGCAGAGACAGCTGATCATAGACGTCAAGACACCGCTGTCTTCCACAAAGTGGAGAGCAGAGACAGCTGATCATCGACGTCAAGACACTGCTGTCTTCCACAAAGTGGAGAGTAGAGACAGCTGATCATAGATGTCAAGACACCGCTGTCTTCCACAAAGTGGGGAGTAGAGACAGCTGATCATAGACGTCAAGACACCGCTGTCTTCCACAAAGTGGAGAGCAGAGACAGCTGATCATCGACGTCAAGACACCGCTGTCTTCCACAAAGTGAAGAGTAGAGACAGCTGATCATAGACGTCAAGACACCGCTGTCTTCCACAAAGTGGAGAGTAGAGACAGCTGATCATAGACGTCAAGACACCGCTGTCTTCCACAAAGTGGAGAGCAGAGACAGCTGATCATCGACGTCAAGACACCGCTGTCTTCCACAAAGTGGAGAGCAGAGACAGCTGATCATAGACGTCAAGACACCGCTGTCTTCCACAAAGTGGGGAGTAGAGACTGCTGATCATAGACGTCAAGACACTGCTGTCTTCCACAAAGTGGAGAGCAGAGACAGCTGATCATAGACGTCAAGACACTGCTGTCTTCCACAAAGTGGGGAGTAGAGACTGCTGATCATAGATGTCAAGACACCGCTGTCTTCCACAAAGTGGAGAGCAGAGACAGCTGATCATAGACGTCAAGACACCGCTGTCTTCCACAAAGTGGAGAGTAGAGACTGCTGATCATAGACATCAAGACACCGCTGTCTTCCACAAAGTGGAGAGCAGAGACAGCTGATCATAGACGTCAAGACACCGCTGTCTTCCACAAAGTGGAGAGCAGAGACAGCTGATCATAGACGTCAAGACACCGCTGTCTTCCACAAAGTGGGGAGTAGAGACTGCTGATCATAGACGTCAAGACACCGCTGTCTTCCACAAAGTGGAGAGCAGAGACAGCTGATCATAGACGTCAAGACACCGCTGTCTTCCACAAAGTGGAGAGCAGAGACAGCTGATCATAGACGTCAAGACACTGCTGTCTTCCACAAAGTGGAGAGCAGAGACAGCTGATCATAGACGTCAAGACACCGCTGTCTTCCACAAAGTGGAGAGTAGAGACAGCTGATCATAGACGTCAAGACACCGCTGTCTTCCACAAAGTGAAGAGTAGAGACAGCTGATCATCGACGTCAAGACACCGCTGTCTTCCACAAAGTGAAGAGCAGAGACAGCTGATCATAGACGTCAAGACACCACTGTCTTCCACAAAGTGGAGAGTAGAGACAACTGATCATAGACGTCAAGACACTGCTGTCTTCCACAAAATGAAGAGTAGAGACAGCTGATCATAGACGTCAAGACACCGCTGTCTTCCACAAAGTGGAGAGTAGAGACAGCTGATCATAGACGTCAAGACACCGCTGTCTTCCACAAAGTGGAGAGCAGAGACAGCTGATCATCGACGTCAAGACACCGCTGTCTTCCACAAAGTGGGGAGTAGAGACTGCTGATCATAGACGTCAAGACACCGCTGTCTTCCACAAAGTGAAGAGCAGAGACAGCTGATCATAGACGTCAAGACACCGCTGTCTTCCACAAAGTGAAGAGCAGAGACAGCTGATCATCGACGTCAAGACACCGCTGTCTTCCACAAAGTGAAGAGCAGAGACAGCTGATCATAGACGTCAAGACACCACTGTCTTCCACAAAGTGGAGAGTAGAGACAACTGATCATAGACGTCAAGACACTGCTGTCTTCCACAAAATGAAGAGTAGAGACAGCTGATCATAGACGTCAAGACACCGCTGTCTTCCACAAAGTGGAGAGTAGAGACAGCTGATCATAGACGTCAAGACACCGCTGTCTTCCACAAAGTGGAGAGCAGAGACAGCTGATCATCGACGTCAAGACACCGCTGTCTTCCACAAAGTGGGGAGTAGAGACTGCTGATCATAGACGTCAAGACACCGCTGTCTTCCACAAAGTGAAGAGCAGAGACAGCTGATCATAGACGTCAAGACACCCCTGTCTTCCACAAAGTGGAGAGTAGAGACAACTGATCATAGACGTCAAGACACCGCTGTCTTCCACAAAGTGGAGAGTAGAGACAGCTGATCATAGACGTCAAGACACCGCTGTCTTCCACAAAGTGGAGAGCAGAGACAGCTGATCATAGACGTCAAGACACCGCTGTCTTCCACAAAGTGGAGAGTAGAGACAGCTGATCATAGACGTCAAGACACCGCTGTCTTCCACAAAGTGGAGAGCAGAGACAGCTGATCATAGACGTCAAGACACCGCTGTCTTCCACAAAGTGGAGAGCAGAGACAGCTGATCATAGATGTCAAGACACCGCTGTCTTCCACAAAGTGGAGAGTAGAGACAGCTGATCATAGATGTCAAGACACCGCTGTCTTCCACAAAGTGGAGAGCAGAGACAGCTGATCATAGACGTCAAGACACCACTGTCTTCCACAAAGTGGAGAGCAGAGACAGCTGATCATAGATGTCAAGACACCGCTGTCTTCCACAAAGTGAAGAGTAGAGACAGCTGATCATAGACGTCAAGACACCGCTGTCTTCCACAAAGTGGAGAGCAGAGACAGCTGATCATAGATGTCAAGACACCGCTGTCTTCCACAAAGTGAAGAGTAGAGACAGCTGATCATAGACGTCAAGACACCGCTGTCTTCCACAAAGTGGAGAGCAGAGACAGCTGATCATAGACGTCAAGACACTGCTGTCTTCCACAAAGTGGAGAGCAGAGACAGCTGATCATTGACGTCAAGACACCGCTGTCTTCCACAAAGTGGAGAGCAGAGACAGCTGATCATAGACGTCAAGACACCGTTGTCTTCCACAAAGTGGAGAGCAGAGACAGCTGATCATCGACGTCAAGACACCGCTGTCTTCCACAAAGTGGAGAGCAGAGACAGCTGATCATAGATGTCAAGACACCGCTGTCTTCCACAAAGTGGAGAGTACAGACAGCTGATCATAGACGTCAAGACACCACTGTCTTCCACAAAGTGGAGAGCAGAGACAGCTGATCATAGATGTCAAGACACCGCTGTCTTCCACAAAGTGGAGAGTAGAGACAGCTGATCATAGATGTCAAGACAATTGGTCAACAAAAATTGGTTAACTTAAGTGAAACTGTCTGTCAAGATGAATCTTTTCTTTTCCATGTAGCAATAAATTACAATGTTTACAAAAAGTCTGATCATAGCCACTCTACTAATGTTTGCTGGGTTAAATAGAAGATAACAAGATGACCTTTGGCCTCTCTTTGGTGTCGGTCTCTATGGCTTCCATCTTGTCCAGTGTCTCCAGACCTCCGACCACCCTGATGACACAAGGTTGACAACTGACAAATTGTTCGATTATGGTCAAGTGTAAACTGCCCTCCACCCTACTGTGTACAAGTTATTTGTGGTCAAGTGTAAACTGCCCTCCACCCTACTGTGTACAAGTTATTTGTGGTCAAGTGTAAACTGCCCTCCACCCTACTGTGTACAAGTTATTTGTGGTCAAGTTTAAACTGCCCTCCACCCTACTGTGTACAAGTTATTTATGGTCAAGTGTAAACTGCCCTCCACCCTACTGTGTACAAGTTATTTGTGGTCAAGTGTAAACTGCCCTCCACCCTACTGTGTACAAGTTATTTGTGGTCAAGTGTAAACTGCCCTCCACCCTACTGTGTACAAGTTATTTGTGGTCAAGTGTAAACTGCCCTCCACCCTACTGTGTACAAGTTATTTGTGGTCAAGTGTAAACTGCCCTCCACCCTACTGTGTACAAGTTATTCTTGCAGACACAATACAATGCAACACTGTTTTCACCGATACTTTAATGGTTGTGAGAAAGAATTCACGTCAATCTTCACAGGAGCAACACGAGTAATTGTTGCATGACAGACAGCTGTTATATCACTATTTCACTGATGTGATGTTCTCACAGTTGTCACAATATTTTGTTAGTTGTGTTTAAATCATAAAGCCTCTATAACTAGCCACAGACTCTGTATCTCAGGTCGACAGACCACTTTCAGTGACAAACTCTTGACATCTGCAATGCACAAACTTGCAGATTCTAAAGGGAAGCAATGAATCCTCCGGATTAAGAGAAGAAAAACTACACATCTTGTTCAACTCACCTGCCAAAGATTGTGTGTTTACTGTCGAGATGTCTAGCCGATCGGTAAGTGATGAAGCTATAACAGAGCATAATGTTTTATATAATACAAAACAAAAAAGTTTAAAACAGAATTCATCACTTCAGATATTATTAGACTGGGCCATTATCCACCCATTATTGCCCCAGTAAATACTATTCTATACAATATGTGCCCAATTTTCATTTGAAGACATTTATATTTAAATAATTAACTTAAATGGTGCCTATATCCTCAGGAACCTGTATATATGACAGTTAATGTTGCAACTTTCATCTGACTGTATTTTGTTTTAATGGGATAATATTTTGGGGATAATGATCCCAGACACCTGGGAAATAAGATATAAGACTTCAATAAAATGCAAAACTAGCTAGCTCGTTTGTGCAAATTTTTTATTTAGTTTTGATGACATAACATCATCGAACGAACTATTAAATTATTTTTAATGGGCCCAGTCATGATTTGACAAAAAGTGCAAAAGTTACTCCGCCTCCATAATACTACAACACATAATACTACCACACATAATACTATTACACATAATACTTCCACACATAACACTACTGCACATAACACTACAACACATTATACTACAACACACAACACTACAACACTACAACACTACAACACATAACACTACAACACACAACACTACAACACATAACACTACAACACATAACACTACAACACACAACACTACAACACATAACACTACAACACTACAACACACAACACGTAACACTACAACATATAACACTACAACACATAACACTACAACACATAATACTACAACAAATAGCTAATGATACTTTCGCAAGTTCCTGATCTAACAATCAATGTGAATCCTTTCAAGGATTTCAACAAAAGCGCTCTTTTATTATATTGAATGCGCACATTGAACTATTCACACAATATCAATTTGAACAACAATGAACCCAACAGTTGATGGGGTAAACAAACACCACTGAAGTACCTTGTCTTAGTTGAAACAAACACCACTGAAGTACCTTGTCTTAGTTGAAACAAACACCACTGAAGTACCTTGTCTTAGTTGAAACAAACACCACTGAAGTACCTTGTCTTAGTTGAAACAAACACCACTGAAGTACCTTGTCTTAGTTGA
Organism: Lamellibrachia columna; assembly: GCA_963662155.1. Classification (NCBI taxonomy): domain Eukaryota; kingdom Metazoa; phylum Annelida; class Polychaeta; order Sabellida; family Siboglinidae; genus Lamellibrachia; species Lamellibrachia columna. The sequence goes on from OY759269.1 coordinate 1,676,015, forward strand.
AACAAACACCACTGAAATACCTTGTCTTAGTTGAAACAAACACCACTGAAGTACCTTGTCTTAGTTGAAGCAAACACCACTGAAGTACCTTGTCTTAGTTGAAACAAACACCACTGAAGTACCTTGTCTTAGTTGAAACAAACACCACTGAAATACCTTGTCTTAGTGGAAGCAAACACCACTGAAATACCTTGTCTTAGTTGAAACAAACACCACTGAAGTACCTTGTCTTAGTTGAAACAAACACCACTGAAATACCTTGTCTTAGTTGAAACAAACACCACTGAAATACCTTGTCTTAGTGGAAGCAAACACCACTGAAATACCTTGTCTTAGTTGAAACAAACACCACTGAAGTACCTTGTCTTAGTTGAAACAAACACCACTGAAATACCTTGTCTTAGTTGAAACAAACACCACTGAAGTACCTTGTCTTAGTTGAAACAAACACCACTGAAGTACATTGTCTTAGTTGAAACAAACACCACTGAAATACCTTGTCTTAGTGGAAGCAAACACCACTGAAATACCTTGTCTTAGTTGAAACAAACACCACTGAAATACCTTGTCTTAGTTGAAACAAACACCACTGAAATACCTTGTCTTAGTGGAAGCAAACACCACTGAAATACCTTGTCTTAGTTGAAACAAACACCACTGAAATACCTTGTCTTAGTTGAAACAAACACCACTGAAGTACCTTGTCTTAGTTGAAACAAACACCACTGAAATACCTTGTCTTAGTGGAAGCAAACACCACTGAAATACCTTGTCTTACTTGAAACAAAAACCACTGAAATACCTTGTCTTAGTTGAAACAAACACCACTGAAATACATTGTCTTAGTTGAAACAAACACCACTGAAATACCTTGTCTTAGTTGAAAGTGTCCATAACAACAATGAACACACATCTGGTTACTCACAATTGAGATTTGTTAGAGTCTGGGCCGGTGTTGGCCATACTCAGGATGCCGCGGCCCGTGTGAGTCAGGTTTGGCTTGAAATGATCCTTGAAAGGGCCGCCCCAGACAGAGTCGCCACCTGTCATCAATAATAAACATTTTTAAGAGCCATATATCCAGGACCAGCGAGTACATAGCACATACAGTCATTGTAAAATACATAGCACATACAGTCATTGTAAAATCACAAGTCATGAGAGGTATCCACATTCACTGCTGGGATATTTCTGAGAGAAAAAGACGTGTGTTGATGAGTTGAACCGAGTGTTATTTCTAATTCAAATTTCTTGTAACCTGTCAAATATGTTATCCCAAATATTGAGACAATGCTTTGAATACACAGCAACCAGCATAAAGAAAAATGCCTTAATTTTGCACCCCAAAAATTTACAGGCCAGGCTACCATGCTATTCACTGACACTTGAATTGTACTATATGTTCAGTTCATGCCACCATGCTATTCACTGATACTTGAATTGTAGTATATGTTCAGTTCATGCCACCATGCTATTCATTGACACTTGAATTGTACTATATGTTCAGTTCGTGCCACCATGCTATTCATTGACACTTAAATTGTACTATATGTTCAGTTCGTGCCACCATGCTATTCATTGACACTTGAATTGTACTATATGTTCAGTTTGTGCCACCATGCTATTCATTGACACTTGAATTGTACTATATGTTTAGTTCATGCCACCATGCTATTCATTGACACTTGAATTGTACTATATGTTCAGTTCGTGCCACCATGCTATTCATTGACACTTGAATTGTACTATATGTTCAGTTCGTGCCACCATGCTATTCATTGACACTTGAATTGAACTATATGTTCAGTTCATGCCACCATGCTATTCATTGACACTTGAATTGTACTATATGTTCAGTTCATGCCACCATGCTATTCATTGACACTTGAATTGTACTATATGTTCAGTTCGTGCCACCATGCTATTCATTGACACTTGAATTGTACTATATGCAAAGGAATGGAAAATTGGAAATTATGAATTCTCATCACGTTTAAAAGTTCATCTTCTCCATATGAATCATATTTGCAAAGTAGATTACAGTTTCCATAATAATGGATTACTACTTTATCTTTCATGTCAGCTGTAAATGGCTGGAACAAGAATTAAACCTTACATTTGTGACACGATATGTATACTGAAAATGCAGACAAAGAGAAGAATAAAGACAAAACTGACCAAGTCCAGTACCGTCTGGGTCTCCACCTTGTATCTGTGAAGAGAAATCTAATCAAATAGAATATGTTCAGAATGTTGTCATTGATTACATCTCTAACTAATTATTTAATGATATTTCAGTGCAGTGTTTTCATATTTAAACATTTTCATAGCAACATTTTCATATTTAAATATTTTCACAACAATATTTTCTTAATTCATTATGCCAGAAAAAAGTTTCATTAACTAGTTAGTTACATAAACTTTATTTTTTCTGTTTTTAGTAAAACTTTTTTTTTCCTGTTTAAGTCTGTTTATAGTTTATTGATTTAAATAAACTTACCATAAAGTTTCGTATGGATCTGTGGAAAATTGTACCATTGTAGTAACCAGCCAGGCTATGCCGGATGAAATTCTCGCATGCCTTTGGAATCTAAAATTGTTACAGAGACGATAAGTTGATAAATGAATGGAACAAATTATTTACTAATTGTGTAAATGCTGGCAGTGTCAATATGTTTAAAACAGAATTTATAAACATCTGATAAGAAGCATGTCACACAGATCACAGGTCACACAGATCACATAGATCACACAGATCACACAGATCACAGGTCACACAGATCTCAGGTCACACAGATCACAAGTCACACAGATCACACAAATCACAGGTCACACAGATGAAAGGTCACACAGATCACAGGTTACACAGATCGCAGGTCACACAGATGAAAGGTCACACAGATCACAGGTCACATAGATCACAGGTCACACAGATCACACAGATGAAAGTACACACAGATCACAGGTCACACAGATGAAAGGTCACACAGATTGATTTTTTTTAATGTTGATAAGCCAATGGCTTCCTTGTACACTTGCCATCTGGAATTTGTTCCTTTGGATGGAAATCTTGATAAATTTTATTATCAAGAATATGTTTCCAAATGATCTAATTGCAGGTCGCAGATCTGTGTGTAATTAACTGGCATCCACACAAGCTAGGCAGGCTTTTTTAAAACAATAAATTGATAATTATTGAAATATTTAAAGTAAAAAATGTAAGTATGATTTTAGTGTAATAAATTAAATAATAGAACAAAGTGCATGTTACCATGTCTGCATGCAGCTCAAGATTGAGGGGTCCCAGGTTGGTCGTGATCCTCGCATATCCTTTTTTCTTAATCCTCTCATACCGCAGCAGATCTTCGTCAATTATTGCTGCATCATATGAGATATAATATATAACTGTGTCAAATTTACAAATAATTCTCAATTGCAAAGAATCAGCAGATCTCAGTATAGAAAACTCATGGTTGCTTAAGCTTAGATATTTGGGCAAATTTTCAAACTGAAGAGTGTGAGTGTGCATGTGTGAGTGTGCATGTGTGAGTGTGCATGTGTGAGTGTGCATGTGTGAGTGTGCATGTGTGAGTGTGCATGTGTGAGTGTGCATGTGTGAGTGAGTATTTGTTATGTTATGCATGTTATATGCTTGTTCTTTTTGTCAGCTCAGTTTGAAATGTGCTGCAGGACATAGTACAGCCAAATCATGTATTTGTTTAGACGAGGGATGTTTGTAGACACTGCGACATAGAACTTGACTCGGGACACTCCCGATTTTTGCTTTGATGAAAGGTTACGCACCTGTTAGTGACTGGTGCCGGTCAATGATTGGTTAATATTTCGAAATCACTGCCGACTGTCAGACAAATTACTGTGTGAACCAATATTGGCTGATCGATTGGGCAATTAATCAATCATGTAAACCAGCCTTTAGAGAACCATGTCTGTAAGACTGAAGCATGAGAAATAAAGCCCTACCTGCTTCATGTTCTGTCTCCAGGTCCATGGATGTGGAGGTGAAGGATGCGGCCACTTTGCCTGTAGAGTAGTGAGCCTGAAGTGACCCACATTCACTGGTGTCAATGCTGACTCCACACAGAGCAAGGACATGTACAACAGCTGACTCCACACAGAGCAAGGACATGTACAACAGCTGACTCCACACAGAGCAAGGACATGTACAACAGCTGACTCCACACAGAGCAAGGACATGTACAACAGCTGACTCCACACAGAGCAAGGACATGTACAACAGCTGACTCCACACAGAGCAAGGACATGTACAACAGCTGACTCCACACAGAGCAAGGACATGTACAACAGCTGACTCCACACAGAGCAAGGACATGTACAACAGCTGACTCCACACAGAGCAAGGACATATACAACAGCTGACTCCACACAGAGCAAGGACGTGTACAACAACTGACTCCACACAGAGCAAGGACATGTACAACAGCTGACTCCACACAGAGCAAGGCCATATACAACAGCTGACTCCACACAGAGCAAGGACATGTACAACAGCTGACTCCACACAGAGCAAGGACGTGTACAACAGCTGATTCCACACAGAGCAAGGACATATACAACAGCTGACTTCACACAGAGCAAGGACATGTACAACAGCTGACTCCACAGAGCAAGGACGTGTACAACAGCTGACTCCACACAGAGCAAGGACATATACAACAGCTGACTCTACACAGAGCAAGGACATGTACAACAGCTGACTCCACAGAGCAAGGACATGTACAACAGCTGACTCCACACAGAGCAAGGACATGTACAACAGCTGACTCCACACAGAGCAAGGACATGTACAACAGCTGACTCCACACAGAGCAAGGACATGTACAACAGCTGATTCCACACAGAGTAAGGACGTGTACAACAGCTGATTCCACACAGAGTAAGGACATGTACAACAACTGACTCCACACAGAGCAAGGACGTGTACAACAGCTGATTCCACACAGAGTAAGGACATGTACAACAACTGACTCCACACAGAGCAAGGACGTGTACAACAGCTGACTCCACACAGACAAGGACGTATACAACAGCTGACTCCATACAGAGCAAGGACATGTACAACAGCTGACTCCACACAGAGTAAGGACGTGTACAACAGCTGACTCCACACAGAGCAAGGACATGTACAACAGCTGACTCCACACAGAGTAAGGACGTGTACAACAGCTGACTCCACACAGAGTAAGGACATGTACAACAGCTGACTCCACAGAGCAAGGACGTGTACAACAGCTGACTCCACACAGAGCAAGGACATGTACAACAGCTGACTCCACACAGAGCAAGGATGTGTACAACAGTTGACTCCACACAGAGCAAGGACATGTACAACAGCTGACTCCACACTGAGCAAGGACATGTACAACAACTGACTCCACACAGAGCAAGGACATGTACAACAGCTGACTCCACACAGAGCAAGGACGTATACAACAACTGACTCCACACAGAGCAAGGACGTGTACAACAACTGACTCCACACAGAGCAAGGACGTGTACAACAGTTGACTCCACACAGAGCAAGGACATGTACAACAGCTGACTCCACACAGAGCAAGGACGTGTACAACAGTTGACTCCACACAGAGCAAGGACGTGTACAACAGTTGACTCCACACAGAGCAAGGACGTGTACAACAACTGACTCCACACAGAGCAAGGACGTGTACAACAGCTGACTCCACACAGAGGTTGGACGTGTACAACAGTTGACTCCACACAGAGCAAGGACATGTACAACAGTTGACTCCACACAGAGGTTGGACGTGTACAACAACTGACTCCACACAGAGCAAGGACGTGTACAACAGTTGACTCCACACAGAGCAAGGACATGTACAACAGCTGACTCCACACAGAGCAAGGACGTGTACAACAGTTGACTCCACACAGAGCAAGGACATGTACAACAGCTGACTCCACACAGAGCAAGGACATGTACAACAGCTGACTCCACACAGAGCAAGGACATGTACAACAGCTGACTCCACACAGAGCAAGGACGTGTACAACAGTTGACTCCACACAGAGCAAGGACGTGTACAACTGACTCCACACAGAGCAAGGACGTGTACAACAGTTGACTCCACACAGAGCAAGGACATGTACAACAGCTGACTCCACACAGAGCAAGGACGTGTACAACAACTGACTCCACACAGAGCAAGGACGTGTACAACAGTTGACTCCACACAGAGCAAGGACATGTACAACAGCTGACTCCACACAGAGCAAGGACGTGTACAACAGTTGACTCCACACAGAGCAAGGACATGTACAACAACTGACTCCACACAGAGCAAGGACGTGTACAACAACTGACTCCACACAGAGCAAGGACGTGTACAACAGCTGACTCCACACAGAGCAAGGACGTGTACAACAGTTGACTCCACACAGAGCAAGGACATGTACAACAGTTGACTCCACACAGAGCAAGGACGTGTACAACAGCTGACTCCACACAGAGCAAGGACGTGTACAACAGTTGACTCCACACAGAGCAAGGACGTGTACAACAGTTGACTCCACACAGAGCAAGGACGTGTACAACAGCTGACTCCACACAGAGCAAGGACGTGTACAACAACTGACTCCACACAGAGCAAGGACGTGTACAACAACTGACTCCACACAGAGCAAGGACATGTACAACAGCTGACTCCACACAGAGCAAGGACATGTACAACAACTGACTCCACACAGAGCAAGGACGTGTACAACAGTTGACTCCACACAGAGCAAGGACGTGTACAACAGTTGACTCCACACAGAGCAAGGACGTGTACAACAGCTGACTCCACACAGAGCAAGGACGTGTACAACAGAGACAACAACAACAATCCAAAGTAAAAAACAGCAGTTAGAGTAAAACTGGACAAATTATTGATACAATATTAATTAATCAATTAATGGTAAATTTTGTGAATAAAACATTCCTTGTTGGTCAGAACTCATACAACATTTTACACTGCCTAAACTTTTAAATCAATAACACTTTGTATTTGCAAAACCTTGAGGCACTTACTGCATTCACTCGGTCAGCCTTCTTCTTGTCGTTTGCAAGTTTCTCCTACCAAGAGAACAGAGAAACATAAATGAACAAACACTGAAGCAACCAAATGCGCAACTTCTGTGGATTTTTTTGCAACATCCTACAAGATAATATTGAATCAATCTAAGAAAATACACATAGTAAAAAATAATTATGAGAAAGAATATTTTGGTAAAAATTATTATGTGCAACAGTAGAAGTGGGCACAATATAACTGAAACCAGGGAGTCGGCAACAGACACTGATGCAAGTCAACAGCCATCTAGTGACAGGAGTGAAACATACAGGTGCAGTGTACGTTGTATCGAGTTCATCAAGGATGCTGCGTGTCTCAGCATTCACCGACTTGAGTTTGTATCGTGGGTGTTTCTTGGCCTCTTCTTCCTCTAAACACAACAGCCACATCTATCATATATTAAATGTAAATAACAAGTCACATCTATCATATATTAAATGTAAATAACAAGTCACATCTATCATATATTAAATGTAAAAAACAAGTCACATCTATCATATATTAAATGTAAATAACAAGTCACATCTATCATCTACTGAATGTAAATAACAAGTCACATCTACCACATATTGAATGTAAATAACAAGTCAGATCTACCATATACTGAATGTAAATAATAAGTCACATCTACCATATACTGAATGTAAATAATAAGTCACATCTAGCATATATTGAATGTAAATAACAAGTTACATCTAACATTATTATATTGAATGTAAATAAATATTCACCACCATGACACTGCTGTAACAGCAGTGTCGCTGTTAATACAACATCACCAAAGATAGTCAACAAACACAACAAATGTATAATGAAGCCACACAGCTTGTGTACGTCACACAAACTTGTCAAGCAGGATATGGCAAAATCAAACAAATAGTTAAGCAGAATGTCAACAAATACAAACAGTGATCACATGAACCTTCGTCCAGCACTTTGAGACTTTTCTTGAGGTGGAAAAACTTCTGCAGATTGAACTTGTCCAGGTTTGTGGGATCCTGAATGCCAATGATGTCCTTCTTTGTGAACGGCTCATCTGTGATGAGATCCCGGAAGAAACCTGGCTTCAAGTTGAGTTGCTCAACAGCCTATTAAGAGAAACATGACTTTCCTATTTATATGAAGAAATTTAATTTTACCAAACAGAATCAATAACACAAGTTTGATATAAAAAGTTACTAATACAAAACATATTTCACACAATTTACAAACTACAGAACTGTTAACAAATCTATGAAAGACACATGTTCTATCTAGTAAGGAAACCTGCAAAATTATTCCATTTAAAAACCGTAGAATCATAAAGAATTTTAATGTCTTATAACTTTAAAACATTGACATGAATACTTTTATGGGTGATTACATTGAATAATATAGCAATAAGACTGCTCTACAGATGACAAGTGTCTCATAATGTAGCAATAAGACTGCTTTACAGATGACAAGTGTCTCATAATGTAACAATAAGACTGCTCTACAGATGACAAGTGTCTCATACTGTAACAATAAGACTGCTCTACAGATGACAAGTGTCTCATAATGTAACAATAAGACTGCTCTACAGATGACAAGTGTCTCATAACACAGCAATAAGACTGCTCTACAGATGACAAGTGTCTCATAATGTAACAATAAGACTGCTCTACAGATTATAAGTGTCTCATAACACAGCAATAAGACTGCTCTACAGATGAAAAGTGTCTCATAACACAGCAATAAGACTGCTCTACAGATGACAAGTGTCTCATAACGCAGCTGGCACTATGACATCATCTATTGATCTTGAAGCAAAATCATACACAATACCTCGTAGCAGAAGACATTGCCTGTAGGTTTGATGGCTACAATATGTGTGTTCTCATTGAAGATCCTGAATGTGACAGGGCAGTGGAACTTTCCTGCCGGGAAAGTGAAGGAGGCCAGTACAGTAAAATATTATTGCTTTATGCTCCTCGCTAAAAAAATGGTATAGTCTTACATTTAGTTTTTTATTAATAGATATAATGATATTCAAACTAACAAGTGTACACCAAACATGGGCCATAGAAGATATACACCAAACATGGGCCATAGAAGATATACACCAAACATGGGCCATAGAAAATATCAAGGAATCTGTTCGGTTCTGTACACCAAAGTTTGTTTCTCTAGACAATAAGGTAACTGTTTAACACAAGTGGTGTCATTTCATGACTAGTGTTGAAGAACTGAAGAATGGTGCCAACTGTTTAACACAAGTGGTGTCATTTCATGACTAGTGTTGAAGAACTGAAGAATGGTGCCAACTGTTTAACACCAGATGACGAAATTGTTCAATTGTTCAACACTAGTCAAATTACAATAATTATGGATTCTGCTGGTTAAAAAGGGAGTGTGCACTAATTAGGGCGTGTACACTTAATAGGTCGAATATGGTATCTCATTTGCATGTAGGCCTACTCTGAATAATAGCATAATGTAAAACACCATACAGAAGTCTGTGAATATGGTGCTATATAATTGCTTTTATTTTATATTATTATTTATTACATTACAACAAAACAGTCACTGGTTCAAATGTATACAACTATATAAATCACTGGTAATACAAATATCAAACATGTATGAACCAAATTTGAATATGTCACATTCTTTCACCCTCAAATGTGCAAGAATCTGTTTCAACTTTAAGTGATTATCTTACTGATATCTTGTTTTGGATGGAATAAAGTAAGCTTAAGCTTAATCCATATAAAACAGACCTTATTATTATTGGCACTAAACAACAACGAAATAGGGTCATCAACCATTTTCCAGTTAAACTGCTTGGTAGTGATACATTCCCATCAGATACTATTAGTAATCTAGGTGATGTCTTTGATAGTGACTTCAACTTTTGCCAGCATATTTCTCAAGTATGCATATCTTGTTTCTATCATATATGTGATCTCAGTCGAGTTCAGCATCACATACCTATATCTACGGTATATGTACTGCTAAAACAATATCAACGGCACTAATTAGTAGCCGCCTTGACTACTGTAATTCACTACTAAATAACATTGATAAAAGAAACTTTGCTAAACTCTGAGTACAAAATTGTCTGGCACGTGTGGTTCTCAGGGCCCCTCAGTTTTCACCATCACTACTACTACTTAAACAGTTACACTGGCTTCCTGTTGCTTATCGAATTAATCTCCACTCTTACATATGTTGCTCTATCTACACAACAACCACCCTACTTGGCTAGTCTCCTGCATCTTTCAAAAACTCCCCATCACTTTAAAAACATCTGAAACTATAGCTATGTTCCGAAAAAACTCAAGACATATTTATAAAAAAATGCATTTCCACCATAAATCTTCAGTTATCCCTCGTTCTGATAATGACTTTTGCGCATCCCTGTTCATGATTATGCTTAATGATTCTGTTTTGTTGCGCCTCTAAGCTCAGGTTCCTGAGGAAATAGGCACCGTAGACGTTAATTATTATTACTATTTGCAAATGTTGCTACGCTGAAATAACATCCAAACAGACATTTTGACATGCACACAATATCAGACTCACCATTGGAATTCTTGTGAAATGTCAATTTTGTAAGCTCTTTTGCTGATAATTTCTGCAAAGGATTCATGCCACGTTATCTTACATTACAATCAGTTTCAATCAAACAATGTTTATGTAAACCAAATGGCAAATGTTTATGTAAACCATGTGGCAAATGTTTATGTAAACCATGTGGCAAATGAATACCAAAAGCAATTATTCTGTGTCATAGAATTGATAGAAAATATTTTTTGCATTAAAATTTAGTATACTAATTTAGAGTTGCATCTATAAGAAATTCCAAAACTCGACAATGGTGACAACTAATTAAGAACGTACTTACCTCCCCATCTACTGGATTTATGCCAAACTTTTTCAGGAATGGAACAATGTTCCTGGAAAACAAAACATGAAAAGATAATAATAATTGTTATTGCCTTCAAACAGTGGCATTTAATATTGTACTTTTTATTTGTAAATAAAACTTATAACTACAACAAAGATACATGAATATAAATACAACCCTTAAATGTATCATTCTTACACTTATTAAATATAAATACAACCCTTAAATGTATCATTCTTACACTTATTAAATATAAATACAACCCTTAAATGTATCATTCTTACACTTATTAAATATAAATACAACCCTTAAATGTATCATTCTTACACTTACTAAATATAAGTACAACCCTTAAATGTATCATTCTTACACTTACTAAATATATGCATAATCCTTAAATGTATCATTCTTACACTTATTAAATATAAATACAACCCTTAAATATATCATTCTTACACTTACTAAATATAAGTACAACCCTTAAATGTATCATTCTTACACTTACTAAATATAAGCATAATCCTTAAATGTATCATTCTTACACTATTGTGATTGATTAAACTTGATAAAAAATTAACTTACATCAAGTCAAAGATCACCCCATCGTTGGTGCAGTACGGATGCTCAAACGGCTGCATCGACAAACTATAAGGAAATTATTATGTTATTATTAGTGATAATTTCACATCATGTATTCCATAGCACAAATATATGATATTGAAATACACATATATTTGCAACAGTGAAGAATACATCAGCCCTTTGGTAACATCATCCAAGCTGAAGAAAACACATACAGAACAGGTAAATGTTACATTGACAGGTTTGTGTAGGTTGGAAATAAATCAGTTCATGAAAATAATTTGACAAAGTTTCATTCAGCTGTTATATAACATGAACTAAGAAATGTTGCATTACCCCAACCAACAACAACCTGCACCAACCTGTCTGTCTAAATGTCTATCTAACTACAATAAAACATCATCTACATGCAGGGTAGGTTCAATTACAATGATCAATTACAATTACACAACATCATCTACATGCAGGGTTGGTTAAATTGCAATGATCAATTACAATTACACATCATCTACATGCAGGGTAGGTTCAATTGCAATGATCAATTACAATTACACAACATCATCAATGCTCAATCATAATTTAAATTGTACTGCATTGATATCAATTACAATTACATCACTTAAAATGTATTACAATTACATCACTTCAAACAATAAAATGAAACACTTCATAAAGGATCTGTTGTAATAGTTTATACGTGTTTTACAAAAAAAGAAGATTACATACAATTATTGCTCGTTTTAAACAGGGTTTTACTAAGTTCTTGTTGCAATTGTCAAATACAAAGTCTCATAAAAGTTACATTACAATTACATTTTTCTAATCAAATCAATCGCAATTTTACTGTAATTGTGACTAATTACAAATTATGTTAAATTGCACACAAACACCCCGGTTACCTGCAGCAGAAGAAAGGTAATCTACGAAACTCGCCCTTGTCTATACCCTCCTTCTTGCCCCCGTACAATGTCCTCCATTCGGTGCAGGTCAAGTATCTACAATACAGTGGACACTGGTCAGTCCATGTACACAGTGGACACTGGTTAGTCCATGTACATAGTGAACACTGGTCAGTGACCAAGTACACTGGTCATGTACCAATGATACAAATACGATGACCACGTAGCCTCATCACAATACAAGAATACATGTTTATTTGACCCACAGTTACAGTAAATGCAATTACAGTGTTTACATAGATGTAAACATAATACATTAACAACACTGAGATGTGGTGTGTGTGTGTGTGTGTGTGTGTGTGTGTGTGTGTGTGTGTGTGTGTGTGTGTGTGTGTGTGTGTGCGTGCGTGCGTGTGGTGTGTGTTATGGTGGTGTGGTGTGCATGTGTGTACACTGGTATATCAAATATATATATGTTTAACATTATAATTGAAAAGTAGGCTGTTGCAACAGTTCCAGCCCCAGACAAAGTGGAAAATGGCTACTGGTCAAGCACTTCATGTGCGCATGCGCAATGAGAACCTGCCAGTACAAAAATAGCAGCAGCTAAATTTCCGTCATTGCCAGATAACATATGAATCAGCTATATGCTAAAATAGGTCTGGCACTAAAACATTGCATAACTAACTGCCGCATATCTCACACAGTTGAAAATTAGGTTTAAGGTTTTGTCTTCGAAAAGTCAAGGAATATGTTTATTGCCATATTAGAACATCATTGTTGTTTAATTAAACAATTAAATATGTTCAAGCGCAGTTATGTATAAAAACATATTCATTGTCAAATCATCGAAGTATGGAGATAAAACTGTCTGTCTAAAGATGTCTCTAATACTTTGAGATAATTGGAAGAAGAGCTCTAGCAATACTTATCAAATAATGATGTATGATTACTTTGTCAACTTTAAGCATACCAGATAATTTTCCGGTGTTTAGCACCTGGATTAATAATGATTTGTTGATGGTCTGCATGCGCACATTGTATGCCGCTGGGAATACCGAACATACAAAGTGGAAAGAGTACTGGAACAATAGTTTTAATACGGCTCAACATCAGCCTCAGGGAGACTCACATTATAATTGGAGTCACCCTTTTTAAAAATTATAACCTCACATTTTAAATTGTGCATGCAGAATTTTCTTATGTATAGTTTATATGTGCGTATCGTTGCACATGTAAGACTGTGAGCCCCGTATCATTGCACATGTAAGACTGTGAGCCCCAGAAGGGGCTGTTTGGAGTAAGCAAACCAAAGAAAACCAATTTGCATTGGATGATGCAATGTTTGTAATCGTGCACTGCTACGGTATATATACAATATATTAAGTTACTGCTATGCAGCTATGGTATATACAACATATTATGTTACTGCTATGGTGTATACAATATACAGCCTACAATATATTAATATATTACTCTCTAACGCTAGAGACCAGGAGACTAAGAGGAGACCAAATAGAAGTGTTTAAAATAGTGAACGGTTATGAGGATGTTGATAAGAATATGTTCTTCAAACTTAAAGAAGGCGGTAGAACCAGAGGACACAAAGCAGCATTAGTTAAGGAACAGTGTAGGTTGGACATGAGAAAGTACTCTTTCTCACAGAGGGTGATAAATGAATGGAACAAATTGCCAAAATGATTGTGTTAGTGCTAGTAGTGTGAATATGTTTAAATTGAATTGACAGACATCTGATAAGGGCGGGCTATACATAGATGATAAAATTGTTGGCCTCTCGATAAGCCAATGGCTTCCTTGTCCACTTGCCATTTGGAACTTGTTGTTTGGGATGACAATCTTGTTAAAAATAATAACTTGTAAATGTAATCTACGTAAAATTACTGAGCGATAAAGGGGAATATACGAATAATCGCACTGAGCAAAGCACATTTGAGATAATCGTTCAGTAAGCAGTTGCAGAACTTACAATTTATCTTTTTGGTGCTGTTTCTTCCCCATATTTGTCTTTCTCTCAGTTGGATTTGCTTAGTTTTTACGCGATGAAGATTTATCTGGCCCGGAAGTAATATCGGAACAAGATTATTGCAGTTGCATTCACAATAGTAATAAACCGTTATTCCGATTTCGCATTTCACGTACACATCGCGAAAGGCTGAATCAAATTATGCTAATTAATGCTAATTAAGTATCCTGTTTTGCCTTTGGGAATTTTTTTTTGACATCTCCTGCTTCTCCTTTTAAAAGTAATCTCGTTCGTTTTTAAACAATTCCACATTTTCTATAAATACTGGCTACATAAAGTGGCACACTTGATACCTTAAATTAATTTTTAAATATTTATTTAAATTTAATCTCCAGCAGGAGAATCTCCTCCTTCCAAGTTTTGGGACTAGGCACCTCCGTGCTCCGTGAGAATGGCAGGCCACCTGTGGTACTGATCCATGAGAATGGTAGGCCACCTCTGGTACTGCTCCGTGAGAATGGTAGGCCACCTGTGGTACTGATCCATGAGAATGGTAGGCCACCTCTGGTACTGATCCATGAGAATGGTAGGCCACCTCTGGTACTGCTCCATGAGAATGGTAGGCCACCTCTGGTACTGCTCCATGAGAATGGTAGGCCACCTCTGGTATTGATCCATGAGAATGGTAGGCCACCTCTGGTACTGCTCCATAAGAATGGTAGGCCACCTCTGGTATTGATCCATGAGAATGGTAGGCCACCTCTGGTACTGATCCATGATAATGGGAGGCCACCTCTGGTACTGATCCATGATAATGGTAGGCCACCTCTGGTACTGATCCATAAGAATGGTAGGCCACCTCTGGTACTGATCCATGATAATGGTAGGCCACCTCTGGTACTGATCCATGAGAATGGTAGGCCACCTCTGGTACTGCTCCATGAGAATGGTAGGCCACCTCTGGTACTGATCCATAAGAATGGTAGGCCACCTCTGGTACTGATCCATGATAATGGTAGGCCACCTCTGGTACTGATCCATGAGAATGGTAGGCCACTTCTGGTACTGATCCATGAGAATGGTAGGCCACCTCTGGTACTGATCCATAAGAATGGTAGGCCACCTCTGGTACTGCTCCATAAGAATGGTAGGCCACCTCTGGTACTGCTCCATAAGAATGGTAGGCCACCTCTGGTACTGATCCATGAGAATGGTAGGCCACCTCTGGTACTGATCCATGAGAATGGTAGGCCACCTCTGGTACTGATCCATGAGAATGGTAGGCCACCTCTGGTACTGATCCATAAGAATGGTAGGCCACCTCTGGTACTGATCCATAAGAATGGTAGGCCACCTCTGGTACTGATCCATAAGAATGGTAGGCCACCTCTGGTACTGATCCATAAGAATGGTAGGCCACCTCTGGTACTGATCCATAAGAATGGTAGGCCACCTCTGGTACTGATCTATAAGAATGGTAGGCCACCTCTGGTACTGATCCATAAGAATGGTAGGCCACCTCTGGTACTGATCCATAAGAATGGTAGGCCACCTCTGGTACTGATCCATAAGAATGGTAGGCCACCTCTGGTACTGATCCATGAGAATGGTAAGCCACCTCTGGTACTGATCCATGAGAATGGTAGGCCACCTCTGGTACTGCTCCATAAGAATGGTAGGCCACCTCTGGTACTGATCCATAAGAATGGTAGGCCACCTCTGGTACTGATCCATAAGAATGGTAGGCCACCTCTGGAACTGATCCATGAGAATGGTAGGCCACCTCTGGTACTGCTCCATAAGAATGGTAGGCCACCTGTGGTACTGATCCATAAGAATGGTAGGCCACCTCTGGTACTGATCCATAAGAATGGTAGGCCACCTGTGGTACTGATCCATAAGAATGGTAGGCCACCTCTGGTACTGATCCATAAGAATGGTAGGCCACCTGTGGTACTGATCCATAAGAATGGTAGGCCACCTCTGGTACTGCTTCCTGAGAATTGTAGGCCAGTGAAAACTGTCATTGTGACGTACAACGGAACACGCGAGAAATCGCTGGGTCAGTGTAAGCTGTCTGTGGTCAGGAAAGTGGTGAAACACAGACTAGTTTTCAATGTCAAGACAAGTACTCTCCATTACTTAGCCTTGACGCTTCAGAGGGCATGGGAGAGCTGAAAATCAAGGATTCGGATCCCCTGGACTATGTGTACAACACACACGAGGCTGTACAAGCGAAGACACTAACTGCTTGTGCTGTGAAAGCCGAATACCCAGACGTGTTCCAGGGCCTGGGAAGGCTGAAGGACAGCTATTCCATCGAGATCGATGAATCTGTAAGACCAGTGGTGCACGCACCGAGACGTGTACCCGTACCGATGCGTGAAAAGGTACGCAAGAAACTTGATGAGCTAGTGTGTGATGGAGTATTGATGAAAGTCACAGAGGCAATGGACTGGGTATCAAGTATGGTGATTGTCCAGAAACCAAGCGGACAGATCAGGATATGCATTGATCCCAAATATCTGAATTACAGCAATCAGACGTGAGTACTACCCGATGCCAACCATCGAAGAGGTCAGTACTCGGCTGAAGAATGCAAGACTGTTCACTGTGTTAGACGCCAAGAACGGGCTTAGGCAGATCCCGCTGGATGAGAAGTCCAGTATGTTGACGTGTTTCAACACGCCATTTGGTCGGTAGTAGTATGTAGGGGTTTTATAGACCCCTTTTGCGCCGCAAATCACGTGACCGAAACATCAAAGGAAAACGACCCTAATATCGCCCACCGCTAATGAGTGCGCGCAGCCAATCAGAAAGCAGCACTAGACCTTGGAGCGCCCCCTGGCGGTGTTATCCGAGCGTGCGTGACGTAAGCGCCCCCTAGCGACTGGAGGAGGAACGAGCTTTGTACGAATCTCATATCTATACAACATTGACGATTTGCATATAACCATAGCGAAATCGTTGCAGTCGAATATGTGGTTTCGATAAGTTCTACGCGTGTTTGTTTATTGGTATAAAAGACGAACACATATTTTATTGTTCCCGTGTACTAGAATCACGTCCATTTACAAGTGAATGAGTGTTCTAACGCGTGTTTAGGAGGATGTTACGGTTACATAAGTTTTATTTGTTTTCTGAATCAATCCGTATGAAAATTAGCATCGTGACGCATCTTGTCCATACCACGGTAAATCATGCTGCGAGATCAAAGGATATTATTCATAACAACGTTGCAATCGCGTCAATCAGCGACAATGTTACAAGTACGCGCTCCGTTCTTCTTTGAATGCGGCTTTTCACAACAACAAGACCACTTTGACATTGGTCAGTCGCTGTTGGTGAACTTTGGCTTGTGCGCTCCCACTCACATTGGTCAGTCGCTGTTGGTGGACTTTGGCTTGTGCGTTTCCGCTCGTCTTGTCTTTTTCACACTGGTCAGTCGCTGCTAGTGGACTTTGGCTTGTGCGTTTCCACTCGTCTTGTCTTTTTCACACTGGTCAGCCGCTATTGGTGGACTTTGACTTGTACGCTCCCACTCGTCTTGTCTTTTTGGAGGAGGAACGAACATTGACCTAGTTACGTGTATGTGTCGAAGGGTCGTTAACCTAGTAAGGAGACGAACATATGCACACACGCAATGGGAACGAGAACTCGATACAAGACGGGAATATCAGTTCAAGCAAAATTTAATATATATGAAAACGAAGTACAACACTGCTTCCGGGACCAAAGTAAGTCGTATTCGCGTGCCGCCCAACTTTTTAACTGCGCGATGGCTATACGCTAGCCGCGTAATGTTTTCGCGCGAGTATCCGTGGTAACAGTAACCGCGATAGTGGACATAGGAACGACTGTCCGTTAACAGCGGTCATTAATAGTATCATTAATAACTGAGATGAAAGAGTAAGTTAACAGTGGTCATTAACAGGGTAATTAATAACTGAGATCAAAGGACCTAACGAGGAGACGAAAAATGAACAAAACACGATATCGTACTATATTTTCTTTATATGTAAATATTTAAAAATAATGCGCTTTTACATTGTATCCATAACTCCTACAGTTTACCCATAATTCCTACAATTTACCCATAAGTCTCCTATTGAATAAGAGTACAAGGACATTTTATTAAATATTTGAAAATAATGACACAATATCGTCCACAAACGTTAGACAGAGGACTGTAAAGTCTCTTGCCATACCGACGTAAAGCTGACGTAAGCTATAAACGTGTCAGGACATGCAGCTGACGTATGCTGCACACACAACAATACCAAATAAGGACATGCAGCTGACGTAAACGGCATCAGACGCGTCACGGAAAGTGTACCATCAACATATTGTCGTTATATGTCAATATTTTAAAATAATGCGCCTGTACACTTTACCCATAACTCCTACAGTTTACCCATAATTCCTTCAATTTACCCATAATTCCTACAATTTACCCAGCACACATATATAGTGTAGTAACATTGTCCACAAACGTTAGACAGAGGACTCTAAATTTTCTTGTCATACCGACGTACAGCTGACGAAAGCTATAAACGTGTCAGGACATGCTGCTGACGTAATCCGCATACAGAACAATAACAAATAAGGTAGTGCACGCTATGTATGCCAATATCAAAAGCCAGCAGGAGAACAACATTGTGGCAGCGATGACGGGAGTATGACGAGAAGCTGTGTGATATGTATGGAGACATTTGACACCATGTGACATGCATGGAGACATTTACCACTGTGTGATATGCGTGGAGACATTGACAACCATGTGACATGCATGGAGAAATTGACCGCCATTTTTGAAAGTTTATGTTATGAAAGTTTGTAAGTTGGAAGTTTTGGAAGTTTGCTTCACCGCACACACGTTTTGAAAGTTTGTGTTGTGAAAAATGTGTAAGTTGGAAGTTTGCTTCACGTCACACACACACACGTTTTGAAAGTTTATGTTATGAAAGTTTGTAAGTTGGAAGTTTGCTTCACCGCACACACATGTTTTGAAAGTTTGTGTCATGAAAATTTGTTTGGAGACATTGACTGCCATGTAACGTGCATGGAGACATTGACCGCAATGTGACATGCATGGAGACATTGACTATCATGTGACATGCATGGATACATTGACAACCATGTGACATGCATGGAGAAATTGACCGCCATTTTTTGAAAGTTTATGTTATGAAAGTTTGTAAGTTGGAAGTTTTGGAAGTTTGCTTCACCGCACACACGTTTTGAAAGTTTGTGTTGTGAAAAATGTGTAAGTTGGAAGTTTGCTTCACGTCACACACACACACGTTTTGAAAGTTTATGTTATGAAAGTTTGTAAGTTGGAAGTTTGCTTCACCGCACACACATTTTGTGTGAAGTTTGCGAGTTGGAAGTCTGCAAGTTGGAAGTTTTAGCTTTGGAAGTTTGCATATTGGAAGTTCTCCACTCCACTCCACGCCTGCGAAGTTGTGTAAAGTTGTGTGAAGTTGTGCAAAGTTGTACGAAGTTGTGTGAAGTTTGCGAGTTGGAAGTCTGCCAGTTGGAAGTTTGTGCTTTGGAAGTTTGCAAATTGGAAGTTTGCTTCACCGCACACACACATGTTTTGAAAGTTTATGTTATGAAAGTTTGTAAGTTGTAAGTTTTGGAAGTTTGCTTCACCGCACACACATGTTTTGAAAGTTTGTGTTGTGAAAAATGTGTAAGTTGGAAGTTTGCTTCACGTCACACACATACACGTTTTGAAAGTTTATGTTATGAAAGTTTGTAAGTTGGAAGTTTGCTTCACCGCACACACATTTTGTGTGAAGTTTGCGAGTTGGAAGTCTGCAAGTTGGAAGTTTTAGCTTTGGAAGTTTGCATATTGGAAGTTCTCCACTCCACTCCACGCCTGCGAAGTTGTGTAAAGTTGTGTGAAGTTGTGCAAAGTTGTACGAAGTTGTGTAAAGTTTGCGAGTTGGAAGTCTGCCAGTTGGAAGTTTGTGCTTTGGAAGTTTGCAAATTGGAAGTTTGCTTCACCGCACACACATGTTTTGAAAGTTTATGTTATGAAAGTTTGTAAGTTGGAAGTTTTGGAAGTTTGCTTCACCGCACACACATGTTTTGAAAGTTTGTGTTGTGAAAAATGTGTAAGTTGGAAGTTTGCTTCACGTCACACACATACACGTTTTGAAAGTTTATGTTATGAAAGTTTGTAAGTTGGAAGTTTGCTTCACCGCACACACATTTTGTGTGAAGTTTGCGAGTTGGAAGTCTGCAAGTTGGAAGTTTTAGCTTTGGAAGTTTGCATATTGGAAGTTCTCCACTCCACTCCACGCCTGCGAAGTTGTGTAAAGTTGTGTGAAGTTGTGCAAAGTTGTACGAAGTTGTGTAAAGTTTGCGAGTTGGAAGTCTGCCAGTTGGAAGTTTGTGCTTTGGAAGTTTGCAAATTGGAAGTTTGCTTCACCGCACACACATGTTTTGAAAGTTTATGTTATGAAAGTTTGTAAGTTGTAAGTTTTGGAAGTTTGCTTCACCGCACACACATGTTTTGAAAGTTTGTGTTGTGAAAAATGTGTAAGTTGGAAGTTTGCTTCACGTCACACACATACACGTTTTGAAAGTTTATGTTATGAAAATTTGTAAGTTGGAAGTTTGCTTCACCGCACACACATTTTGTGTGAAGTTTGCGAGTTGGAAGTCTGCAAGTTGGAAGTTTTAGCTTTGGAAGTTTGCATATTGGAAGTTCTCCACTCCACTCCACGCCTGCGAAGTTGTGTAAAGTTGTGTGAAGTTGTGCAAAGTTGTACGAAGTTGTGTGAAGTTTGCGAGTTGGAAGTCTGCCAGTTGGAAGTTTGTGCTTTGGAAGTTTGCAAATTGGAAGTTTGCTTCACCGCACACACATGTTTTGAAAGTTTATGTTATGAAAGTTTGTAAGTTGGAAGTTTGCTTCACCGCACACACATGTTTTTGAAAGTTTGTGTAATGAGAGGAGTATAGCCATCTGACCACACCCACGCACGCTTGGTGTTGTATTCTCGCTAGTGACTCCCCTCTACATATGGACAAGCTCCATAGAGTAGTAGTGAGTCGAGTGTAGCCATTATCTTCTGGTTCCCACACCTCACCACCCCACCATAGAGTAATGGTACAGTCGCCAGGGGGGCGCAGGGGCGCGCGATTACAGGAAAAAGGTGTATTACGCGGAAAAGGTGTGTAATCGCGCGCAAACTTCGCGCGCAAACTCGCAAACTTCACACAAAATGTGTGTGCGGTGAAGCAAACTTCCAACTTACAAATTTTCATAACATAAACTTTCAAAACGTGTATGTGTGTGACGTGAAGCAAACTTCCAACTTACACATTTTTCACAACACAAACTTTCAAAACATGTGTGTGCGGTGAAGCAAACTTCCAAAACTTACAACTTACAAACTTTCATAACATAAACTTTCAAAACATGTGTGTGCGGTGAAGCAAACTTCCAATTTGCAAACTTCCAAAGCACAAACTTCCAACTGGCAGACTTCCAACTCGCAAACTTTACACAACTTCGTACAACTTTGCACAACTTCACACAACTTTACACAACTTCGCAGGCGTGGAGTGGAGTGGAGAACTTCCAATATGCAAACTTCCAAAGCTAAAACTTCCAACTTGCAGACTTCCAACTCGCAAACTTCACACAAAATGTGTGTGCAGTGAAGCAAACTTCCAACTTACAAACTTTCATAACATAAACTTTCAAAACGTGTATGTGTGTGACGTGAAGCAAACTTCCAACTTACACATTTTTCACAACACAAACTTTCAAAACATGTGTGTGCGGTGAAGCAAACTTCCAAAACTTACAACTTACAAACTTTCAAAAATGGCGGTCAAAACATGTGTGTGCGGTGAAGCAAACTTCCAACTTACAAACTTTCATAACATAAACTTTCAAAACATGTGTGTGCGGTGAAGCAAACTTCCAATTTGCAAACTTCCAAAGCACAAACTTCCAACTGGCAGACTTCCAACTCGCAAACTTCACACAACTTCGTACAACTTTGCACAACTTCACACAACTTTACACAACTTCGCAGGCGTGGAGTGGAGTGAAGAACTTCCAATATGCAAACTTCCAAAGCTAAAACTTCCAACTTGCAGACTTCCAACTCGCAAACTTCACACAAAATGTGTGTGCGGTGAAGCAAACTTCCAACTTACAAATTTTCATAACATAAACTTTCAAAACGTGTATGTGTGTGACGTGAAGCAAACTTCCAACTTACACATTTTTCACAACACAAACTTTCAAAACATGTGTGTGCGGTGAAGCAAACTTCCAAAACTTCCAACTTACAAACTTTCATAACATAAACTTTCAAAACATGTGTGTGCGGTGAAGCAAACTTCCAATTTGCAAACTTCCAAAGCACAAACTTCCAACTGGCAGACTTCCAACTCGCAAACTTTACACAACTTCGTACAACTTTGCACAACTTCACACAACTTTACACAACTTCGCAGGCGTGGAGTGGAGTGGAGAACTTCCAATATGCAAACTTCCAAAGCTAAAACTTCCAACTTGCAGACTTCCAACTCGCAAACTTCACACAAAATGTGTGTGCGGTGAAGCAAACTTCCAACTTACAAACTTTCATAACATAAACTTTCAAAACGTGTATGTGTGTGACGTGAAGCAAACTTCCAACTTACACATTTTTCACAACACAAACTTTCAAAACATGTGTGTGCGGTGAAGCAAACTTCCAAAACTTACAACTTACAAACTTTCATAACATAAACTTTCAAAACATGTGTGTGTGCGGTGAAGCAAACTTCCAATTTGCAAACTTCCAAAGCACAAACTTCCAACTGGCAGACTTCCAACTCGCAAACTTCACACAACTTCGTACAACTTTGCACAACTTCACACAACTTTACACAACTTCGCAGGCGTGGAGTGGAGTGGAGAACTTCCAATATGCAAACTTCCAAAGCTAAAACTTCCAACTTGCAGACTTCCAACTCGCAAACTTCACACAAAATGTGTGTGCGGTGAAGCAAACTTCCAACTTACAAACTTTCATAACATAAACTTTCAAAACGTGTGTGTGTGTGACGTGAAGCAAACTTCCAACTTACACATTTTTCACAACACAAACTTTCAAAACGTGTGTGCGGAACATAAACTTTCAAAACATGTGTGTGCGGTGAAGCAAACTTCCAATTTGCAAACTTCCAAAGCACAAACTTCCAACTGGCAGACTTCCAACTCGCAAACTTTACACAACTTCGTACAACTTTGCACAACTTCACACAACTTTACACAACTTCGCAGGCGTGGAGTGGAGTGGAGAACTTCCAATATGCAAACTTCCAAAGCTAAAACTTCCAACTTGCAGACTTCCAACTCGCAAACTTCACACAAAATGTGTGTGCGGTGAAGCAAACTTCCAACTTACAAACTTTCATAACATAAACTTTCAAAACGTGTATGTGTGTGACGTGAAGCAAACTTCCAACTTACACATTTTTCACAACACAAACTTTCAAAACATGTGTGTGCGGTGAAGCAAACTTCCAAAACTTCCAACTTACAAACTTTCATAACATAAACTTTCAAAACATGTGTGTGCGGTGAAGCAAACTTCCAATTTGCAAACTTCCAAAGCACAAACTTCCAACTGGCAGACTTCCAACTCGCAAACTTTACACAACTTCGTACAACTTTGCACAACTTCACACAACTTTACACAACTTCGCAGGCGTGGAGTGGAGTGGAGAACTTCCAATATGCAAACTTCCAAAGCTAAAACTTCCAACTTGCAGACTTCCAACTCGCAAACTTCACACAAAATGTGTGTGCGGTGAAGCAAACTTCCAACTTACAAACTTTCATAACATAAACTTTCAAAACGTGTATGTGTGTGACGTGAAGCAAACTTCCAACTTACACATTTTTCACAACACAAACTTTCAAAACATGTGTGTGCGGTGAAGCAAACTTCCAAAACTTACAACTTACAAACTTTCATAACATAAACTTTCAAAACATGTGTGTGTGCGGTGAAGCAAACTTCCAATTTGCAAACTTCCAAAGCACAAACTTCCAACTGGCAGACTTCCAACTCGCAAACTTCACACAACTTCGTACAACTTTGCACAACTTCACACAACTTTACACAACTTCGCAGGCGTGGAGTGGAGTGGAGAACTTCCAATATGCAAACTTCCAAAGCTAAAACTTCCAACTTGCAGACTTCCAACTCGCAAACTTCACACAAAATGTGTGTGCGGTGAAGCAAACTTCCAACTTACAAACTTTCATAACATAAACTTTCAAAACGTGTGTGTGTGTGACGTGAAGCAAACTTCCAACTTACACATTTTTCACAACACAAACTTTCAAAACGTGTGTGCGGTGAAGCAAACTTCCAAAACTTCCAACTTACAAACTTTCATAACATAAACTTTCAAAAAATGGCGGTCAATTTCTCCATGCATGTCACATGGTTGTCAATGTATCCATGCATGTCACATGATAGTCAATGTCTCCATGCATGTCACATTGCGGTCAATGTCTCCATGCACGTTACATGGCAGTCAATGTCTCCAAACAAATTTTCATGACACAAACTTTCAAAACATGTGTGTGCGGTGAAGCAAACTTCCAACTTACAAACTTTCATAACATAAACTTTCAAAACGTGTGTGTGTGTGACGTGAAGCAAACTTCCAACTTACACATTTTTCACAACACAAACTTTCAAAACGTGTGTGCGGTGAAGCAAACTTCCAAAACTTCCAACTTACAAACTTTCATAACATAAACTTTCAAAAATGGCGGTCAATTTCTCCATGCATGTCACATGGTTGTCAATGTCTCCACGCATATCACACAGTGGTAAATGTCTCCATGCATGTCACATGGTGTCAAATGTCTCCATACATATCACACAGCTTCTCGTCATACTCCCGTCATCGCTGCCACAATGTTGTTCTCCTGCTGGCTTTTGATATTGGCATACATAGCGTGCACTACCTTATTTGTTATTGTTCTGTATGCGGATTACGTCAGCAGCATGTCCTGACACGTTTATAGCTTTCGTCAGCTGTACGTCGGTATGACAAGAAAATTTAGAGTCCTCTGTCTAACGTTTGTGGACAATGTTACTACACTATATATGTGTGCTGGGTAAATTGTAGGAATTATGGGTAAATTGAAGGAATTATGGGTAAACTGTAGGAGTTATGGGTAAAGTGTACAGGCGCATTATTTTAAAATATTGACATATAACGACAATATGTTGATGGTACACTTTCCGTGACGCGTCTGATGCCGTTTACGTCAGCTGCATGTCCTTATTTGGTATTGTTGTGTGTGCAGCATACGTCAGCTGCATGTCCTGACACGTTTATAGCTTACGTCAGCTTTACGTCGGTATGGCAAGAGACTTTACAGTCCTCTGTCTAACGTTTGTGGACGATATTGTGTCATTATTTTCAAATATTTAATAAAATGTCCTTGTACTCTTATTCAATAGGAGACTTATGGGTAAATTGTAGGAATTATGGGTAAACTGTAGGAGTTATGGATACAATGTAAAAGCGCATTATTTTTAAATATTTACATATAAAGAAAATATAGTACGATATCGTGTTTTGTTCATTTTTCGTCTCCTCGTTAGGTCCTTTGATCTCAGTTATTAATTACCCTGTTAATGACCACTGTTAACTTACTCTTTCATCTCAGTTATTAATGATACTATTAATGACCGCTGTTAACGGACAGTCGTTCCTATGTCCACTATCGCGGTTACTGTTACCACGGATACTCGCGCGAAAACATTACGCGGCTAGCGTATAGCCATCGCGCAGTTAAAAAGTTGGGCGGCACGCGAATACGACTTACTTTGGTCCCGGAAGCAGTGTTGTACTTCGTTTTCATATATATTAAATTTTGCTTGAACTGATATTCCCGTCTTGTATCGAGTTCTCGTTCCCATTGCGTGTGTGCATATGTTCGTCTCCTTACTAGGTTAACGACCCTTCGACACATACACGTAACTAGGTCAATGTTCGTTCCTCCTCCAAAAAGACAAGACGAGTGGGAGCGTACAAGTCAAAGTCCACCAATAGCGGCTGACCAGTGTGAAAAAGACAAGACGAGTGGAAACGCACAAGCCAAAGTCCACTAGCAGCGACTGACCAGTGTGAAAAAGACAAGACGAGCGGAAACGCACAAGCCAAAGTCCACCAACAGCGACTGACCAATGTGAGTGGGAGCGCACAAGCCAAAGTTCACCAACAGCGACTGACCAATGTCAAAGTGGTCTTGTTGTTGTGAAAAGCCGCATTCAAAGAAGAACGGAGCGCGTACTTGTAACATTGTCGCTGATTGACGCGATTGCAACGTTGTTATGAATAATATCCTTTGATCTCGCAGCATGATTTACCGTGGTATGGACAAGATGCGTCACGATGCTAATTTTCATACGGATTGATTCAGAAAACAAATAAAACTTATGTAACCGTAACATCCTCCTAAACACGCGTTAGAACACTCATTCACTTGTAAATGGACGTGATTCTAGTACACGGGAACAATAAAATATGTGTTCGTCTTTTATACCAATAAACAAACACGCGTAGAACTTATCGAAACCACATATTCGACTGCAACGATTTCGCTATGGTTATATGCAAATCGTCAATGTTGTATAGATATGAGATTCGTACAAAGCTCGTTCCTCCTCCAGTCGCTAGGGGGCGCTTACGTCACGCACGCTCGGATAACACCGCCAGGGGGCGCTCCAAGGTCTAGTGCTGCTTTCTGATTGGCTGCGCGCACTCATTAGCGGTGGGCGATATTAGGGTCGTTTTCCTTTGATGTTTCGGTCACGTGATTTGCGGCGCAAAAGGGGTCTATAAAACCCCTACATACTACTGTCGGTATCGGTGGCTGCGGATGCCTTTCGGGATTACCTCTGCACCCGAGATCTGGCAACGCACGATGAATCAACTTGTAGAGGGCCTGACAGGCACAGAGGTGATCCACGATGACTTCCTGATAGTAGGTTGTGGTACAACTGACAAAGAGGCAGAGATAGACCACGACAAGAACCTGCGAGCGTTCTTGGATCGCGCTCGAGAGCGCAATCTTCGACAGAATGCAGAGAAGATTAAGCTAAAGATGACGGAAATCCCGTACATTGGTCATCTACTCACACGGGAACGACTCCGTGTGGACCCGAAGAAAGTAGATACAATCGAGAAAATGCCTGAACCAGAGGACGCCAAAGCGGTACAGAGACTGCTTGGATCGGTGAACTATCTGGCAAAGTTCGTCCCACACCTGTCAGATATATGGACTCGTGTTCAAGGACTGCAGGATCGTAGTGCTGACCTGTTTACGCAAGAACATCAATGCCACGGTACATCGCTGGCATCATTGGGATGGAGGAGGGAGATCTACTGTTGAGAGCAAGCGTTGGAATGGAGATCTACTGTTGAGAGCAAGTGTTGGGGATGGAGGATGGAGATCAAGTGTTGGGGATGGAGGAGGGAGATCTAGTGTTGAGAGCAAGCGATGGGGATGGAGATCGAGTGTTGAGAGCAAGTATTGGGGATGGAGGAGGGAGATCATGTGTTGAGAGCAAGTGTTGAGGATGGAGATCGTGTGTTGAGAGCAAGTGTTGGGGGTGGAGATCGGGTATTGAGAGCAAGTGTTGGGGGTGGAGATCCGAGTGTTGAGAGCAAGTGTAGGATGGAGTAGGGAGATCAAGGGTTGTGACATGTTTTGTGTGGCGTCACTTGGTGTGCGGTGACATGATTTGGCATGCTGTGACATGTTGTGGACATGTTGTGTCATCACCTGTACAATGACATGGTGCATCACGTGGTGACATCAATGACGTAATGTGGCATGATTTGACTGTGGAAAATATTTTTTACAAATTATAATTAACACTTAGATTTATTCAACATTTACATTTGAATAATACAATACTTGTAACATTCATACAAAGCAAAACATGACAGTAGCACTGCATGAGGTGTTAAAAACTAAACTAGTACTTGTGAACAGGTTCATCACGATTTTCTTCAAATCACAACTATTAAGATGACTTACTCTCAACATTTTGGCTGCCATCGGAATTCCGAGACAACTTGGTAAGCAGGCCGTCCCATACGTAGCTCAGTCAGTATCCCACCTCATCTCGATTCATGAATGGAGTCATCACACTGCACCCCAAAAATCCATAAGCCAGGCAACCCTCAGACTATACAGAGTCAGTAGGGCAGACAGGGTCAGTTCTTTCATCTTCTGTATGGTCCAACTTGGGTACCTACATCTCTTGGTGATGTGCTCCACCTCTTTCTCTCTGTCCTCTGGCTTTGATACGATGTTGTTGCATCTATTCAGTAATGTTTGTTTGATAACCCCCAGTTTCTGATGTAATGGATGGTGAGAGGTAAAATTCAGATATTCTTCCGATATACTAGGAGTATCACTGTTCCATATTCCTTTCGTGTTATAAGTGTGTCCATGAAGGGCAGGGAGTCATAGCTCTCTTCTTCATATGTGAACTAATGCTGCCTGTGGTGTCTATGTTGTTGAGATGCTCTGTGAGTCGTTGCTCACATCCTTCCTCACTACTTCCATCACATCATCCACATATCTCTTCCATAGCAGTTGTTGGTGCTGTGAGAGTAGCTTGTTGTTCCAGTTGTTGGTGCTGTGAGAGTAGCTTGTTGTTCCAGTTGTTGGTGCTGAGAGTAGCTTGTTGTTCCAGTTGTTGGTGCTGAGAGTAGCTTGTTGTTCCAGTTGTTGGTGCTGTGAGAGTAGCTTGTTGTTCCAGTTGTTGGTGCTGAGAGTAGCTTGTTGTTCCAGTTGTTGGTGCTGTGAGAGTAGCTTGTTGTTCCAGTTGTTGGTGCTGTGAGAGTAGCTTGTTGTTCCAGTTGTTGGTGCTGTGAGAGTAGCTTGTTGTTCCAGTTGTTGGTGCTGTGAGAGTAGCTTGTTGTTCCAGTTGTTGGTGCTGTGAGAGTAGCTTGTTGTTCCAGTTGTTGGTGCTGAGAGTAGCTTGTTGTTCCAGTTGTTGGTGCTGAGAGTAGCTTGTTGTTCCAGTTGTTGGTGCTGTGAGAGTAGCTTGTTGTTCCAGTTGTTGGTGCTGAGAGTAGCTTGTTGTTCCAGTTGTTGGTGCTGTGAGAGTAGCTTGCTGTTCCAGTTGTTGGTGCTGTGAGAGTAGCTTGTTGTTCCAGTTGTTGGTGCTGTGAGAGTAGCTTGTTGTTCCAGTTGTTGGTGCTGAGAGTAGCTTGTTGTTCCAGTTGTTGGTGCTGTGAGAGTAGCTTGCTGTTCCAGTTGTTGGTGCTGTGAGAGTAGCTTGTTGTTCCAGTTGTTGGTGCTGTGAGAGTAGCTTGTTGTTCCAGTTGTTGGTGCTGTGAGAGTAGTTTGTTGTTCCAGTTGTTGGTGCTGAGAGTAGCTTGTTGTTCCAGTTGTTGGTGCTGTGAGAGTAGCTTGTTGTTCCAGTTGTTGGTGCTGTGAGAGTAGCTTGTTGTTCCAGTTGTTGGTGCTGTGAGAGTAGCTTGTTGTTCCAGTTGTTGGTGCTGTGAGAGTAGCTTGTTGTTCCAGTTGTTGGTGCTGAGAGTAGCTTGTTGTTCCAGTTGTTTGTGCTGAGAGTAGCTTGTTGTTCCAGTTGTTGGTGCTGAGAGTAGCTTGTTGTTCCAGTTGTTGGTGCTGAGAGTAGCTTGTTGTTCCAGTTGTTGGTGCTGTGAGAGTAGCTTGTTGTTCCAGTTGTTGGTGCTGTGAGAGTAGCTTGTTGTTCCAGTTGTTGGTGCTGTGAGAGTAGCTTGTTGTTCCAGTTGTTGGTGCTGAGAGTAGCTTGTTGTTCCAGTTGTTGATGCTGTGAGAGTAGCTTGTTGTTCCAGTTGTTGGTGCTGTGAGAGTAGCTTGTTGTTCCAGTTGTTGGTGCTGTGAGAGTAGCTTGTTGTTCCAGTTGTTGGTGCTGTGAGAGTAGTTTGTTGTTCCAGTTGTTGGTGCTGTGAGAGTAGCTTGTTGTTCCAGTTGTTGGTGCTGTGAGAGTAGCTTGTTGTTCCAGTTGTTGGTGCTGTGAGAGTAGCTTGTTGTTCCAGTTGTTGGTGCTGAGAGTAGCTTGTTGTTCCAGTTGTTGGTGCTGAGAGTAGCTTGTTGTTCCAGTTGTTGGTGCTGTGAGAGTAGCTTGTTGTTCCAGTTGTTGGTGCTGTGAGAGTAGCTTGTTGTTCCAGTTGTTGGTGCTGTGAGAGTAGCTTGTTGTTCCAGTTGTTGGTGCTGTGAGAGTAGATTGTTGTTCCAGTTGTTGGTGCTGTGAGAGTAGCTTGTTGTTCCAGTTGTTGGTGCTGTGAGAGTAGCTTGTTGTTCCAGTTGTTGGTGCTGTGAGAGTAGCTTGTTGTTCCAGTTGTTGGTGCTGTGAGAGTAGCTTGCTGTTCCAGTTGTTGGTGCTGTGAGAGTAGCTTGTTGTTCCAGTTGTTGGTGCTGTGAGAGTAGCTTGTTGTTCCAGTTGTTGGTGCTGTGAGAGTAGCTTGTTGTTCCAGTTGTTGGTGCTGTGAGAGTAGCTTGTTGTTCCAGCTGTTGGTGCTGTGAGAGTAGCTTGTTGTTCCAGTTGTTGGTGCTGTGAGAGTAGCTTGTTGTTCCAGTTGTTGGTGCTGTGAGAGTAGCTTGTTGTTCCAGTTGTTGGTGCTGTGAGAGTAGCTTGTTGTTCCAGTTGTTGGTGCTGTGAGAGTAGCTTGTTGTTCCAGCTGTTGGTGCTGTGAGAGTAGTTTGTTGTTCCAGTTGTTGGTGCTGAGAGTAGCTTGTTGTTCCAGTTGTTGGTGCTGTGAGAGTAGCTTGTTGTTCCAGTTGTTGGTGCTGTGAGAGTAGCTTGTTGTTCCAGTTGTTGGTGCTGTGAGAGTAGCTTGTTGTTCCAGTTGTTGGTGCTGTGAGAGTAGCTTGTTGTTCCAGTTGTTGGTGCTGTGAGAGTAGCTTGCTGTTCCAGTTGTTGGTGCTGTGAGAGTAGCTTGTTGTTCCAGTTGTTGGTGCTGTGAGAGTAGCTTGTTGTTCCAGTTGTTGGTGCTGTGAGAGTAGCTTGTTGTTCCAGTTGTTGGTGCTGTGAGAGTAGCTTGTTGTTCCAGTTGTTGGTGCTGTGAGAGTAGCTTGTTGTTCCAGTTGTTGGTGCTGAGAGTAGCTTGTTGTTCCAGTTGTTGGTGCTGTGAGAGTAGCTTGTTGTTCCAGTTGTTGGTGCTGTGAGAGTAGCTTGTTGTTCCAGTTGTTGGTGCTGTGAGAGTAGCTTGTTGTTCCAGTTGTTGGTGCTGTGAGAGTAGCTTGCTGTTCCAGTTGTTGGTGCTGTGAGAGTAGCTTGTTGTTCCAGTTGTTGGTGCTGTGAGAGTAGCTTGTTGTTCCAGTTGTTGGTGCTGTGAGAGTAGCTTGTTGTTCCAGTTGTTGGTGCTGTGAGAGTAGCTTGTTGTTCCAGTTGTTGGTGCTGTGAGAGTAGCTTGTTGTTCCAGTTGTTGGTGCTGTGAGAGTAGCTTGTTGTTCCAGTTGTTGGTGCTGTGAGAGTAGCTTGTTGTTCCAGTTGTTGGTGCTGTGAGAGTAGCTTGTTGTTCCAGTTGTTGGTGCTGTGAGAGTAGCTTGTTGTTCCAGTTGTTGGTGCTGTGAGAGTAGCTTGTTGTTCCAGTTGTTGGTGCTGTGAGAGTAGCTTGTTGTTCCAGTTGTTGGTGCTGTGAGAGTAGCTTGTTGTTCCAGTTGTTGGTGCTGTGAGAGTAGCTTGTTGTTCCAGTTGTTGGTGCTGTGAGAGTAGCTTGTTGTTCCAGTTGTTGGTGCTGTGAGAGTAGCTTGTTGTTCCAGTTGTTGGTGCTGTGAGAGTAGCTTGTTGTTCCAGTTGTTGGTGCTGTGAGAGTAGCTTGTTGTTCCAGTTGTTGGTGCTGTGAGAGTAGCTTGCTGTTCCAGCCATTCCATGAAGAGATTTGTTATTACAGGTGACACTGGACTTGCCATTTCTGTGCCAAACTTCTGCTAATAAATGGTGCCCCTAAAGCTAAAATATGGTAGTTGTGACGATGAACTTCAGCAGCTCCATTACGTCATCCACATTTAGATTTGTCTGTAGTTTCAGTTTTGTGTCGTCTTCTAGTCGCTTCTTGATGATATCCAGTGTCTCGTTGATCGGGGAGTTGGTGAAGAGAGACACGTCATGTGATGGCAACATCATCTTGTTCGATCACCATAGAAGCCATTTTATTAGCTTAAGTGCTTCGAGTTCTTTACATAGTGAGATGTCTTACCCACAATAGGTCCTGGAAGGTCTGCCAGTGATCTTGATACACTGTACCCTATTGATCCTGCATAATTCACAATTGGTCTGAGAGGGTTGCCAGGCTTATGGATGTTTGGGGTGCAGTGTGACAACTCCAATTATCAATCGAGACGAAGGGGATACTGATTGAGCCACAAAGTCAACTGGCGAGCAGAGCAATAACTAGTTGTCCCAGAGTTCCTGACGAAGGCTGATGTTAGCCAAAATATTGAAAGTAATCTCAATAGTGGTTGAAGAACATTTTTACTCGTAAACTAGTATTGTAGTGCAAAGCTTGAAATGCAATATTATTGATCAATCAAACTGTTGATTTCTGTTTTCAGTGCCATATTCCATCATAGAACTACATGTACATGCAGAACTACATGTACACGTAGAACTACATGTACACATAGAACTACATGTACACATAGAACTACATGTACACGTTATTGCTCAATCATGAATGTTTTTCTCAACACACCAGATTCCACATAAGCCTAAGCATATTCTAAGACATTTAATCAGCACATAAAGAACCATTTGTCAAGTGCATACAACAAGGAACTTCAAAAGAAAAGTATAAATTGGAACTGCTCATTTATGCAATGTATGACAAGACTTATGCAAGACATAATTATGATACTATGAACATAATCAAAAAGTGATAATTTACAGATATATTATTACAACTGTATATTATTCCAAGATCAACTGATGCACACTTTTACTTTAATGTCAACTGCCAACTGGCTATATGAATTAAATACCACATACCGTATTCGACCTATTAAGCATACAAACCCTAATTAGTGTACACCCTTTTTTAATCAGCATGATCCATAATTATTGTAATTTTACAAGTGCGGAACAACTGAAAAGTGTCGACACCTGGTGTTAAGCAGTCAGCACCACTTTTCAGTTGCTTTACATTAGTCACCAAGTGACACCACTAGTGTTAAACAGTTACCTTATTGTCTAGAGAAAATTTTTTTGGTGTGTGCTTATAAGAACACATTCCTTAAAACATTTTCCATAGCCCAATCTTGGTGTACACTTGTTTGGTCGAATATGATACATAGAAAGCTCCCTACAAGTCTACAGAACCCTCAATCTATCCTTACAACTGTGAAGATGTGGACAGAAGTTATGATGTACCAGGTCAACATCTTCTTTCAACATTAGATGACAAAATGATGCTAGTTATGACTCCATATATATCTAGCAGACATGCCATTTCATACAGATTACGCATGTTTTTAGGAGGAATATGGCCGTATCTCATATTTATACGGATTTGTTTAAAATTTACGGAAAATTCACAAGGCAGATTTCCGATGAAACCTAGTGAATGGTATAGATATTTTGTTAAAACTGCCTCCGCGATGCATTTAGCTGTTCTTGAATCTGATTCATTGTTGTTAACATCTGTAGTGCATGAATAGTTTAAGTGATATGCACAGTCGGTTTAATAAAAGACAGTTGTACGTTTGTTAAATCATAAAAAGAATTGAGTTAGACTGAATAAATTGTGAAAATGGCAATAGCTTTGTCTTAGTATATAGAGTGAGGTACACATAGTGACTTTATGTCATAGTATATAGAATGAGCTACACATAGGGACATTACGCCATAGTATATAGAGTGAGCTACACGTAGTGACTTTACGTCATAGTATATAGAGTGAGCTACACATAGTGACTTTATGTCATAGTATATAGAGTGAGCTACACATAGGGACATTATGTCATAGTATATAGAGTGAGTTACACATAGTGACTTTATGTCATAGTATTTAGAGTGAGCTACACATAGTGATTTTATATCATAGTATATAGAGTGAGTTACACATAGTGACTTTATGTCATAGTATATAGAGTGAGCTACACATAGTGACTTTACGTCATAGTATATAGAGTGAGCTACACATAGTGACTTTATGTCATAGTATATAGAGTGAGCTACACATAGTGACTTTATGTCATAGTATTTAGAGTGAGCTACACATAGTGACTTTATATCATAGTATATAGAGTGAGTTACACATAGTGACTTTATGTCATAGTATATAGAGTGAGCTACACATAGTGACTTTATGTCATAGTATATAGAGTGAGCTACACATAGTGACTTTGTCATAGTATATAGAGTGAGGTACACATAGTGACATTATTTCATAGTATATAGAGTGAGGTACACATAGTGACTTTATGTCATAGTATATAGAGTGAGTTACACATAGTGACTTTATGTCATAGTATATAGAGTGAGCTACACATAGTGACTTTATGTCATAGTATATAGAGTGAGCTACACATAGTGACTTTGTCATAGTATATAGAGTGAGCTACGCATAGTGACTTTGCCCCTTTTTGCTGCATTTCAACTGAACAAAGTAAAAAATAATTTAATAGTTTCCCTAATGTTTTCATCAAAACTTAACAACACATTTGCACAAACAGGCTAGCATATTGTAATGGATACTAGAGCCAGCATGTTGTAGTGGATACTAGAGCCAGCACGTTGTAGTGGATACTAGAGACAGCATGTTGTAGTGGATACTAGAGCCAGCATGTTGCAGTGGATACTAGAGCCAACATGTCGTAGTGGATACTAGAGCTAGCATGTCGTAGTGGATACTAGAGCCAGCATGTCGTAGTGGATACTAGAGCTAGCATGTCGTAGTGGATACTAGAGCTAGCATGTTATAGTGGATACTAGAGCTAGCATGTTGTAGTGGATACTATAGCTATCATGTCGTAGTGGATACTAGAGCCAGCACGTTGTAGTGGATGCTAGAGCCAGCATGTCGTAGTGGATACTAGAGCTATCATGTCGTAGTGGATACTAGAGCCAGCATGTCGTAGTGGATACTAGAGCTAGCATGTTGTAGTGCGACTAAATAAGTTTGATTTATCATGAAATGATTCTAAAACGAGACAAGCAATAAATGGCAGAGGCAGCTTTAAACAAGAGAAACACGTTGCAGTGACAATTTATGTTAAAGTTGCTAAGAGATAATCGGCTAAGCAGTAGACATCTGGTGAAACTTCATTCAACCCCCTTACACCGTGTTATGTTGTCAGGGTGTCGGCCACTCATTCAACCCCCTTACACCGTGTTATGTTGTCAGGGTGTCGGCCACTCATTCAACCCCCTTACACCGTGTTATGTTGTCAGGGTGTCGGCCACTCGGCTGAAGACAGAAACAAGAAAGTGAGCACATTCCTAAATGAACAGAAGTATTCTCTGCATATTTCCTGTTTCAGATAAAGATAGCATTGTAAGAACTAATCAACTGTCTTTTTAGGATGTTTAGGTTGTGTAAACAAGGAAGGCACTTGAACAAATACAATGTTTGAGTTATGTAAACAAGGAAGGCACCTGAACAAAGACGTGTGTAGGAAGCATCTTGGTGACAACGTCCTGCATGGTCCCCGGGTAACGCAGCATGTCCAGAAACAAGGTCGGTAGAGCGACGTTGCCGGGGACTAGAGGGACAAAGTTGTAGTGCACCTGATGCTTGCTCTGAGGCAGCAGGCGCAAGTTCACCTACAATTCAGATATTGTGCATCGTTACACTACAAGCAAGTGCACAATTTAAATATTGTATTATATATGTTCATTCTATATATGTTCATACTACATATGTTCATACTACATGTTCATACTACACATGATCATCTAAAAATAATAAATATATACATAATATGTATAGATATGTGTGTCATACATATGTACCTGTCTATACTGATTGAACAATACAATACAATACAATACAGTGTGATAATCTGAACTCAGGAACACTGAGAGGCTGGGGAGAATAAGCAAAGACAAAAAGGTGGGTAAGCCAAATTAAGCCCTAGTTTAATAAAAATGAAACTAGATACTTGAAGCTTCCTAGGCTTTCTTTTAACAAGATTGCCATCCAAGGCAAAGGCCCATATGGCAAGTGGACAAGGAAGCCATTGGCTTATCGAGAGTCCAACATTTTTAATCTATGTGTAATCTGTCTTCCTGAGATATGTGTCAACCTTGTCTTTACAGATATTCACGCTGCTAGCAGTTACACAATTTGTAGACAATTTGTTCCGTTTATTGATTGTACTTTGTGAGAACGAGCACTTCCTGATATCCAATCTACAGTGATGCTTTATTAATGTTACCTCGTGTCCTCTAGTTCTACTAACTTTCTTGAGTGAGAAGAAATATTTCTATCAATATTTTCATACGCATTCAATATCTTAAAAAACTTCAATCTGATCTCCTCTTAACCTCCTTGTCTCTAGAGTTGTTAAACCACATTCTTTTAGGTGCTCTTCATACCTAAGGTCTCTTAGTTCTGGAATCATTTTAGTTGCTGTCCTATATATAAGGTATAATTAGCTTTTTTCCCTTGTATGTTATGTTTCTCCTAATCAATCCAATAATTTGACTACCCTTTGAAGCTGCAATACCACACTGCTCTGAAACTTTAATATCAGCGCTTATTGTAATTCCTAAGTCCTTTTCTTTTACAGTAGTACCTAGAACAGTATCTCCCATTTTATAGTTTACATCCAAGTTCCCATGTCCTGTATGTAGGCATTTACATTTCCCAAAATTGAACAACATCTGCCATTTCTCAGACCATTTAACTAATTTGTCTAGATCATTTTGTAAACGTTGTTTATCACCATCAGTGTTAACTAAACACTTGTGTCATCAAATTTCAGTAAGTTGCAGAAGTAAGCAGCAAATGTAAATGTGGTGGTGGCTTAAATAAAAACTGAATTTATTATAAACATTGTTCTGTTAATTAAACAATTAAAATCCACTTTTTTGCTTGTCTCATTTTAGAATAATTTTGGGAAAAATCAAATCTACCTAATATCCACTATGATATGCTAGCTCGTTTGTACAAATTAGTTATTTGGTTTTAATGAAATCATCAAACTCAGCAAAAAAGGGCAAACGTGGTTCGGCTCTATATATTATCTTTGTCTTCCCCTATGGTCCTTGCAGGTGGGGGCCACATCATCTAATCTGTTCCGTTCTCTCAACAAGTCATCCCCATCTACTATTCACACTTCTATACTACAGCATAAAGCTATTCGCACTTGTATACCATAGCATAAGGCTATTCACACTTGTATACTACAGCATAAAGCTATTCACACTTGCATACTATAGCATAAAGCTATTCGCAATTGTATACTATAGCATAAAGCTATTCACACTTGCATACTATAGCATAAAGCTATTCACACTTGTATACTATAGCATAAAGCTATTCACACTTGCATACTATAGCATAACGATATTCATACTTGTATACTATAGCATAAAGCTATTCACACTTGTATACTATAGAATAAAGCTATTCATACTTGTATACTATAGTATAAAGCTATTCACACTAGTTACCAGATTTAACAATCAAAGTCAAGTCTTTCATCAATTTCAGCAAAACTATGCCCTCTTTTATTAAGCCGGCTGTGAACAAAACTCTCCAAACACTACATATCTGAATGATTAAATGATATTCTTGATGACATTCATGATGGGTTAAATGATATTCATGATGGATTAAATTATATTCTTGATGGGTTAAATGATATTCATGATGGGTTAAATTATATTCTTGATGGGTTAAATGATATTATTGATGGGTTAAACGATATTCTTGATGGGTTAAATGTCTTGTG
The DNA here is from genome assembly GCA_963662155.1 of Lamellibrachia columna. Taxonomy (NCBI): domain Eukaryota; kingdom Metazoa; phylum Annelida; class Polychaeta; order Sabellida; family Siboglinidae; genus Lamellibrachia; species Lamellibrachia columna. The sequence goes on from OY759269.1 coordinate 1,714,413, forward strand.
GAAGAACGTTTAATATCTGCGAGAGGAATCAGTTTGATCTTTTACCTTCTTGTGTCCAGCGAACATGAAGACATCACTGACATCGAGAGAGAGCTCCAGCTCCTGAGAGTACGGCGTGCGGTTGTAGATGTTGTATGTCACTGGGAACCCCTCGCGCATCGTTGCGTATGCCGGCATGTCAAGGTCGACATAGAGGGGAATGTGCTCTACTTTCACTGTTGGTAGTGTAAGTGTTGTGGTGACATAAGGCAGGCTTGGGTCACATGACAAACTGTAATGACAAGAAAGACACAAAGAATTAAAGGTGCTTAATCAATTCGATTTTTTTGCAAGTATCATTTAAAATTAATTTTGAGAAAAACCAAACCTACCTAGTATCCACTGCAACATGCTAGCTCGTTTGTGCAACTTTTGTATGTAGTTTTTTTTGTGAAATCATCAGACAAACTATTAAATTAGTTAATGCTTGTTCAAACATTAACTGAAGTGAAAATTGAAATGCTGAAAAATCACAATTTTCTTCCTTGGTGAAATTTTGTAACGTCATGTGATCGACGAGAGGATGGAGGTTGCACTTGAACAGCATTGATCCACACAGTATTTATCATTTTGGATATCCACTATTTTGATCATTACCAGATCTAACGACTAAAGTCAATTCTTTCAATGATTTTAACAAAAATAGGCATTTTTTTATTAAGTCGACTGCGGATGTTACATAAACGATTCACACATTACATATGTGGATACAAATAAAGTGGATATGCAATAGGTTAAATCAATTGAGGAAGCAGTTTTAACTTTGTACTTGTAAATCCATATTTTCAAGCCACATTGTACACATATACAAATATACACAAAGCCATAAAACACACATGACCATAATATAAACGCAACCAATTGTATATACGGCTGTAATGAACACCTCACCACGTGTACACCTCACCTGAAAAGTTACATCATCGACTGCTGAGAACACCTAATTTGATCACACTTTTCACACATTAATTGAAAAACCTCAAATCTGAGTTCATTAACAATGCAGCTGGTTATTGTTGATTATTTGTCATTTTACTTGTAGTTTTATTAAAGATATCCTGCTGTTGTTGCTCTTCTCTTTGTCCGGGGCGAGGCTGACATCAAAACTGGTCATCAACTCTGTTTCTTCCCCCCATCACTCTTCCCTCTTCACCCATCTCAATTCCCCTATATCTAGCTCTCGCTCGCCACTCCCCTCCCAATGCCCCAAAATCCTTCTTCTCACAATCTCCCCACCTCTGTCACTCTCTCCCTCTTCTCGCAGTCTCCCCAACTCTGTCAGCATGTCCCTCTTCTCGCAGTCTCCCCACCTCCGTCACTCTCTCCCTATTCTCAGTCTCCCCACCTCCGTCACTCTCTCCCTCTTCTCACAGTCTCCCCACCTCCGTCACTCTCTCCCTCTTCTCGCAGTCTCCCCACCTCCGTCACTCTCTCCCTCTTCTCACAGTCTCCCCATCTCTGTCACTCTCTCCCTCTTCTCGCAGTCTCTCCACCTCTGTCATTCTCGCCCTCTTCTCGCAGTCTCTCCACCTCCGTCACTCTCTCCCTCTTCTCGCAGTCTCTCCACCTCCATCACTCTCTCCCTCTTCTCGCAGTCTCTCCACCTCCGTCACTCTCTCCCTCTTCTCGCAGTCTCTCCACCTCCATCACTCTCTCCCTCTTCTCGCAGTCTCTCCACCTCTGTCACTCTCTCCCTCTTCTCGCAGTCTCTCCACCTCCGTCACTCTCTCCCTCTTCTCGCAGTCTCTCCACCTCTGTCATTCTCGCCCTCTTCTCGCAGTCTCTCCACCTCCGTCACTCTCTCCCTCTTCTCGCAGTCTCTCCACCTCCATCACTCTCTCCCTCTTCTCGCAGTCTCTCCACCTCTGTCATTCTCTCCCTTTTCTCGCAGCCTCTCCACCTCCGTCACTCTCTCCCTCTTCTCGCAGTCTCCACCTCCATCACTCTCTCCCTCTTCTCGCAGTCTCTCCACCTCCATCACTATCTTCCTCTTCTCGCAGTCTCTCCACCTCCGTCACTCTCTCCCTCTTCTCGCAGTCTCCCCATCTCTGTCACTCTCTCCCTCTTCTCCCAGTCTCTCCACCTCCGTCACTCTCTTCCTCTTCTCACAGTCTCTCCACCTCCGTCACTCTCTCCCTCTTCTAGCAGTCTCCCCACCTCCGTCACTCTCTCCCTCTTCTTGCAGTCTCTCCACCTCCATCACTCTCTCCCTCTTCTCGCAGTCTCTCCACCTCCGTCACTCTCTCCCTCTTCTCGCAATCTCTCCACCTCCATCACTCTCTCCCTCTTCTCGCAGTCTCTCCACCTCCGTCACTCTCTCCCTCTTCTCGCAGTCTCTCCACCTCCGTCACTCTCTTCCATTTCTCATAATATTAATGTTATTACTCAGATTGTAAAACCTTTGAATCACATTTGCAATGTTTCCTTCAAAACAGGAGTTTTTCCCAACAAAATTAAAATTGCCAAAGTTCTTCCAATAACGGCGTATTTTCAAATGACAGACCTATCTCTTTGTTATCACAATTCTCAAAAATTCTGGAAAATTATACAATGATAGGTTGGATAATTTTCTAGGTAAGTATGACATACTCAGTTCATATCAGAATGACTTTAAATAAAATATGTAGATTACTACTTCTCTAGATAATAATAAAAATGTTATTGGGATATTTGTAGATCTAAAGAAAGATGCAATGAAGTAATCAACAGAGTTGAAGTCACACAATGTCTAGGTGTCTTGATTGACGCCAAGATAACATGGATGGATCATATTTCTCTGGTGAAATTTAAACTCTCTAAGTGTTGTGCCATTATGAACAGAGCCAACTTTGTGATTGATAAACATGGCATGCTTTTTTATAAACTCTCTTTTTGCCTTACATTATGTACTGTATTGAAATATGGGGCAACATATAATAGACTGTCTATGAAACTAGTGTCAATTGTTTAGTCTTGCTACTAAAGAAGGTTACTTTGTGGTGTTATGAGGTTGGATCACACATCTAGGCTATTTTTTAATCTACACGTTCTCAAATTGCCAGATATAATTGAGTTGAAAACTACTGTTGTTACGTACAAGGCATATAATAATTCACTGCCAATGAATATACAAAACCTGTTCACTCTGTACGTCTCTGTCTACATGACCAGTGTTTACTCTGTACGACTATTTACATGACCAGTGTTCACTCTGTACGACTGTCTACACGACCAGTGTTCACTCTGTACGACTCTGTCTACGTGACCAGTGTTCACTCTGTACGTCTCTGTCTACATGACCAGTGTTCACTCTGTATGACTCTGTCTACATGACCAGTGTTCACTTTGTACGACTGTTTACATGACCAGTGTTCACTCTGTACGACTCTGTCTACACGACCAGTGTTCACTCTGTACGTCTCTGTCTACATGACCAGTGTTCACTCTGTACGTCTCTGTCTACATGACCAGTGTTCACTCTGTACGTCTCTGTCAACATGACCAGTGTTCACTCTGTACGTCTCTGTCTACACGACTAGTGTTCACTCTGTACGACTGTCTACATGACCAGTGTTCACTCTTTACGACTCTGTCTACATGACCAGTGTTCACTCTGTATGACTGTCTACACGACCAGTGTTCACTCTGTATGTCTTTGTCTACATGACCAGTGTTCACTCTGTACGACTGTCTACATGACCAGTGTTCACTCTGTACGTCTCTGTCTACATGACCAGTGTTCACTCTGTATGACTGTCTACAAGACCAGTGTTCACTCTGTATGACTCTGTCTACACGACCAGTGTTCACTCTGTACGTCTCTGTCTACACGACTAGTGTTCACTCTGTACGACTCTGTCTACATGACCAGTGTTCACTCTGTATGACTCTGTCTACATGACCAGTGTTCACTCTGTATGTCTTTGTCTACATGATCAGTGTTCACTCTGTACGTCTCTGTCTACATGACCAGTGTTCACTCTGTACGTCTCTGTCTACATGACCAGTGTTCACTCTGTATGACTGTCTACAAGACCAGTGTTCACTCTGTATGACTCTGTCTACACGACCAGTGTTCACTCTGTACGTCTCTGTCTACATGACCAGTGTTCACTCTGTACGACTCTGTCTACATGACCAGTGTTCACTCTGTATGACTCTGTCTACATGACCAGTGTTCACTCTGTATGTCTTTGTCTACATGATCAGTGTTCACTCTGTACGTCTCTGTCTACATGACCAGTGTTCACTCTGTACGTCTCTGTCTACACGACCAGTGTTCACTCTGTACGTCTCTGTCTACAAGATCAGTGTTCACTCTGTACGTCTCTGTCTACACGACCAGTGTTCACTCTGTACGACTGTCTACATGACCAGTGTTCACTCTGTACGTCTCTGTCTACACGACCAGTGTTCACTCTATACGACTCTGTCTACATGGCCAGTGTTCACTCTGTACGACTCTGTCTACACGACCAGTGTTCACTCTATACGACTCTGTCTACATGACCAGTGTTCACTCTGTACGTCTCTGTCTACATGACCAGTGTTCACTCTGTACGTCTCTGTCTACGTGACCAGTGTTCACTCTATACGACTCTGTCTACACGACCAGTGTTCACTCTGTACGACTCTGTCTACACGACCAGTGTTCACTCTGTACGACTCTGTCTACATGACCATTGTTCCATAAAAAAATGTTGCACATACCAATCTAAAAAGTATATGTATATCAGTTAAACATGTAAAGCTATGGAATTCACTTTACAGTTATTTAATGTTCTGTCGAAGAGTTCATTGCTTTAAAAACAAATATAAAGAAAACATACTAAAAAGTTATGTAGTAAATACTTAACAGTTCTTGCTGGGGGAAAGTAAATTTATTGTTTGCAACATTACTTTAAACATTACTTTAATGATGTTGGTCTTTATCAGTTTGATTGTTGGTAGGTTTGAATAAATATCTAGTTAAAATGCATGTGTATAATTCAATATTATAACTCAAGCATGCTACTGTATGTACTATCACTATGTCTTAACATGTATTGCAATAGTGTAACTCAAGCATGCTACTGTATGTACTATCACTATGTCTTAACATGTATTGCAACAGTGTAACTCAAGCATGCTACTGTATGTACTATCACTATGTCTTAACATGTATTGCAATAGTGTAACTCAAGCATGCTACTGTATGTACTATCACTATGTCTTAACATGTATTGCAATAGTGTAACTCAAGCATGCTACTGTATGTACTATCACTATGTCTTAACATGTATTGCAACAGTGTAACTCAAGCATGCTACTGTATGTACTATCACTATGTCTTAACATGTATTGCAATAGTGTAACTCAAGCATGCTACTGTATGTACTATCACTATGTCTTAAACATGTATTGCAATATTGTAACTCAAGCATGCTACTGTATGTACTATCACTATGTCTTAACATGTATTGCAATAGTGTAACTCAAGCATGCTACTGTATGTACTATCACTATGTCTTAACATGTATTGCAATAGTGTAACTCAAGCATGCAACTGTATGTACTATCACTATGTCTTAACATGTATTGCAATAGTGTAACTCAAGCATGCTACTGTATGTACTATCACTATGTCTTAACATGTATTGCAATAGTGTAACTCAAGCATGCTACTGTATGTACTATCACTATGTCTTAACATGTATTGCAATAGTGTAACTCAAGCATGCTACTGTATGTACTATCACTATGTCTTAACATGTATTGCAATATTGTAACTCAAGCATGCTACTGTATGTACTATCACTATGTCTTAACATGTATTGCAATAGTGTAACTCAAGCATGCTACTGTATGTACTATCACTATGTCTTAACATGTATTGCAATAGTGTAACTCAAGCATGCTACTGTATGTACTATCACTATGTCTTAACATGTATTGCAATAGTGTAACTCAAGCATGCTACTGTATGTACTATCACTATGTCTTAACATGTATTGCAATAGTGTAACTCAAGCATGCTACTGTATGTACTATCACTATGTCTTAACATGTATTGCAATAGTGTAACTCAAGCATGCTACTGTATGTACTATCACTATGTCTTAACAATAGGGCAAGTATTATAAGTATTACACTTCCTTCTTGCCCTTTTTTCAACATCTTATTATTTAACATTACTAACTCAACTGAAATTTTCTGCTTTGTTTGATTGTGTTGAAAATAAACTTCGTTAATTCATTCAATGTGGACAGAGTAATTGCTATCACACAATTCTAGGGAGAAACATTTGTGAAGACGCTTAAAATAAATTAACATTACAACGTGCAAGGTTCTACAACTCATCGCCATAACTGTAAATAAACTATACCTTACTGTTTACAATAAATATGTTTAATGTCTCAAACATTGGCTGTACATTTTACATTTGTATAGTAACTAACACAACAACTGTTAATTGAGTTTATCAACCCACAATTAACTGCAGGAAACTGTTTTCTTGTACTTACCGCTTCCATTCGACCACATACTGCCCAAGTGGTACCATTGTTTGTATAACAGGTGGCACCACCAGGCAGAAACATTCGCTCGCACAGTCCTCGCATTTCAAGGACACTAAACATCGCCAAAATGTGACAATTAGCATAAATAGAATAGGAAACTCTTTAATCTCTATTTCAATTACAATTTGCAATCTTTATCAAGTACTTCATTGCTTGGGAGACTTTCCAACTTAACTTTATTATCTTGTGAAATAAAAACTAATTAGCTGTACAAATGTACTCTTAAATTCCACAAAATCTTATCCAATTTGTACACAATTTTCAAATCTGGCCTCATTTATAACTATTCTATATCTCTGTTAGTGTATTTAAGCATTTACTACAAGATTAACACAATAAAGTGATTTCATTTTCTATCTATATAACGGGCATAGCAAATAAGTTACGGACAGCCACTTGATACAACAATCTGAATGGTCCATAAAATGTAAGTCAAGAGGTCACAGAGTAAGAGGTCAACAAGTAAGAGGTCACACACTAAAAGGTCACACACTAAAAGGTCACAGGTGCAGCACAGATTTGATGCAGTGCGATATACTCACCTCCTTCTATCTGCGGACTCAATTTTCCATCAACTGCTTTTACAAAAGGACTCTACAATACAGAAAACAGCTTTTACAAAAGGAATCTACAATAAAGAGAAAACAACTTTTACAAACAACTCTACAATTGAGAGAAAACAGCTTTTACAAAAGGACTCGACAATAGAGAGAAAACAGCTTTTACAAAAGGACTCTACAATAGAGAGAAAACAACTTTTACAAAAGGACTCCACAATAGAGAGAAAACAGCTTTTACAAAAGGACTCTACAATTGAGAGAAAACAGATTTTACAAAAGGACTCTACAATAGAGAGAAAACAGCTTTTACAAAAGGACTCCACAATAGAGAGAAAACAGATTTTACAAAAGGACTCCACAATAGAGAGAAAACAACTTTCACAAAAGGACTGTACAATAGAGAGAAAACAGCTTTTACAAAAGGACTGTACAATAAAGAGAAAACTGCTTTTACAAAAGGACTCCACAATAGAGAGAAAACAGTTTTCACAAAAGTACTCTACAATAGAGAGAAAACAGCTTTCACAAAAGGACTCGACAATAGAGAAAACAGATTTTACAAAAGGACTCCACAATTGAGAGAAAACAGTTTTCACAAAAGGACTCCACAATAGAAAGAAAACAGCTTTCACAAAAGGACTCCACAATTGAGAGAAAACAGCTTTCACAAAAGGACTCCACAATAGAGAGAAAACAGCTTTCACAAAAGGACTCTACAATAGAGAGAATACAGCTTTTACAAAAGGACTCCACAATAGAGAGAAAACAGCTTTCACAAAAGGACTCCACAATTGAGAAAATAGTTTTCACAAAAGGACTCCACAATAGAGAGAAAACAGCTTTCACAAAAGGACTCTACAATAGAGAGAAAACAGCTTTTACAAAAGGACTCCACAATAGAGAGAAAACAGATTTTACAAAAGGACTGTACAATTGAGAGAAAACAGCTTTCACAAAAGGACTCTACAATAGAGAGAAAACAGCTTTCACAAAATGACTGTACAATTGAGAGAAAACAGTTTTCACAAAAGGACTCTACAATAGAGAGAAAACAGCTTTCACAAAAGGACTCCACAACAGAGAGAAAACAGTTTTCACAAAAGGACTCTACAATAGAGAGAATATAGCTTTTACAAAAGGACTCCACAATAGAGAGAAAACAGCTTTCACAAAAGGACTCCACAATTGAGAAAATAGTTTTCACAAAAGGACTTGACAATAGAGAGAAAACAGCTTTTACAAAAGGACTCCACAATAGAGAGAAAACAGATTTTACAAAAGGACTGTACAATTGAGAGAAAACAGCTTTCACAAAAGGACTCTACAATAGAGAGAAAACAGCTTTCACAAAACGACTGTGCAATTGAGAGAAAACAGTTTTCACAAAAGGACTCTACAATAGAGAGAAAACAGCTTTCACAAAAGGACTCCACAACAGAGAGAAAACAGTTTTCACAAAAGGACTGTACAATTGGGAGAAAACAGCTTTCACAAAAGAACTCCACAATTGAGAGAAAACAACTTTCACAAAAGGACTCTACAATAGAGAGAAAACAGCTTTCACAAAAGGATTCCACAATAGAGAGAAAACAGTTTTCACAAAAGGACTCCACAATAGAGAGAAAACAGTTTTCACAAAAGGACTCCACAATAGAGAGAAAACAGCTTTCACAAAAGGATTCCACAATAGAGAGAAAACAGCTTTCACAAAAGGATTCCACAATAGAGAGAAAACAGCCTTCACAAAAGGACTCCACAATAGAGAGAAAACAGCTTTCACAAAAGGATTCCACAATAGAGAGAAAACAGTTTTCACAAAAGGACTCCACAATAGAGAGAAAACAGTTTTCACAAAAGGACTCCACAATAGAGAGAAAACAGTCTTCACAAAAGGACTCCACAATAGAGAGAAAACAGTTTTCACAAAAGGATTCCACAATAGAGAGAAAACAGTTTTCACAAAAGGACTCCACAATAGAGAGAAAACAGTTTTCACAAAAGGACTCCACAATAGAGAGAAAACAGCTTTCACAAAAGGACTCCACAATAGAGAGAAAACAGTTTTCACAAAAGGACTCTACAATAGAGAGAAAACAGCTTTCACAAAAGGACTCCACAACAGAGAGAAAACAGTTTTCACAAAAGGACTGTACAATTGGGAGAAAACAGCTTTCACAAAAGAACTCCACAATTGAGAGAAAACAACTTTCAAAAAAGGACTCTACAATAGAGAGAAAACAGCTTTCACAAAAGGATTCCACAATAGAGAAAACAGTTTTCTCAAAAGGACTCCACAATAGAGAGAAAACAGTTTTCACAAAAGGACTCCACAATAGAGAGAAAACAGCTTTCACAAAAGAACTCCACAATTGAGAGAAAACAGCTTTCACAAAAGGACTCTACAATAGAGAGAAAACAGCTTTCACAAAAGGATTCCACAATAGAGAGAAAACAGTTTTCACAAAAGGACTCCACAATAGAGAGAAAACAGTTTTCACAAAAGGACTCCACAATAGAGAGAAAACAGCTTTCACAAAAGGATTCCACAATAGAGAGAAAACAGTTTTCACAAAAGGACTCTACAATAGAGAGAAAACAGCTTTCACAAAAGGACTCCACAACAGAGAGAAAACAGTTTTCACAAAAGAACTGTACAATTGGGAGAAAACAGCTTTCACAAAAGAACTCCACAATTGAGAGAAAACAGCTTTCACAAAAGGACTCTACAATAGAGAGAATACAGCTTTTACAAAAGGACTCCACAATAGAGAGAAAACAGCTTTCACAAAAGGACTCCACAATTGAGAAAATAGTTTTCACAAAAGGACTTGACAATAGAGAGAAAACAGCTTTTACAAAAGGACTCCACAATAGAGAGAAAACAGATTTTACAAAAGGACTGTACAATTGAGAGAAAACAGCTTTCACAAAAGGACTCTACAATAGAGAGAAAACAGCTTTCACAAAACGACTGTACAATTGAGAGAAAACAGTTTTCACAAAAGGACTCTACAATAGAGAGAAAACAGCTTTCACAAAAGGACTCCACAACAGAGAGAAAACAGTTTTCACAAAAGGACTGTACAATTGGGAGAAAACAGCTTTCACAAAAGAACTCCACAATTGAGAGAAAACAACTTTCACAAAAGGACTCTACAATAGAGAGAAAACAGCTTTCACAAAAGGATTCCACAATAGAGAGAAAACAGTTTTCACAAAAGGACTCCACAATAGAGAGAAAACAGTTTTCACAAAAGGACTCCACAATAGAGAGAAAACAGCTTTCACAAAAGGATTCCACAATAGAGAGAAAACAGCCTTCACAAAAGGACTCCACAATAGAGAGAAAACAGCTTTCACAAAAGGATTCCACAATAGAGAGAAAACAGTTTTCACAAAAGGACTCCACAATAGAGAGAAAACAGTTTTCACAAAAGGACTCCACAATAGAGAGAAAACAGTCTTCACAAAAGGACTCCACAATAGAGAGAAAACAGTTTTCACAATAGGATTCCACAATAGAGAGAAAACAGTTTTCACAAAAGGACTCCACAATAGAGAGAAAACAGCTTTCACAAAAGGACTCCACAATAGAGAGAAAACAGCTTTCACAAAAGGACTCCACAATAGAGAGAAAACAGTTTTCACAAAAGGACTCTACAATAGAGAGAAAACAGCTTTCACAAAAGGACTCCACAACAGAGAGAAAACAGTTTTCACAAAAGGACTGTACAATTGGGAGAAAACAGCTTTTACAAAAGGACTCCACAATAGAGAGAAAACAGATTTTACAAAAGGACTGTACAATTGAGAGAAAACAGCTTTCACAAAAGGACTCTACAATAGAGAGAAAACAGCTTTCACAAAACGACTGTACAATTGAGAGAAAACAGTTTTCACAAAAGGACTCTACAATAGAGAGAAAACAGCTTTCACAAAAGGACTCCACAACAGAGAGAAAACAGTTTTCACAAAAGGACTGTACAATTGGGAGAAAACAGTTTTCACAAAAGGACTGTACAATTGGGAGAAAACAGCTTTCACAAAAGAACTCCACAATTGAGAGAAAACAACTTTCACAAAAGGACTCTACAATAGAGAGAAAACAGCTTTCACAAAAGGATTCCACAATAGAGAGAAAAGAGTTTTCACAAAAGGACTCCACAATAGAGAGAAAACAGTTTTCACAAAAGGACTCCACAATAGAGAGAAAACAGCTTTCACAAAAGGATTCCACAATAGAGAGAAAACAGCCTTCACAAAAGGACTCCACAATAGAGAGAAAACAGCTTTCACAAAAGGATTCCACAATAGAGAGAAAACAGTTTTCACAAAAGGACTCCACAATAGAGAGAAAACAGTTTTCACAAAAGGACTCCACAATAGAGAGAAAACAGCTTTCACAAAAGGATTCCACAATAGAGAGAAAACAGTTTTCACAAAAGGACTCTACAATAGAGAGAAAACAGCTTTCACAAAAGGACTCCACAACAGAGAGAAAACAGTTTTCACAAAAGAACTGTACAATTGGGAGAAAACAGCTTTCACAAAAGAACTCCACAATTGAGAGAAAACAGCTTTCACAAAAGGATTCCACAATAGAGAGAAAACAGCCTTCACAAAAGGACTCCACAATAGAGAGAAAACAGCTTTCACAAAAGGATTCCACAATAGAGAGAAAACAGTTTTCACAAAAGGACTCCACAATAGAGAGAAAACAGTTTTCACAAAAGGACTCCACAATAGAGAGAAAACAGCTTTCACAAAAGGATTCCACAATAGAGAGAAAACAGTTTTCACAAAAGGACTCTACAATAGAGAGAAAACAGCTTTCACAAAAGGACTCCACAACAGAGAGAAAACAGTTTTCACAAAAGAACTGTACAATTGGGAGAAAACAGCTTTCACAAAAGAACTCCACAATTGAGAGAAAACAGCTTTCACAAAAGGACTCTACAATAGAGAGAATACAGCTTTTACAAAAGGACTGTACAATAGAGAGAAAACAGCTTTTACAAAAGGACTGTACAATAAAGAGAAAACTGCTCTTACAAAAGGACTCCACAATAGAGAGAAAACAGTTTTCACAAAAGTACTCTACAATAGAGAGAAAACAGCTTTCACAAAAGGACTCGACAATAGAGAAAACAGATTTTACAAAAGGACTCCACAATTGAGAGAAAACAGTTTTCACAAAAGGACTCCACAATAGAAAGAAAACAGCTTTCACAAAAGGACTCCACAATTGAGAGAAAACAGCTTTCACAAAAGGACTCCACAATAGAGAGAAAACAGCTTTCACAAAAGGACTCTACAATAGAGAGAATACAGCTTTTACAAAAGGACTCCACAATAGAGAGAAAACAGCTTTCACAAAAGGACTCCACAATTGAGAAAATAGTTTTCACAAAAGGACTCCACAATAGAGAGAAAACAGCTTTCACAAAAGGACTCTACAATAGAGAGAAAACAGCTTTTACAAAAGGACTCCACAATAGAGAGAAAACAAATTTTACAAAAGGACTGTACAATTGAGAGAAAACAGCTTTCACAAAAGGACTCTACAATAGAGAGAAAACAGCTTTCACAAAACGACTGTACAATTGAGAGAAAACAGTTTTCACAAAAGGACTCTACAATAGAGAGAAAACAGCTTTCACAAAAGGATTCCACAACAGAGAGAAAACAGTTTTCACAAAAGAACTGTACAATTGGGAGAAAACAGCTTTCACAAAAGAACTCCACAATTGAGAGAAAACAGCTTTCACAAAAGGACTCTACAATAGAGAGAAAACAGCTTTCACAAAAGGATTCCACAATAGAGAGAAAACAGTTTTCACAAAAGGACTCCACAATAGAGAGAAAACAGTTTTCACAAAAGGACTCCACAACAGAGAGAAAACAGTTTTCACAAAAGAACTGTACAATTGGGAGAAAACAGCTTTCACAAAAGAACTCCACAATTGAGAGAAAACAGCTTTCACAAAAGGACTCTACAATAGAGAGAAAACAGCTTTCACAAAAGGATTCCACAATAGAGAGAAAACAGTTTTCACAAAAGGACTCCACAATAGAGAGAAAACAGTTTTCACAAAAGGACTCCACAATAGAGAGAAAACAGCTTTCACAAAAGGATTCCACAATAGAGAGAAAACAGTCTTCACAAAAGGACTCCACAATAGAGAGAAAACAGCTTTCACAAAAGGATTCCACAATAGAGAGAAAACAGTTTTCACAAAAGGACTCCACAATAGAGAGAAAACAGCTTTCACAAAAGGATTCCACAATAGAGAGAAAACAGCCTTCACAAAAGGACTCCACAATAGAGAGAAAACAGCTTTCACAAAAGGATTCCACAATAGAGAGAAAACAGTTTTCACAAAAGGACTCCACAATAGAGAGAAAACAGTTTTCACAAAAGGACTCCACAATAGAGAGAAAACAGTCTTCACAAAAGGACTCCACAATAGAGAGAAAACAGTTTTCACAATAGGATTCCACAATAGAGAGAAAACAGTTTTCACAAAAGGACTCCACAATAGAGAGAAAACAGCTTTCACAAAAGGACTCCACAATAGAGAGAAAACAGCTTTCACAAAAGGACTCCACAATAGAGAGAAAACAGTTTTCACAAAAGGACTCTACAATAGAGAGAAAACAGCTTTCACAAAAGGACTCCACAACAGAGAGAAAACAGTTTTCACAAAAGGACTGTACAATTGGGAGAAAACAGCTTTTACAAAAGGACTCCACAATAGAGAGAAAACAGATTTTACAAAAGGACTGTACAATTGAGAGAAAACAGCTTTCACAAAAGGACTCTACAATAGAGAGAAAACAGCTTTCACAAAACGACTGTACAATTGAGAGAAAACAGTTTTCACAAAAGGACTCTACAATAGAGAGAAAACAGCTTTCACAAAAGGACTCCACAACAGAGAGAAAACAGTTTTCACAAAAGGACTGTACAATTGGGAGAAAACAGTTTTCACAAAAGGACTGTACAATTGGGAGAAAACAGCTTTCACAAAAGAACTCCACAATTGAGAGAAAACAACTTTCACAAAAGGACTCTACAATAGAGAGAAAACAGCTTTCACAAAAGGATTCCACAATAGAGAGAAAAGAGTTTTCACAAAAGGACTCCACAATAGAGAGAAAACAGTTTTCACAAAAGGACTCCACAATAGAGAGAAAACAGCTTTCACAAAAGGATTCCACAATAGAGAGAAAACAGCCTTCACAAAAGGACTCCACAATAGAGAGAAAACAGCTTTCACAAAAGGATTCCACAATAGAGAGAAAACAGTTTTCACAAAAGGACTCCACAATAGAGAGAAAACAGTTTTCACAAAAGGACTCCACAATAGAGAGAAAACAGCTTTCACAAAAGGATTCCACAATAGAGAGAAAACAGTTTTCACAAAAGGACTCTACAATAGAGAGAAAACAGCTTTCACAAAAGGACTCCACAACAGAGAGAAAACAGTTTTCACAAAAGAACTGTACAATTGGGAGAAAACAGCTTTCACAAAAGAACTCCACAATTGAGAGAAAACAGCTTTCACAAAAGGACTCTACAATAGAGAGAATACAGCTTTTACAAAAGGACTGTACAATAGAGAGAAAACAGCTTTTACAAAAGGACTGTACAATAAAGAGAAAACTGCTCTTACAAAAGGACTCCACAATAGAGAGAAAACAGTTTTCACAAAAGTACTCTACAATAGAGAGAAAACAGCTTTCACAAAAGGACTCGACAATAGAGAAAACAGATTTTACAAAAGGACTCCACAATTGAGAGAAAACAGTTTTCACAAAAGGACTCCACAATAGAAAGAAAACAGCTTTCACAAAAGGACTCCACAATTGAGAGAAAACAGCTTTCACAAAAGGACTCCACAATAGAGAGAAAACAGCTTTCACAAAAGGACTCTACAATAGAGAGAATACAGCTTTTACAAAAGGACTCCACAATAGAGAGAAAACAGCTTTCACAAAAGGACTCCACAATTGAGAAAATAGTTTTCACAAAAGGACTCCACAATAGAGAGAAAACAGCTTTCACAAAAGGACTCTACAATAGAGAGAAAACAGCTTTTACAAAAGGACTCCACAATAGAGAGAAAACAAATTTTACAAAAGGACTGTACAATTGAGAGAAAACAGCTTTCACAAAAGGACTCTACAATAGAGAGAAAACAGCTTTCACAAAACGACTGTACAATTGAGAGAAAACAGTTTTCACAAAAGGACTCTACAATAGAGAGAAAACAGCTTTCACAAAAGGATTCCACAACAGAGAGAAAACAGTTTTCACAAAAGAACTGTACAATTGGGAGAAAACAGCTTTCACAAAAGAACTCCACAATTGAGAGAAAACAGCTTTCACAAAAGGACTCTACAATAGAGAGAAAACAGCTTTCACAAAAGGATTCCACAATAGAGAGAAAACAGTTTTCACAAAAGGACTCCACAATAGAGAGAAAACAGTTTTCACAAAAGGACTCCACAACAGAGAGAAAACAGTTTTCACAAAAGAACTGTACAATTGGGAGAAAACAGCTTTCACAAAAGAACTCCACAATTGAGAGAAAACAGCTTTCACAAAAGGACTCTACAATAGAGAGAAAACAGCTTTCACAAAAGGATTCCACAATAGAGAGAAAACAGTTTTCACAAAAGGACTCCACAATAGAGAGAAAACAGTTTTCACAAAAGGACTCCACAATAGAGAGAAAACAGCTTTCACAAAAGGATTCCACAATAGAGAGAAAACAGTCTTCACAAAAGGACTCCACAATAGAGAGAAAACAGCTTTCACAAAAGGATTCCACAATAGAGAGAAAACAGTTTTCACAAAAGGACTCCACAATAGAGAGAAATTTTTTTTCACAAAAGGACTCCACAATAGAGAGAAAACAGTCTTCACAAAAGGACTCCACAATAGAGAGAAAACAGCTTTCACAAAAGGACTCTACAATAGAGAGAATACAGCTTTTACAAAAGGACTCCACAATAGAGAGAAAACAGCTTTCACAAAAGGACTCCACAATTGAGAAAATAGTTTTCACAAAAGGACTTGACAATAGAGAGAAAACAGCTTTTACAAAAGGACTCCACAATAGAGAGAAAACAGATTTTACAAAAGGACTGTACAATTGAGAGAAAACAGCTTTCACAAAAGGACTCTACAATAGAGAGAAAACAGCTTTCACAAAACGACTGTACATTTGAGAGAAAACAGTTTTCACAAAAGGACTCTACAATAGAGAGAAAACAGCTTTCACAAAAGGACTCCACAACAGAGAGAAAACAGTTTTCACAAAAGGACTGTACAATTGGGAGAAAACAGCTTTCACAAAAGAACTCCACAATTGAGAGAAAACAACTTTCACAAAAGGACTCTACAATAGAGAGAAAACAGCTTTCACAAAAGGATTCCACAATAGAGAGAAAACAGTTTTCACAAAAGGACTCCACAATAGAGAGAAAACAGTTTTCACAAAAGGACTCCACAATAGAGAGAAAACAGCTTTCACAAAAGGATTCCACAATAGAGAGAAAACAGTTTTCACAAAAGGACTCCACAATAGAGAGAAAACAGTTTTCACAAAAGGACTCCACAATAGAGAGAAAACAGCTTTCACAAAAGGATTCCACAATAGAGAGAAAACAGTTTTCACAAAAGGACTCTACAATAGAGAGAAAACAGCTTTCACAAAAGGACTCCACAACAGAGAGAAAACAGTTTTCACAAAAGAACTGTACAATTGGGAGAAAACAGCTTTCACAAAAGAACTCCACAATTGAGAGAAAACAGCTTTCACAAAAGGACTCTACAATAGAGAGAATACAGCTTTTACAAAAGGACTCCACAATAGAGAGAAAACAGCTTTCACAAAAGGACTCCACAATTGAGAAAATAGTTTTCACAAAAGGACTTGACAATAGAGAGAAAACAGCTTTTACAAAAGGACTCCACAATAGAGAGAAAACAGATTTTACAAAAGGACTGTACAATTGAGAGAAAACAGCTTTCACAAAAGGACTCTACAATAGAGAGAAAACAGCTTTCACAAAACGACTGTACAATTGAGAGAAAACAGTTTTCACAAAAGGACTCTACAATAGAGAGAAAACAGTTTTCACAAAAGGACTCCACAACAGAGAGAAAACAGTTTTCACAAAAGGACTGTACAATTGGGAGAAAACAGCTTTCACAAAAGAACTCCACAATTGAGAGAAAACAACTTTCACAAAAGGACTCTACAATAGAGAGAAAACAGCTTTCACAAAAGGATTCCACAATAGAGAGAAAACAGTTTTCACAAAAGGACTCCACAATAGAGAGAAAACAGTTTTCACAAAAGGACTCCACAATAGAGAGAAAACAGCTTTCACAAAAGGATTCCACAATAGAGAGAAAACAGCCTTCACAAAAGGACTCCACAATAGAGAGAAAACAGCTTTCACAAAAGGATTCCACAATAGAGAGAAAACAGTTTTCACAAAAGGACTCCACAATAGAGAGAAAACAGTTTTCACAAAAGGACTCCACAATAGAGAGAAAACAGTCTTCACAAAAGGACTCCACAATAGAGAGAAAACAGTTTTCACAATAGGATTCCACAATAGAGAGAAAACAGTTTTCACAAAAGGACTCCACAATAGAGAGAAAACAGTTTTCACAAAAGGACTCCACAATAGAGAGAAAACAGCTTTCACAAAAGGACTCCACAATAGAGAGAAAACAGTTTTCACAAAAGGACTCTACAATAGAGAGAAAACAGCTTTCACAAAAGGACTCCACAACAGAGAGAAAACAGTTTTCACAAAAGGACTGTACAATTGGGAGAAAACAGCTTTCACAAAAGAACTCCACAATTGAGAGAAAACAACTTTCACAAAAGGACTCTACAATAGAGAGAAAACAGCTTTCACAAAAGGATTCCACAATAGAGAGAAAACAGTTTTCTCAAAAGGACTCTACAATAGAGAGAAAACAGCTTTCACAAAAGGATTCCACAATAGAGAGAAAACAGTTTTCACAAAAGGACTCCACAATAGAGAGAAAACAGTTTTCACAAAAGGACTCCACAATAGAGAGAAAACAGCTTTCACAAAAGGATTCCACAATAGAGAGAAAACAGTCTTCACAAAAGGACTCCACAATAGAGAGAAAACAGCTTTCACAAAAGGATTCCACAATAGAGAGAAAACAGTTTTCACAAAAGGACTCCACAATAGAGAGAAAACAATTTTCACAAAAGGACTCCACAATAGAGAGAAAACAGTCTTCACAAAAGGACTCCACAATAGAGAGAAAACAGCTTTCACAAAAGGACTCTACAATAGAGAGAATACAGCTTTTACAAAAGGACTCCACAATAGAGAGAAAACAGCTTTCACAAAAGGACATCACAATTGAGAAAATAGTTTTCACAAAAGGACTTGACAATAGAGAGAAAACAGCTTTTACAAAAGGACTCCACAATAGAGAGAAAACAGATTTTACAAAAGGACTCTACAATAGAGAGAAAACAGCTTTCACAAAAGGACTCCACAACAGAGAGAAAACAGTTTTCACAAAAGGACTGTACAATTGGGAGAAAACAGCTTTCACAAAAGAACTCCACAATTGAGAGAAAACAACTTTCACAAAAGGACTCTACAATAGAGAGAAAACAGCTTTCACAAAAGGATTCCACAATAGAGAAAACAGTTTTCACAAAAGGACTCCACAATAGAGAGAAAACAGTTTTCACAAAAGGACTCCACAATAGAGAGAAAACAGCTTTCACAAAAGGATTCCACAATAGAGAGAAAACAGCCTTCACAAAAGGACTCCACAATAGAGAGAAAACAGCTTTCACAAAAGGATTCCACAATAGAGAGAAAACAGTTTTCACAAAAGGACTCCACAATAGAGAGAAAACAGTTTTCACAAAAGGACTCCACAATAGAGAGAAAACAGTCTTCACAAAAGGGCTCCACAATAGAGAGAAAACAGTTTTCACAAAAGGATTCCACAATAGAGAGAAAACAGTTTTCACAAAAGGACTCCACAATAGAGAGAAAACAGTTTTCACAAAAGGACTCCACAATAGAGAGAAAACAGCTTTCACAAAAGGACTCCACAATAGAGAGAAAACAGTTTTCACAAAAGGACTCTACAATAGAGAGAAAACAGCTTTTACAAAAGAACTATGAATCAAACAAAAGTACAGTGGATATATCAGTCAAACTGTTCTAGACACTTAGAGAACAAAAACATTTCTACAGAAATAGTGACTATATAATATGAAGTGTTTATTTCCAAAATGGGTTATATCCATTTGGTGTGTTTCAAGATAAATTGTGTTTTGGGCTGCACATTGTTATGCGATAGATAGGAAAATAGGTATTTCATCTGTCCATAGTGTGACGTATAATGCGATTTTCTGCAAAATACTTTTACGTACACCACTACCAACTAGAGGGCAGCACAAAACCCCTCTTAACTGTAATGTCATTTGAAACGTTTTACTGCAAATATTAGTTTTAATGTTCAATGCATTTTGCGTCAATCACTAATGTCTGTTAAAAAACAAACATGTATCAATGTGAAAGCACAAGTGCGCACAAGTGGGGGGTTAGTGCGCACATACAAGATTGAAACAGTAAGATACAAAAGGAGACACATCTTTTCCAAATATGTATACCATAATTTTCTGTAAATAATACACATTTTCCCTTAATTTTTCCAGGTGCGGTATTCCACATGATAACAAGGCTAAACCAATTTTTTTTGACCAAATACTGGGTAATCAGGAACTACTGATTGGCCTAAATTATTTATGCCACAAAACGACAATTCTTACCTAATTTTTCAATGCTTTCATTCAATCACTCCATGTACAAAAAACAGATATTTTAAAAACATTGTATTTTTGCGTGCTTTTGCAGTCCAAATAGCACTGCAGAATGAGTGATAATATAAGCTGTTCACATTCATGACAGAAGACGCTGATGCAACGAGGCACTACTTGGACTGAAAAGATACACCAGGCCAAGACACTCCCTGAGCCCAGCTTCAACCAAACTGTCGGAAGTGGGGACAGTGTGGGGGTGGAGGGGTGGGGGGGGTGACGCTACCAAGTTGGGGTGCATACTATACTTGGTAATATAGAAATTCTTTCAGATTTTAGCAAAAAGTCAGGGTGCGTATTATACTTGGGGGTGTATTATACTTGGGGCCGTATTATACTTGGGGGTGTATTATACTTGGGGCCATATTATACTTGGGGACGTATTATACTTGGGGGTGTATTATACTTGGGGCCGTATTATACTTGGGGGCGTATTATATTTGGGGGCGTATTATACTTGGGGGTGTATTATACTTGGGGGTGTATTATACACGGAAAATTACAGTACGTTTTTAACAGACATCAAAGACTGATACAAAATGCAGTGAACTTTAAAAGTAAAATTTAAATATGTTTAATTATTTTCCAATTTAACTTTGCATGCGAAAATCTGTATGTGTACTGCACAAACTCACACCAAAATAGTTTAATTAAAATAAGATACACATAAACAAACCCCAAAGTTTTGGTATTTGCAACGAGTTGTCAGAAGTACTGACCAGGTGAAGACGGCTGCCTAGGATCAGGACCGGCCAGTCACATGAGCATGTCACATGACTGGTCAGTAGGAATGGCTCGTCAGTGTGAAGGGTCTCCACTGGTACAAACTGGACAGGTTGACACAAGTAATGCTAAATTAAAATAATATATGCAACCTAACATGCACAGATTGTAGTGTTGATTAGTAATTAAAATAAATTATTATTATTGTAGTGTTAACTAGTAATGTAATTAAAATAAATTATTAATAAGAATAGTTTAATAAACAATGTGAAGTGTAGTGTTTTATTTTTAAATAAACTATTAATTATTAATAATGCAATATAATGTGTATATATATTGATATCTGAGAGTAACATTGATTTGCCAATATTTGCTCAAAATAGCAGCCATTTTGTTTGTTACCATTAAAATGGGGGTCTGGCAGAAAAGTAAAATTTTTACTACAGACAGCTTGAGCAGAACAAACTGCACTATACAAATAAAAAAATCTTATCAAGAAGTTGTGTCTTCCCTTAACAGGTCTTCAGTCTGCACTGATGTCTTGAGATGTCCCCCAAGTAACTGTGTAGGAACTGTCCAACTAACACCAACCTGTGTAGACATGATCTGTGTTATCATCTTGAAGGGATCAACCACCGTCAGATCAACTAGTGCTACCTTCTGGCAAGTACACTTGACCTCTTGACCCTTGACCTCTATGCCAATGTCATAGGTCACCTGAAAGGATGATTTGGTCATCATGGAGAATTAATGCATGTGATAATGAATTTATAAATTACCAGTAGTAATATATTACTTCAATTTTGTCAAAGTAAAACAATTAGGCAATCTCAAGCAGAAGCTGCAACTGCTTTTAGTAGAAGAATGTGTCTGAAGTAATAACTACGATATGTGCAATAAAAATTTTTTGACATATTTTTATAAATCTGTGGAATAATTTATCGAAAATTAATTTCCATTACAGCCAAACATTTTTATTCAGTCTCTCTAAGAAAATGACAAAAGAAAGATGAAGTTTGAGTTTGGAGAAAAAGAAGACGTTTTACCGAGATGATCAGAGTGACTTGTCCAGCTTCCAGGGCTTTCACGTACAGCATCTTCTTCATCTACAATGAATATTATCTGCGAATGTCACTCAAAGTAAAAGGTACATTCTTATATGGACTGTGTCCAGTCTGTGGGACTGTTCATTTCTGGGAAGCATTCAGCCATGCTGTAATTATTAGGCAAAGACTATTCATTCAAATATCCACCTCTGTCTGAAGTCAGATGCTCTGTTATACCGCTGAGTGAAGGAACGTATCTGAGAAGTGAGGGTTACACACAATGACTAATTGTAGGACTCTTGATAAGCCAATGGCTTCCTTGTCCACTTGCCGTCTAGGTTATTTGCTTTGGATGGCAATCTTGTTAAATCTTGAATAATAACACAGTGAGATAAAGTTGATGATAAGGCCCGGGAGATTCGTGTTAACATCTTAAATGTTGTTATCACGGGTGCAACCCTACAAACATAAAATAAACTAATTAAAATGTCACTTTTCTATAAGCAACATCTATAAGGTTTCAAAGTAAAACAGGTTTAATCATTTTATTTCACTAATAGTATTTTAATCTATTATTTAGTTATTAGTTTATTTAGCAATTCTACATTATCTGATTGTGTTATATTTATTTTAAAATAATTCTTATTACTAGTAGTACTTTAATAAATGTATTTGTTTATTAGCAATTTTATTAACTTTTAATATGCTGTGAAGCATCACAAACAATCTTGGATATAGCGCTGTAACAAATAAAATATGTTAAATATATTATTATTATCACTTATCATTTAAGATGAATGTAATGAAGGAAGGAGGCAGAAAAGAGGCTGCTTCACCTTCTCCCCTGGGTCCATAGGTTCCAAGTCCATTCCTCTCTTAGACACTACTTCACCCTCAAACTCAGGATTGTCAAGATTCAGATGGGCTGAAAACCAAATATACAGTTTAATTTCCCGTACTTTCAAAAATGGAATAGTTGTAAATAAAACAATAAGTTTCTGTTTGCTCTTCCCCCAGGAAGGTTCACAAACATGTGTGTGACATATCCTCCTTGACCACAGTTTGTTTGTGGCAATCAGTTTGAAGTTAACAAAGTTATTATAATATACCAGCATGCATTCTCTCCAGTTTCCACTGTCAACGAGGAACCATGCAACTATTGCCAGTAGTCAACACATGGATTCAGTGACGACTTAAACAATAGCTATGTTGACATTTTGAATGTGATGACCGTGTCATGGCGTAAACAAATAATTCAGTTGTAATCAGACATGTCTGATTATGAAATCATAACAGCACAACATTGTGTGCCGGGCATTGTTAAATAAGTTCACAATCTCTCAATTCCTGGGTGTATTTTGTAACCAGATTACACCCAGAATTGATCACAGACACAAAAAATAGCAGACTGCCTCATTTTGGATGCATGTGATGAATGCATGTGTCAAGTGGAGCCCTCTGGTGGCTAATTGTTTTGCAGTAAAACCTAATTCATACACTCTATTCAAAACCTCATTTCATTAAAGAATATAAATAGCTTAGCACATAAAACGCAAGAGGAAATCTCACACACTGTTAGTAGTAGTGGATATGCAGTGCACATCATAATGTAACTTTATTGCACTATTAAAGGAAGTATGAATTCATATAATGGCTATAATAACACTTAATAAGAGTTCCTTGCTATACATTGATTTTGGTACAAAAAACATACGGCTTCATTTTTGTACATGTTTTTGTACATGTTTTTGTACATGTTTCAAACACAGAAAATGCAGGCTTTTAAATTAACATTCATCTATCATTAGGGAAAACAAGATAAAATAGCTTAAGCTATAATCCAATACATTGGCTGTGTTAGAACCATCACATTTATGACACTAATAAAGAATGGCTGCTTTGTTGTTTTAAGGCACCAACCTTACTGTTGAAATTACAGGCTGTAAAACATTTTTTTTATAAATCAGACACTTACAAAGATGTAAAAGAATTGTGAAAGCAGCACTCACTTGGGTGTTCTCTTGTTTCATTACTAGTCCTCTTCAAGCTCACTGAGAAACTGTAATAAGAAATAACTAATAATGAATCTGTTCGAAAGAAGTGTCGTTGTTAATCAAAATTCACAATTATTTATTTTTATAGCCTATATACATATTGAATTTTATTATTGTGATAAAACATTGTTTTGTTAAACTGCCAACGTCTAAATGCAAGTTCTTTCAAAAATGTCATTATTGTTGCCTGTTTGGAAATGATTACATATATGTTTTGTCGATGTTCAAATGTTTTTTTTTGGTATACTTAGCAATAAGTATATTTTGTAAATAGTCATTTATGGACATTATAAGAATTTATTAACTAATTGCATTTACTGCATGTTTGTGATGCTGGTCGCCTCCGTGTTCTTCAGGCTTGTCTCGATGATGAAGAATTCATTGACGAGGCAAGGGGCCTCATGATCTACGGTGACCTCAATGAGTGCGTCACGACGATTAATCCTGCAAAAGGAAAGGCATGTTTATAATTAATTATCCCAAATGTTTTTCTGTCAAATGCATCATTTTAAAAAAAGGCCAACGTTATTAACTGTTTTCCTTTCAAAACTAAATCCTTCAATTAAGAACACCATAAAAAAACAGAAATTAATCAACACATTGATGTATTGATGTATTGATGTATCACTATTTTTTGCATATAGTAAATCTCGGGCCAATTGGTGATGTCATAGGTCAATGAGGACAATCACACTAATGTCATTAGTAATTTGTGTCATTGTCCTTCATATGATTAGCAATGAGACATGCATCATAAGAATCATGTGATTAGCAATGAGACATGCATCATAAGAGTCATATCTGCATTTATCAACAGATAACTAGTTAGAAATGACCAGGGCTCAACCATGCAACATGGATACTAAATATCAAGAATTACCCGGATACACAAGTTTATTTTACTTTGAATTTTGCAAAATATCTGGTACTTGACAAATCTTGACTATAATTTTTTTTTAATAATAATGTGATTTTATTTTATGTGCTGATTGGAATTTGCTTTTTTGTTTAATGATAACTACTCAACAAAACAGCAGAAAGCCAACAAAAGCCAACCTTTGGGTAAAAAATGGATGTAAAAAGACATCTTGTTAAATATTGTTAAATAATACCACTGTACCTGGTGGCTGTGTTTATCTGTACATGTTCCCACGGGGTGGTTTCCTCCGGGGTGTCTAAGCTCTGAGGGACTTGAGGATCAAACCCATTTGTTGGTCCGGTGCCGCCCCCGGTCCAGTGGAGGATAGCACAACGACTGTCATCAGAGCCGAGCTCCAGGGACACGGACACAATCTGTGACAGAGGACAAGTGTGTCATCAGAGCCCAGCACCAGGGACACGGACACAATCTGTGACAGAGGACAAGTGTGTCATCAGAGCCCAGCTCCAGGGACACGGACACAATCTGTGACAGAGGACACTCCAGTGACATCATCTTTGATAGAGGACAAATACACAACTGCTACTTATGTATGTTGAGTGTTGACAGTACAACAACCTGACTATACAACTGTTATATATGTATGTTGAGTGTTGACAGTACAACAACCTGACTATACAACTGTTATATGTGTGTTGAGTGTTGATAGTACAACCTGACTATATAACTGTTATATATGTGTGTTGAGTGTTGACAGTACAACAACCTGACTATACAACTGTTACATATGTGTGTTGAGTGTTGATAGTACAACAACCTGACTATACAACTGTTATATATGTATGTTGAGTGTTGATAGTACAACAACCTGACTATACAACTGTTACATGTTTGTTGAGTGTTGACAGTACAACAACCTGACTATATAACTGTTATATATGTGTGTTGAGTGTTGACAGTACAACAACCTGACTATACAACTGTTACATATGTGTGTTGAGTATTGATAGTACAACAACCTGACTATATAACTGTTATATATGTGTGTTGAGTGTTGACAGTACAACAACCTGACTATACAACTGTTACATATGTGTGTTGAGTGTTGATAGTACAACAACCTGACTATACAACTGTTATATATGTATGTTGAGTGTTGATAGTACAACAACCTGACTATACAACTGTTACATGTTTGTTGAGTGTTGACAGTACAACAACCTGACTATATAACTGTTATATATGTGTGTTGAGTGTTGACAGTACAACAACCTGACTATACAACTGTTACATATGTGTGTTGAGTGTTGATAGTACAACAACCTGACTATGTAACTGTTACATATGTTTGTTGAGTGTTGATAGTACAACAACCTGACTATACAACTGTTACATGTTTGTTGAGTGTTGACAGTACAACAACCTGACTATGTAACTGTTACATATGTTTGTTGAGTGTTGATAGTACAACAACCTGACTATACAACTGTTACATATGTTTGTTGAGTGTTGACAGTACAACAACCTGACTATGTAACTGTTACATATGTGTGTTGAGTATTGATAGTACAACCTGACTATATAACTGTTACATGTTTGTTGAGTGTTGATAGTGCAAAAACCTGACTATACAACTGTTACATATGTTTGTTGAGTGTTGACAGTACAACAACCTGACTATGTAACTGTTACATGTGTGTTGAGTGTTGATAGTACAACAACCTGACTATACAACTGTTACATATGTTTGTTGAGTGTTGATAGTACAACAACTTGACTATATAACTGTTACATATATTTGTTGGGTCTTGATATATAACAAACCTCCAGAGTTTGACCAACGTCCTCTGACTGAGGCAGGAAGCTGAACATGTGCACATTGTTCTGTCCAGGCACCACGTAGAGGGGGTTGACCTCTGACCCCGACCCACTACCCCCAGTCAAGACACAGTGGGGACTGTAAGCCTACAAGAGAAGGGGTTGAAGTGGTTGTTACAAAGGGTAGGGCAGCCTAAAACATACACAGGTTGAGGTAAAAATGTTGTCATTATAAATATTATTAGTAAGAAGTCATTGTAACTTGTGTGAAGAATCATTGATTAATATTCTCGAGAACTGAGACTATCACAGCACGTCACACCTGTGCTTCCTTCGCCTACCTGGTTGCTCAGTGTCACTGACAACTTGCTGAACTGAACTGGAAACTGGGCTGTACTCCTGCAACCATATCAAGACAAGGTATTATACTCCTACAAGATCTACAACATGCAATGTCCTACCATATAAAGACAAGATGTTATATTTAACAAGTCTTACTTTACAAACAGCACTATGTAAAGTTAATGCAGGAAGGAACGTTGTTATATTAGCCAATACACTAAGCCAATCAAGTCAATATACCAAGCCAATCATGCCAATACACTAAGCCAATCAAGCCAATACACCAAGCCAATCAAGCCAATACACTAAGCCAATCAAGCCAATACACCAAGCCAATCAAGCCAATACACTAAGCCAATCAAGCCAATACACCAAGCCAATCAAGTCAATACACCAAACCAATCAAGCCAATACACTACGCCAATTTATTAAGTTTATTTCATTAGGGTGTCTTCCACGATAGCGATCAATATTGGTCTTTGTAGAAGTCTCCCTGACCCATTAAAATATGCTTTGTTTTAAAACCACAGTTAGCCGAAGGGAATACTCGTGTTAATGCAGGTTTTGTATTTTGTTTGTTTGTCTGTTTTTCAATTACAATAAACAAATTAATGTAATTTTATTCCTTAAGATAAATGAACTTAAACTTGGATTTTGTTTATAAAAGATTGTCTTGTTATTGCTAACTGTGATAATATTATGTTTGTATTACTTTGGGTTCAATAAACTTTTTCCGATTCCGATTCCAATCAAGCCTACACATCACTAAATGATACACACACTAAGGTTACAGGTAGACACGATGAGGTTACAGATAGATACACTAAGGATACAGGTAGACACGATGAGGTTACAGGTAGACACACTAAGGTTACAGGTAGACACACTAAGGTTACAGGTAGACACGATGAGGTTACAGGTAGACACACTAAGGTTACAGGTAGACACGATGAAGTTACAGGTAGACACACTAAGGTTACAGGTAGACACGATGAGGTTACAGGTAGATACACTAAGGTTACAGGTAGACACGATGAGGTTACAGGTAGACACACTAAGGTTACAAGTAGACACAATGAGGTTACAGGTAGACGCACTAAGGTTACAGGTAGACACGATGAGGTTACAGGTAGACATGATGAGGTTACAGGTAGACACAATGAGGTTACAGGTAGACACGATGAGGCCCGAAAGGAAACTGCTGAAAAGAATCAGCAGAAACATTCCTGTGGGAATAACAAGGAAACTGTTCTCAAGTGAAACACCTAAAATTGGTTACTCTTTCATAACCTCAACTAGTTGAATTATACAAAAATATACATAGATAACACAAAAACATTTATTCTATCAAATACAGCAATATCTACGTGGAAAATTACATGAAGCCTATATTTAAAAAAATTAATTTTATCTGCTGGAAGTATGGAAATGAGGCGAGTGCCTTGTTCACCTGAGACAGACAGCAAGTAGAACTGGGACATCTGCATTGAACACGTCTCGTACGAAACACGCCTTGCACTCAACTGGCAGAGACAAGACAACAACATCTGTCATAATCTATGTAAGGGTTATTTATTGTGCCCTGTATTAGTTTATAACAAACCAACCAATTGCTATGAACTATTAAACTCTTAGTTTAATTCAACATTGCATGATATGAGCATGTTACATGACCTGATGTTGCACAACCATATTTTACAAATCTTGCTAGAACTTTTGTTTCTTCCAAAATCTTTCCATATTTTTAAAGAATACATATGCGTATGCTGCAATCTTTCTATTAAATGTCAACTGTTTTTTCCTCTCACTTACTCACAATTTTATCAAAGAAAAAATCACTGTTCAAGCAGTCATTACCAAGTCATTCTTGCATCAGGACTATGTTTGTGAGTCTGGACTTTGAGATAAGTAATCAACGTTGCAGCCTACCAAACGGCCTGATGGCCTCCATCTCCACCGAGAACATGCTCGGCTCCTGCGGTGTCTTCCACAGTTGTTTCGCATTTTCTATACAGGTGGCGTTACATCCAGGTTCAGGTTCTGGCGACTCATTCTACAAGTAAACCAAACCATGGTTCTATAAATAGAACGCACTCACACACACATGACACACACACGCACACCATATATACTTCCTTTCTCATCTGCCTGCATTATAAAAAACAAGTCTAAGCATGTATGTGCATGCGTGCGTGCGTGCGTATGCATGCGTGCATAAATATGTGAGTGTGGGTAGACGTTCCCATCCTTATACTGTGCATATATTGTAAGTCTAAGATTGAAGTATTTGAATCTGTGTTATACATTGATATATGCCATATTTACCATATAAATGAATTAGTGAACATTACAGTTTTTATAAGGCACAGCAAAAACTCTAAAATCTTCTAAATAAATGTAGACTTTGTTATAAACCACAATTTAACAGCTGTAACAGTTTCAACAACACCAGTGCTTTACTGAGCTTCACTCACAGACATTGCCTTGATGAGGTTCATCTGGATGCGAGTCTTCTCCTCTCTGGAGCACACAGCATCTACGCCCTGTCAAGTCTTCTAACATTGATATTTACAATCACCACAAGCTTGGCAAGTTTACACATATTCGGTTTATTTTCTCCACATGTGTCCAGAATGTGTGCTTATACTTGTTCTTAAAGAAAGATCAGTGTTATGCTTATACTTGTTCTTAAAGAAAGATCAGTGTTATGCTTATACTTGTTCTTAAAGAAAGATCAGTATTATGCTTATACTTATGTTCTTAAAGAAAGATCAGTGTTATGCTTATATTTATGTTCTTAAAGAAAGATCAGTGTTATGCTTATACTTGTTCTTAAAGAAAGATCAGTGTTATGCTTATACTTGTTCTTAAAGAAAGATCAGTGTTATGCTTATATTTATGTTCATAAAGAAAGATCAGTGTTATGCTTATACTTATGTTCTTAAAGAAAGATCAGTGTTATGCTTATATTTATGTTCTTAAAGAAAGATCAGTGTTATGCTTATACTTATGTTCTTAAAGAAAGATCAGTGTTATGCTTATATTTATGTTCTTAAAGAAAGATCAGTGTTATGCTTATACTTATGTTCTTAAAGAAAGATCAGTGTTATGCTTATACTTGTTCTTAAAGAAAGATCAGTGTTATGCTTATACTTGTTCTTAAAGAAAGATCAGTGTTATGCTTATACTTGTTCTTAAAGAAAGATCAGTATTATGCTTATACTTATGTTCTTAAAGAAAGATCAGTGTTATGCTTATATTTATGTTCTTAAAGAAAGATCAGTGTTATGCTTATACTTGTTCTTAAAGAAAGATCAGTGTTATGCTTATACTTGTTCTTAAAGAAAGATCAGTGTTATGCTTATATTTATGTTCATAAAGAAAGATCAGTGTTATGCTTATACTTATGTTCTTAAAGAAAGATCAGTGTTATGCTTATATTTATGTTCTTAAAGAAAGATCAGTGTTATGCTTATACTTATGTTCTTAAAGAAAGATCAGTGTTATGCTTATACTTGTTCTTAAAGAAAGATCAGTGTTATGCTTATACTTGTTCTTAAAGAAAGATCAGTGTTATGCTTATACTTGTTCTTAAAGAAAGATCAGTGTTATGCTTATACTTGTTCTTAAAGAAAGATCAGTGTTATGCTTATATTTATGTTCTTAAAGAAAGATCAGTATTATGCTTATACTTATGTTGTTAAAGAAAGATCAGTGTTATGCTTATACTTGTTCTTAAAGAAAGATCAGTGTTATGCTTATACTTGTTCTTAAAGAAAGATCAGTGTTATGCTTATATTTATGTTCATAAAGAAAGATCAGTGTTATGCTTATACTTGTTCTTAAAGAAAGATCAGTGTTATGCTTATATTTATGTTCTTAAAGAAAGATCAGTGTTATGCTTATACTTATGTTCTTAAAGAAAGATCAGTGTTATGCTTATACTTGTTCTTATAGAAAGATCAGTGTTATGCTTATATTTATGTTCATAAAGAAAGATCAGTGTTATGCTTATACTAGTTCTTAAAGAAAGATCAGTGTTATGCTTATATTTATGTTCTTAAAGAAAGATCAGTGTTATGCTTATACTTATGTTCTTAAAGAAAGATCAGTGTTATGCTTATACTTGTTCTTAAAGAAAGATCAGTGTTATGCTTATATTTATGTTCATAAAGAAAGATCAGTGTTATGCTTATACTTGTTCTTAAAGAAAGATCAGTGTTATGCTTATATTTATGTTCTTAAAGAAAGATCAGTGTTATGCTTATACTTATGTTCTTAAAGAAAGATCAGTATTATGCTTATACTTGTTCTTAAAGAAAGATCAGTGTTATGCTTATATTTATGTTCTTAAAGAAAGATCAGTGTTATGCTTATACTTGTTCTTAAAGAAAGATCAGTGTTATGCTTATATTTATGTTCTTAAAGAAAGATCAGTGTTATGCTTATACTTATGTTCTTAAAGAAAGATCAGTGTTATGCTTATACTTGTTCTTAAAGAAAGATCAGTGTTATGCTTATATTTATGTTCATAAAGAAAGATCAGTGTTATGCTTATACTTGTTCTTAAAGAAAGATCAGTGTTATGCTTATACTTGTTTTTAAAGAAAGATCAGTGTTATGCTTATATTTATGTTCTTAAAGAAAGATCAGTGTTATGCTTATACTTATGTTCTTAAAGAAAGATCAGTGTTATGCTTATACTTGTTCTTAAAGAAAGATCAGTGTTATGCTTATACTTGTTCATAAAGAAAGATCAGTGTTATGCTTATACTTGTTCTTAAAGAAAGATCAGTGTTATGCTTATACTTATGTTCTTAAAGAAAGATCAGTGTCACAGCTGATTACTAAGAACTTGCTCACATGGTGTTTGTCAACTTTGTTTACCAATGAAAGCAGTACATTGACAAGAGGACTGTTCTGCACTAGCCACATCGTCTGGCAAGTCTTACTAGTGGACTGTGCTGCACAGCCCCACCGTCTGGGGGGGGTCTTAGTGCTGCACTGGCCACACTGTCTGGCAGGTCTTAGTAGAGGACTGTGCTGCACTGGACACGTACTCTGGCAGGTCTTAGTAGAGGACTATATACATATATATATATATACATATATATATATATATATATATATATATATATATATATACATACATATATGTGCTAATTTACTAAATGTGTCTGTTTCACTGTAAGTTATGGTGAATGCATCATAGTATGATCACTTAGTTTGATCACTTAGTATGATCACAGTTACAACGATCAAACTTTCTTGTCAACAATAAAAAATTTTGACATTAAGTCAATGTCACCCAGTTGTATCACAATTGACAGCAGAGACATGTCACCATCAATGACACAAAGGATACGTTGACCAATCATGTCCAAGCTGATGGTGACATAGTCCTGTAGGCCAGCCATCAGATACGCACACCTGGAACGTACATAAAGCAGTGACTGGGAGAGAGCACTCACAGTCTATTGGTCTATTACTTGACACCTTCACAAGGATTAGTAAAACTACAACTTCCTGGCTACTGGTTACACTGCTCCACATTGTTCATTTTAGGGTCCTTTCTTTCATATTGAATAACCACATAAAATACATTCCGTTCATAATTGTAACAGGTATTAATTTTAATAACACTTTAAGC
The DNA here is from genome assembly GCA_963662155.1 of Lamellibrachia columna. NCBI lineage: Eukaryota > Metazoa > Annelida > Polychaeta > Sabellida > Siboglinidae > Lamellibrachia > Lamellibrachia columna. The sequence goes on from OY759269.1 coordinate 1,746,972, forward strand.
AACTTAAATTGGGCATTTTAAATAAAAAATTCACAAGAATGTTTAGTTGGACACACAAAGAATTACTCCAATAAGACATGCAAAGTCAATGTCATGTAAATCTGAGTTATTTTGGAATTCTTGTAATGTGTTGAACCTTAAATCTATGAGTGGTAATAACTGTTACATGAATCACACTCAAGAAAATAAAAGAACTTTTTTCCAGGTTTTTTCCAGGTTTTCCACTTTCAGCAGCTGTTCCTTACTTGAGTGCAGTTGACAGTACTGATGTAAGGAGGAGCCACCAGTGTTCCTGTCTGTAGTCAGCCATCACGCGAGTAAGGAGACTGCCAGAACACGAGGCTACAGAATTAGTTCATCACAAGCTATGCAGTTGTACCTGTGACTTATTCTATTTACACCAGGACCTAGCAGTCATATTTAAAACAATTTAAATTACCAATTTTATGAATAATGTTTTTATTTATTTATCATGTTTTATCACACGAATGTCTTATAATTTATGAACTGCAAGCATATATTTGATCTAACAATTGTCCAATAACAACCAGCCATGGTCCACTAACAATCAACCATGGTTCACTAACAACCAACCATGGTTCACTAACAACCAACCATGGTTCACTAATAGCCAACTGTGTTTTACTAACAACCAACCATGGTCCATTAACAACCAGCCATGGTCCACTAACAACCAGCCATGGTCCACTAACAACCAGCCATGGTTCACTAACAACCAACTGTGTTTTACTAACAACCAACCATGGTCCACTAACAACCAGCCATGGTCCACTAACAACCAACCACGGTTCACTAACAACGAACCACGGTCCACTAACAACCAACCATTGTCCACTAACAACCAACCATGGTTCACTAACGACCGATATATCTGTTCTATTTGTAAGAGATAGAGATAGAGATAGGGGGAGCTACAAATCAAATACACACATGAACATGAACACATGAACATACGGACACACTCGCTGTATATAGCAATGAAAAATTACACAAAGCAGCGTGACAGCTGCCAGAAAGAGCTGTGTCTCCACACAAGGTACTCACGCCAAGGCTCTTGTGTAGTCCGCAGCATGATAGTACTCCTCTCCCATCTCCACCACTGAAACATTTCATTGTTTCAGTATCAAACTACATTTGAGTTTTTCAACACAAAATCATCACACTCTTGCATAGTGTGATATCTAGTCCATAGGACAACTGACAGCACTTTACACTCATAGCCTGATATCTAGTCCATAGGACCACTGACAGCTTGAACTCTAGTCCATATGACTGCTGACAGCACTATACACTCATAGTCTGATATCTAGTCCATAGGACCACTGACAGCACTTTACACTCATAGCCTGATATCTAGTCCATAGGACCACTGACAGCACTTTGCACTCATAGCACGATATCTAGTCCATAGGACCACTGACAGCACTTTACACTCATAGCCTGATATCTAGTCCATAGGACTGCTGACAGCACTTTACACTCATAGTCTGATATCTAGTCCATAGGACAACTGACAGCACTTTACACTCATAGTCTAATATCTAGTCCATAGGACCACTGACAGCACTTTACACTCATAGCCTGATATCTAGTCCATAGGACCACTGACAGCACTTTACACTCAAAGCGCAATATCTAGTCCCTAGGACCAATGACAGCACTTTACACTCATAGCCTGATATCTAGTCCCTAGGACCACTGACAGCACTTTACACTCACAGCACGATATCTAGTCACAATACCACTGACAGCACTTTACACTCATAGCCTGATATCTAGTCCCTAGGACCACTGACAGCACTTTACACTCATAGCACGATATCTAGTCCCTAGGACCACTGACAGCACTTTACACTCATAGCCTGATATCTAGTCCCTAGGACCACTGACAGCACTTTACACTCATAGCACGATATCTAGTCCCTAGGACCACTGACAGCACTTTACACTCATAGCACGATATCTAGTCCCTAGGACCACTGACAGCACTTTACACTCATAGCACGATATCTAGTCCCTAGGATCACTGACACTTTACACTCATAGCATGATATCTAGTCCCTAGGACCACTGACAGCACTTTACACTCATAGCACGATATCTAGTCCCTAGGACCACTGACACTTTACACTCATATCATGATATCTAGTCCCTAGGACCGCTGACAGCACTTTACACTCATAGTCTGATATCTAGTCCCTAGGACCACTGACAGCACTTTACACTCATAGCACGATATCTAGTCCCTAGGACCACTGACAGCACTTTACACTCATAGCACGATATCTAGTCCCTAGGACCACTGACAGCACTTTACACTCATAGCCTGATATTTAGTCCCTAGGACCACTGACACTTTATACTCATAGCATGATATCTAGTCCCTAGGACCACTGACAGCACTTTACACTCATAGCACGATATCTAGTCCCTAGGACCACTGACAGCACTTTACACTCATAGCCTGATATCTAGTCCCTAGGACCACTGACACTTTACACTCATAGCACGATATCTAGCCCCTAGGACCACTGACAGCACTTTACACTCATAGCCTAATATCTAGTCCCTAGGACCACTGACACTTTACACTCATAGCACGATATCTAGTCCCTAGGACCACTGACAGCACTTTACACTCATAGTCTGATATCTAGTCCCTAGGACCACTGACAGCACTTTACACTCATAGCACGATATCTAGTCCCTAGGACCACTGACAGCACTTTACACTCATAGCCTGATATCTAGTCCCTAGGACCACTGACACTTTACACTCATAGCACGATATCTAGTCCCTAGGACCACTGACAGCACTTTACACTCATAGCACGATATCTAGTCCCTAGGACCACTGACAGCACTTTACACTCATAGCACGATATCTAGTCCCTAGGACCACTGACAGCACTTTAAACTCATAGCACGATATCTAGTCCTTAGGACCGCTGACAGCACTTTACACTCATAGCACGATATCTAGTCCCTAGGACCACTGACAGCACTTTACACTCATAGTCTGATATCTAGTCCCTAGGGCCACTGACAGCACTTTACACTCATAGCACGATATCTAGTCCCTAGGACCACTGACAGCACTTTACACTCATAGCACGATATCTAGTCCCTAGGACCACTAAGGGCACTTTACACTCATTGTGCATGTTCATTATAATGCCAACTTGATACTTCTCTGGGAAGCATTCAGCCATGCTGCAATTACTGCGCAAAGACTATTAATTCATATATCCACTTCTGCCTATAGCCAGGTACACAATTATACAGCTGAGTGAACTGGAGCAATATGGAGTGAACTGGAGCAATATGGAGTGAACTGGAGCAATATGGAGTGAACGAAATTGCCCAAGCTTGGCAGCTAGAGGATTTGAATCCCGGTGATTGAGAGTCCGATGTTCTACGCCACCGTGCCCCTCGTGTACGAGTACTACATGTACTTACTGAGGTACCTCTTCATGCGAGGAGACTTGTACTTCCTGAACTGAGCCACAGCACTGCTGAAGAGAGGAATGATGATCCACTGCAAGAGACAACAAAGTCTTACACCTGAGACCACGTCACAGTCCACTGCAAGAGACAACAAAGTCTTACACCTGAGACCACGTCACAGTCCACTGCAAGAGACAACAACGTCTTACACCTGAGACCATGTCACAGTCTACTGCAAGAGACAACAAAGTCTTACACCTGAGACCACGTCACAGTCCACTGCAAGAGACAACAAAGTCTTACACCTGAGACCATGTCACAGTCCACTGCAAGAGACAACAACGTCTTACACCTGAGACCATGTCACAGTCTACTGCAAGAGACAACAAAGTCTTACACCTGAGACCATGTCACAGTCTACTGCAAGAGACAACAAAGTCTTACACCTGAGACCATGTCACAGTCTACTGCAAGAGACAACAAAGTCTTACACCTGAGACCACGTCACAGTCCTCTGCAAGAGACAACAACGTCTTACACCTGAGACCATGTCACAGTCTACTGCAAGAGACAACAACGTCTTACACCTGAGACCATGTCACAGTCTACTGCAAGAGACAACAACGTCTTACACCTGAAACCACGTCACAGTCCTCTGCAAGAGACAACAACGTCTTACACCTGAGACCATGTCACAGTCCACTGCAAGAGACAACAACGTCTTACACCTGAGACCATGTCACAGTCTACTGCAAGAGACAACAAAGTCTTACACCTGAGACCACATTACAGTCCACTGCAACAGACAACAATGTCTTACACCTGAGACCACATCAAAGTCCAATGCAAGAGACAGCAAAGTCTTACACATGAAACCACATTACAGTCCACTGCAAGAGACAACAAAATCTTACACCAGAGACCACGTCACAGTCCACTGCAAGAGACAACAAAGTCTTACACCTGAGACCACATTACAGTCCACTGCAACAGACAACAATGTCTTACACCTGAGACCACATTACAGTCCACTGCAAGAGACAGCAAAGTCTTACACATGAAACCACATTACAGTCCACTGCAAGAGACAACAAAATCTTACACCTGAGACCACGTCACAGTCCACTGCAAGAGACAACAAAGTCTTACACCTGAGACCACATGACAGACTACTGCAAGAGAAACAAAATTTTACACCTGAGACCTCGTCACAGTCCACTGCAAGAGACAACAAAATCTTACACCTGAGACCACGTCAGTCCGCTGCAACAGACAACAATGTCTTACACCTGAGACCACATCACAGTCCACTGCAAGAGACAGCAAAGTCTTCCACATGAAACCACATTACAGTCCACTGCAAGAGACAACAAAGTCTTACACCTGAGACCACATTACAGTCCACTGTGAGAGACAACAATGTCTTACACCTGAGATAACATTACAGTCCACTACAAGAGACAACAAAGTCTTACACCTGAGACAACGTCACAATCCACTACAAGAGACAACAAAGTCTTACACCTGAGATAACATTACAGTCCACTACAAGAGACATAAAAGTCTTACACCTGAGACCAAGTCACAGCCCATTGTATGCATTGTTCAAACACAATGCATCAACCTACTGTCTAAGATATAAACACACAAAAGTATAGAAGCCATAGCACTCACTGAGTGATCAACTTTGAGTTCGAGCTGCTGAAGTGCCACAACACCTTCCCTCTCCCGCTGGGCATCCGGTGGCTCTATACCTACAACGTATATCAGCAGCCATCTAGAGTTCACTGTCAAGCCACGATATGACATTGTTAGACACGATTAATCCTGTAATTTACTGTAAAAAATTTATTGCACTAGACAAGTTGTAAACAGAATAAAAATGTGGTGAACAATGTAATTCTATTCTCTAATTGTAATAACTGTAACTGAAATACTCCTGGGTGTAATACACCAATTTTTTTCCAATTTCTTGGTTACAATGGTGGTTGGGTTTGGTTAAGATTATAACTGTACTTAACTGGATAAATTATTAGTTGTAACTGCAGTAAAAACTTACATGATGGATGTAATTGTAATAGTGTGGTGTAATTCTTATTATTGAGAGCCTGGACAGAATACCCAAAACAATTATACCCTTATACCCTACTTACTCTGATGACCCTGTCTCCAGGAACGCTGTCCGTAGTACTCAAGGTTCCCCAGGCACTCCAAGGGGTCAGGGTCTGTTGCCATGGTCATCAGCTGTGGGGAAGAATAAAAAAGAAGAATAAAAGAGATATTAATTCGGCCTAACTGGGTAAAAGATCTGCCAAATGTGGTAGTTTCTTAGGAAATTATCCTGATTGAATGTAAGAACCTTCTGTTTTCAAGTTAAAATAATTATGTGTGGTTGATTTTGATCAGTGTCATCTGACACTGATGTCACGTGACACTGATGTAATCTGACACTGAGGCATTTAAACTATACACATAGTGAAGCATTATATATCGCCGTTCAGCAATACTCCCACAAAGATTGCCCTACTCCCTACACCCTGCTCCCCACTCCCAACTCCCTACACCTGGTGGCTCATCTATGTCCTTCCTTCTCTTGTCTGGTAATCTTACAAAACTAACAGTGAATCTAGACACAAACAAAGCAAATGTTGCCACAACAAAATTAACAAGTCAACCTTAAGTCCTCAGCAGTCAACCTTAAGTCATCGGCAGTCAACCTTAAGTCGTCAGCAGTCAACCTTAAGTCCTTGGCATTCCCTCGCTCTGAGGATGAGTTTTGTTGTGCCTCTGAGCTCGGGTCCGTAGAGATTCAGGCTTTACATAAGTCTTAATACTATTAACTAACAGGTGATGGCAGTGACATAAATGATGTATTAGTGACATGCATGACATTGACATGATGACGCTGTGTGACGTACATGACAGAGAGTGCGACAGAGTTGCTTGCGAGTGACCGCGTGGTTGGCTGCCTGCTGGTAGTAGAAGCCTGGGTGTTGGATCTGGATGGCTGTCAGACCCAGCTTGATGGCCTCATCAAACAGGTCACCAAACACCTGGAATCTGTTGACATATGCATGAGATTTATCACCTGAAATTTGGGGTTTAACGAAAACCCTCCTGCCAGTGCACAGGTTCAACGTACCCTCCCAGAACAAACCTTCCTGCCAGTGCACAGGTTCAACGTAGCCTCCCAGAACAAGGCACACAGTAAAGGGAAATGTGTAATACTGTAATAAGAAGAAAATGTTATCCTTTTTACTGAGAGTGTTATGAACAGTGTTAGTAAGAAATAAGCAGACAATTGAAAAACAGTCAACAAACGCATAAATTTTTTTAGAAAAACAATATGAAAATAGTCAACACATAAATATGAACAGTATATCCCCAAAGTATGTGTATAAATTAGTCAAATGCTGTGAGAAATGATCTGGAATATTCAAACTTGACCTTACTGTTTTGACATCCATGCGCTGTGCTCAAAGCCGAGGTCTGGACATCCAACCTTCTTCTTGAAAAAGTCAATGTGCTTGCGGAACTGTGTGAGAGCATCTAGGGGCACATTGTGTTGGAACGACAGGCGACAGGTCTGTGGGCCACCAGAGGGAAAACAAATATATACGATATATGAAACTAGATATGTATGTAACGTCACCTACCAGAACACTAACCTGGAAATAACAAAAGATAAAAGACAGTTGCTCTACGTCTGCACAACATCATGTAATGAAAATTCACAATGACTTTCTTCTACTTAGTCACTTCCTTGCTAATGGAAGGATGAATGTTTTGTGTACATGGTAGTTATTGTTGCACCTCCTTGCTAATGGAAGGATGAATGTTTTGTGTACTTGATAGTTATTGTTGCACCTCCTTGCTAATGGAAGGATGAGTGTTTTGTGTACTTGGTAGTTATTGTTGCACCTCCTTGCTAATGGAAGGATGAGTGTTTTGTGTACTTGGTAGTTATTGTTGCACCTCCTTGCTAATGGAAGGATGAGTGTTTTGTGTACTTGGTAGTTATTGTTGCACCTCCTTGCTAATGGAAGGATGAGTGTTTTGTGTACTTGGTAGTTATTGTTGCACCTCCTTGCTAATGGAAGGATGAGTGTTTTGTGTACATGGTAGTTATTGTTGTACCTCCTTGTTAATGGAAGGATGAATGTTTTGTGTACATGATAGTTATTGTTGCACCTCCTTGCTAATGGAAGGATGAGTGTTTTGTGTACATGGTAGTTATTGTTGCACCTCCTTGCTAATGGAAGGATGAGTGTTTTGTGTACTTGGTAGTTATTGTTGCACCTCCTTGCTAATGGAAGGATGAGTGTTTTGTGTACATGATAGTTATTGTTGCACCTCCTTGCTAATGGAAGGATGAGTGTTTTGTGTACCTGGTAGTTATTGTTGCACCTCCTTGCTAATGGAAGGATGAGTGTTTTGTGTACTTGGTAGTTATTGTTGCACCTCCTTGCTAATGGAAGGATGAGTGTTTTGTGTACATGATAGTTATTGTTGCACCTCCTTGCTAATGGAAGGATGAGTGTTTTGTGTACATGGTAGTTATTGTTGCACCTCCTTGCTAATGGAAGGATGAGTGTTTTGTGTACTTGGTAGTTATTGTTGCACCTCCTTGCTAATGGAAGGATGAGTGTTTTGTGTACTTGGTAGTTATTGTTGCACCTCCTTGCTAATGGAAGGATGAGTGTTTTGTGTACATGGTAGTTATTGTTGCACCTCCTTGCTAATGGAAGGATGAATGTTTAGTGTATTTGATAGTTATTGTTGCACCTCCTTGCTAATGGAAGGATGAGTGTTTTGTGTACTTGGTAGTTATTGTTGCACCTCCTTGCTAATGGAAGGATGAGTGTTTTGTGTACTTGGTAGTTATTGTTGCACCTCCTTGCTAATGGAAGGATGAGTGTTTTGTGTACTTGGTAGTTATTGTTGCACCTCCTTGCTAATGGAAGGATGAGTGTTTTGTGTACATGATAGTTATTGTTGCACCTCCTTGCTAATGGAAGGATGAGTGTTTTGTGTACCTGGTAGTTATTGTTGCACCTCCTTGCTAATGGAAGGATGAGTGTTTTGTGTACTTGGTAGTTATTGTTGCACCTCCTTGCTAATGGAAGGATGAGTGTTTTGTGTACTTGGTAGTTATTGTTGCACCTCCTTGCTAATGGAAGGATGAGTGTTTTGTGTACATGGTAGTTATTGTTGTACCTCCTTGTTAATGGAAGGATGAATGTTTTGTGTACATGATAGTTATTGTTGCACCTCCTTGCTAATGGAAGGATGAGTGTTTTGTGTACATGGTAGTTATTGTTGCACCTCCTTGCTAATGGAAGGATGAGTGTTTTGTGTACTTGGTAGTTATTGTTGCACCTCCTTGCTAATGGAAGGATGAGTGTTTTGTGTACTTGGTAGTTATTGTTGCACCTCCTTGCTAATGGAAGGATGAGTGTTTTGTGTACATGGTAGTTATTGTTGTACCTCCTTGTTAATGGAAGGATGAATGTTTTGTGTACATGATAGTTATTGTTGCACCTCCTTGCTAATGGAAGGATGAGTGTTTTGTGTACATGGTAGTTATTGTTGCACCTCCTTGCTAATGGAAGGATGAGTGTTTTGTGTACTTGGTAGTTATTGTTGCACCTCCTTGCTAATGGAAGGATGAGTGTTTTGTGTACTTGGTAATTATTGTTGCACCTCCTTGCTAATGGAAGGATGAATGTTTAGTGTATTTGATAGTTATTGTTGCACCTCCTTGCTAATGGAAGGATGAGTGTTTTGTGTACTTGGTAGTTATTGTTGCACCTCCTTGCTAATGGAAGGATGAGTGTTTTGTGTACTTGGTAGTTATTGTTGCACCTCCTTGCTAATGGAAGGATGAGTGTTTTGTGTACTTGGTAGTTATTGTTGCACCTCCTTGCTAATGGAAGGATGAGTGTTTTGTGTACTTGGTAGTTATTGTTGCACCTCCTTGCTAATGGAAGGATGAGTGTTTTGTGTATATGATAGTTATTGTTGCACCTCCTTGCTAATGGAAGGATGAGTGTTTTGTGTACCTGGTAGTTATTGTTGCACCTCCTTGCTAATGGAAGGATGAGTGTTTTGTGTACTTGGTAGTTATTGTTGCACCTCCTTGCTAATGGAAGGATGAGTGTTTTGTGTACTTGGTAGTTATTGTTGCACCTCCTTGCTAATGGAAGGATGAGTGTTTTGTGTACATGGTAGTTATTGTTGTACCTCCTTGTTAATGGAAGGATGAATGTTTTGTGTACATGATAGTTATTGTTGCACCTCCTTGCTAATGGAAGGATGAGTGTTTTGTGTACATGGTAGTTATTGTTGCACCTCCTTGCTAATGGAAGGATGAGTGTTTTGTGTACTTGGTAGTTATTGTTGCACCTCCTTGCTAATGGAAGGATGAGTGTTTTGTGTACTTGGTAGTTATTGTTGCACCTCCTTGCTAATGGAAGGATGAGTGTTTTGTGTACATGATAGTTATTGTTGCACCTCCTTGCTAATGGAAGGATGAGTGTTTTGTGTACCTGGTAGTTATTGTTGCACCTCCTTGCTAATGGAAGGATGAGTGTTTTGTGTACTTGGTAGTTATTGTTGCACCTCCTTGCTAATGGAAGGATGAGTGTTTTGTGTACATGATAGTTATTGTTGCACCTCCTTGCTAATGGAAGGATGAGTGTTTTGTGTACATGGTAGTTATTGTTGCACCTCCTTGCTAATGGAAGGATGAGTGTTTTGTGTACTTGGTAGTTATTGTTGCACCTCCTTGCTAATGGAAGGATGAGTGTTTTGTGTACTTGGTAGTTATTGTTGCACCTCCTTGCTAATGGAAGGATGAGTGTTTTGTGTACATGGTAGTTATTGTTGCACCTCCTTGCTAATGGAAGGATGAATGTTTAGTGTATTTGATAGTTATTGTTGCACCTCCTTGCTAATGGAAGGATGAGTGTTTTGTGTACATGGTAGATATTGTTGCACTTCCTTGCTAATGGAAGGATGAATGTTTAGTGTATTTGATAGTTATTGTTGCACCTCCTTGCTAATGGAAGGATGAATGTTTTGTGTACATGGTAGTTATTGTTGCACCTCCTTGCTAATGGAAGGATGAGTGTTTTGTGTACTTGATAGTTATTGTTGCACCTCCTTGCTAATGGAAGGATGAGTGTTTTGTGTACTTGATAGTTATTGTTGCACCTCCTTGCTAATGGAAGGATGAGTGTTTTGTGTACTTGGTAGTTATTGTTGCACCTCCTTGTTAATGGAAGGATGAATGTTTAGTGTATTTGATAGTTATTGTTGCACCTCCTTGCTAATGGAAGGATGAGTGTTTTGTGTACTTGATAGTTATTGTTGCACCTCCTTGCTAATGGAAGGATGAGTGTTTTGTGTACTTGGTAATTATTGTTGCACCTCCTTGCTAATGGAAGGATGAGTGTTTTGTGTACATGGTAGTTATTGTTGCACCTCCTTACTAATGGAAGGATGAATGTTTAGTGTACATGGTAGTTATTGTTGCACCTCCTTGCTAATGGAAGGATGAGTGTTTTGTGTACATGGTAGTTATTGTTGCACCTCCTTGCTAATGGAAGGATGAATGTTTAGTGTACATGGTAGTTATTGTTGCACCTCCTTGCTAATGGAAGGATGAATGTTTTGTGTACTTGGTAGTTATTGTTGTACCTCCTTGCTAATGGAAGAATGAATGTTTAGTGTACATGGTAGTTATTGTTGCACCTCCTTGCTAATGGAAGGATGAATGTTTTGTGTACTTGGTAGTTATTATTGTACCTCCTTGCTAATGGAAGGATGAATGTTTAGTGTACATGGTAGTTATTGTTGCACCTCCTTGCTAATGGAAGGATGAGTGTTTTGTGTACTTGGTAGTTATTGTTGTACCTCCTTGTTCATGGAAGAATGAATGTTTTGTGTACATGGTAGTTATTGTTGCACCTCCTTGCTACTGGAAGGATGAGTGTTTTGTGTACTTGATAGTTATTGTTGCACCTCCTTGCTAATGGAAGAATGAACGTTTTGTGTACTTGATAGTTATTGTTGCACCTCCTTGCTAATGGAAGGATGAATGTTTTGTGTACATGGTAGTTATTGTTGCACCTCCTTGCTAATGGAAGGATGAATGTTTTGCGTACTTGATAGTTATTGTTGCTAATGGAAGGATGAATGTTTTGTGTACATGGTAGTTATTGTTGCACCTCCTTGCTAATGGAAGGATGAATGTTTTGTGTACATGGTAGTTATTGTTGCACCTCCTTGCTAATGGAAGGATGAGTGTTTTGTGTACTTGGTAGTTATTGTTGCACCTCCTTGCTAATGGAAGGATGAATGTTTTGTGTACATGGTAGTTATTGTTGCACCTCCTTGCTAATGGAAGAATGAATGTTTTGTGTACCTGGTAGTTATTGTTGCACCTCCTTGCTAATGGAAGGATGAGTGTTTTGTGTACTTGGTAGTTATTGTTGCACCTCCTTGCTAATGGAAGAATGAATGTTTTGTGTACCTGGTAGTTATTGTTGCACCTCCTTGCTAATGGAAGAATGAATGTTTTGTGTATCTGGTAGTTATTGTTGCACCTCCTTGCTAATGGAAGGATGAATGTTTTGTGTACTTGGTAGTTATTGTTGCACCTCCTTCCTAATGGAAGAATGAATGTTTTGTGTACCTGGTAGTTATTGTTGCACCTCCTTGCTAATGGAAGGATGAGTGTTTTGTGTACTTGGTAGTTATTGTTGCACCTCCTTGCTAATGGAAGGATGAATGTTTTGTGTACATGGCAGTTATTGTTGCACCTCCTTGCTAATGGAAGAATGAATGTTTTGTGTACCTGGTAGTTATTGTTGCAACTCCTTGCTAATGGAAGAATGAATATTTTGTGTATCTGGTAGTTATTGTTGCACCTCCTTACTAATGGAAGAATGAATGTTTTGTGTACCTGGTAGTTATTGTTGCACCTCCTTGCTAATGGAAGGATGAATGTTTTGTGTACATGGTAGTTATTGTTGCACCTCCTTGCTAATGGAAGGATGAGTGTTTTGTGTACTTGGTAGTTATTGTTGCACCTCCTTGCTAATGGAAGGATGAATGTTTTGTGTACATGGTAGTTATTGTTGCACCTCCTTGCTAATGGAAGAATGAATGTTTTGTGTACCTGGTAGTTATTGTTGCACCTCCTTGCTAATGGAAGAATGAATGTTTTGTGTACCTGGTAGTTATTGTTGCACCTCCTTGCTAATGGAAGAATGAATATTTTGTGTACCTGGTAGTTATTGGTGCGCCTGCTTGCTAATGGAAGAATGAATGTTTTGTGTACCTGGTAGTTATTGTTGCACCTCCTTGCTAATGGAAGAATGAATATTTTGTGTACCTGGTAGTTATTGGTGCGCCTGCTTGCTAATGGAAGAATGAATGTTTTGTGTACCTGGTAGTTATTGTTGCACCTCCTTGCTAATGGAAGAATGAATATTTTGTGTACCTGGTAGTTATTGGTGCGCCTGCTTGCTAATGGAAGAATGAATGTTTTGTGTACCTGGTAGTTATTGTTGCACCTCCTTGCTAATGGAAGAATGAATATTTTGTGTACCTGGTAGTTATTGGTGCGCCTCCTTGCTAATGGAAGAATGAATGTTTTGTGTACATGGTAGTTATTGTTGCACCTTTTCATTTCTTACACAGAGCACAAAGCAAAGAAACAACAATGGACTCCCTTGCTAGAAAGCACTCCTGGTTTGGCCATCACTCAGCCTCAGTCAATACCACTTCAAAAACCATCATGCAAGGCACCCTGGTGGGCAAGAGAAGGCACCCTGGTGGGCAAGAGAAGGCATCCTGGAGGGCAAGAGAATGCACCCTGGTGGGCAAGAGAAGGCACACTGGTGGGCAAGAGAAGGCATCCTGGAGGGCAAGAGAATGCACCCTGGAGGGCAAGAGAAGGCATCCTGGAGGGCAAGAGAAGGCATCCTGGAGGGCAAGAGAAGGCACCCTGGTGGGCAAGAGAAGGCACACTGGTGGGCAAGAGAAGGCATCCTGGAGGGCAAGAGAATGCACCCTGGAGGGCAAGAGAAGGCATCCTGGAGGGCAAGAGAAGGCATCCTGGAGGGCAAGAGAAGGCACCCTGGAGGGCAAGAGAAGGCACACTGGTGGGCAAGAGAAGGCACCCTGGTGGGCAAGAGCAGGCACCCTGTTGGGTAAGAGAATGCACCCTGGAGGGCAAGAGAAGGCATCCTGGAGGGCAAGAGAAGGCACCCTGGTGGGCAAGAGAAGGCACACTGGTGGGCAAGAGAAGGCACCCTGGAGGGCAAGAGAAGACACCCTGGAGGGCAAGAGAAGATGGCGCCACCAGAGAAAAATGTGGCTGGATAACATAGAGGAATGGACTAATGTAAGCCTATCAGCCCAGCTACACAGAAGACAGAGGAAACTGGAATAGCATTTCTGTGGAAATTGCACCCCTATAATCATCCCAGTGAAGGGATGAAGTGAAGTTGTCACCCACCTTATAGTTGATGAAGCCGCCAATGGTTTTCACTTCCAGTAGATTGGTGTCATGCATTCGAAGCTCCAACAGATGGCTGTACGCCTGCTTGTAATGTCTGCAGGAAGATACACTTGATATTGTATTTGTTTCCAAGGCAAGAACAAGCTAAGACAGAATATTAATAATATTAAATAAAAAATATCCCAATCTACAACCAGATCAAGTATGTCCTTTGTAAACAGATCCACTGGCAACTGCTGACGGACGCTCGATAGTACAACGGAGGACAGACTAGCAGTGACCATAGGATAATAGTTGCTCGATTCAAGCTAGACAGGATGTTAGGAACATTTGGTGCAGGTAGAAAATCGAAACTGGAGAGATTTGCCATTGAGTGTCTTAGCAGTAAAAGCATATTGGGAGTAAGTCTCTGATAATCTCGCTCGACTGGATAAGTCCTCTCCACAGATGACAAAGGACTCTGTAGCTAAGATGCTCAAGATGGTAGCCAAAAAGACTATCAGCCTCTGACCAAAACAAGTCACTAACAAAGGAATGTTTGGTCCATGTCCATAGAACAGAAAGATTTGCAACTACGAATTAAGAATACGAAAGACGAGATGACATGCAATGAGCTACATAAAAGATTCTGCATGAAATATGCAAGAGATCTCTGGAAAACGCATCGTCATTTCTGAACAAGTGGGCCAAATAGATAGAACACTTATATGACGGCCCACAGATTTTTAAAGCCATTCATCTGTTACAACGTCAACAACTGATAATGCAGGACAAGTTTAAACACATCATTGCAGACAAACACAAAGTTTCGTCAATCGTAGTAAAACACTTCGAAAGCAAATTCCAAGATGGAGTACAACATGGCGTTGACATGTTTGAAGGCTCACAGAAGTTGCCTAATTCCCCAATTACTGCCAAAGAAATAGAGACTGCATTCGCAAGGCTCAACAACAACAGGGCATGCGGATATGAGTCGATTCGAGGCAAACTTCTGAAGTATGCACCTTCTGAACTTTCCAGACTCATCGCCGACATGTTCAATGATGTCTTCAAGAAATATTTCTCACTTGAAGTAGGCACAGGTCTGATAGCACTGCAGAAACCTGGTAAACAGGTCTGATAGCACTGCAGAAACCTGGTAAACAGGTCTGATAGCACTGCAGAAACCTGGTAAACAGGTCTGATAGCACTGCAGAAACCTGGTAAACAGGTCTGATAGCACTGCAGAAACCTGGTAAACTGTTTGGCCCTCAGCATGTGGTTACAGACAAGGGCCGACCTGCAGCAGATCAGCATGTGGTTAAAGACAAGGGCCGACCTGCAGCAGATCAGCATGTGGTTAAAGACAAGGGCCGACCTGCAGCAGATCAGCATGTGGTTAAAGACAAGGGCCGACCTGCAGCAGATCAGCATGTGGTTAAACACAAGGGCCGACCTGCAGCAGATCAGCATGTGGTTAAAGACAAGGGCCGACCTGCAGCAGATCAGCATGTGGTTACAGACAAGGGCCGACCTGCAGCAGATCAGCATGTGGTTACAGACAAGGGCCGACCTGCAGCAGATCAGCATGTGGTTACAGACAAGGGCCGACCTGCAGCAGATCAGCATGTGGTTACAGACAAGGGCCGACCTGCAGCAGATCAGCATGTGGTTACAGACAAGGGCCGACCTGCAGCAGATCAGCATGTGGTTACAGACAAGGGCCGACCTGCAGCAGATCAGCATGTGGTTACAGACAAGGGCCGACCTGCAGCAGATCAGCATGTGGTTACAGACAAGGGCCGACCTGGAGGAGCTGAGTCGGATCACCAAAAATAAAACCCAGTGGAGAACACTCCGCAGAACAACAATTGAAGGGGAGCTATGTAAGCTGGCGTAAGAGCTAGCTGCTTGTGCAAGCTGGCGTAAGAGCCAGCTGCTCATGTAAGCAGGTGTAACAGCCAGCTGCTTGTGCAAGTGGGCGTAAGAGCCAGCTGCTTGTGCAAGCTGGCGTAAGAGCCAGCTGCTCATGTAAGCAGGTGTAACAGCCAGCTGCTTGTGCAAGCGGGCGTAAGAGCCAGCTACTCATGTAAGCAGGTGTAACAGCCAGCTGCTTGTGCAAGCGGGCATAAGAGCCAGCTGCTCATGTAAGCAGGTGTAATAGCCAGCTGCTTGTGCAAGCGGGCGTAAGAGCCAGCTGCTCATGTAAGCAGGTGTAATAGCCAGCTGCTTGTGCAAGTGGGCGTAAGAGCCAGCTGCTCATGTAAGCAGGTGTAACAGCCAGCTGCTTGTGCAAGCGGGCGTAAGAGCCAGCTGCTCATGTAAGCAGGTGTAACAGCCAGCTGCTTGTGCAAGTGGGCGTAAGAGCCAGCTGCTCATGTAAGCAGGTGTAACAGCCAGCTGCTTGTGCAAGCGGGCGTAAGAGCCAGCTGCTCATGTAAGCAGGTGTAACAGCCAGCTGCTTGTGCAAGTGGGCGTAAGAGCCAGCTGCTCATGTAAGCAGGTGTAAGAGCCAGCTGCTTGTGCAAGCGGGCGTAAGAGCTAGCTGCTCGTGCAAGTGGGCGTAAGAGGTAGCTGCTCGTGCAAGCGGGTGTAAGAGCTAGCTGCTCGTGCAAGTGGGCGTAAGAGCTAGCTGCTCGTGCAAGTGGGCGTAAGAGCTAGCTGCTCGTGCAAGTGGGCGTAAGAGCTAGCTGCTCGTGGAAGCGGGTGTAAGAGCTAGCTGCTCGTGCAAGCGGGTGTAAGAGCTAGCTGCTCGTGCAAGCGGGTGTAAGAGCTAGCTGCTCGTGCAAGCGGGTGTAAGAGCTAGCTGCTCGTGCAAGCGGGTGTAAGAGCTAGCTGCTCGTGCAAGCGGGTGTAAGAGCTAGCTGCTCGTGCAAGCGGGTGTAAGAGCTAGCTGCTTGTGTAAGCGGGTGTAAGAGCTAGCTGCTCGTGCAAGCAGGCATAAGAGCCAGCTGCTCGTGTAAGCGGGTGTAAGGGCTAGCTGCTCGTGTAAGCTGGCTGTCGCGACTGCAAGACACTTTTAATAATAATAAATAAATCATTTATATTAATTTATCAGCAATTCTAAGCAATCTCAACTGACAGAAATATATAGTATATAACAAACACAAACGTGTGCATCGACTAGATGTATACGTGTGTATGTGTCCTGTTACTGCTCATTATAGAAGGATTAGTTTCCAAACTACTTGAGGGCTGTGTGCGTGCCCTGTTTCTGTTCATTATAGGATTAGTTTCCCACCTACTTGAGGGCTGTGTGCGTGCCCTATTTCTGTTCATTATAGAAGGATTAGTTTCCCACCTACTTGAGGGCTGTGTGCATGCCCTATTTCTGTTCATTATAGAAGGATTAGTTGTTCCACTTATTTGAAGGCTGTGTGCATGCCGTTTCTATTCATTATAGAAGGATTAGTTTCCCACTTACTCGAGGACTGTGTGCGTACCCTGTTTCTGTTCATTATAGAAGGATTAGTTTCCCACTTACTCGAGGACTGTGTGTGTGTCTTGTTTCTATTCATTATAGAAGGATTAGTTTCCCACTTACTCGAGGACTGTGTGCGTGTCCTGTTTCTGTTCATTATAGGATTAGTTTCCCACTTACTTGAGGGCTGTGTGCGTGTCCTGTTTCTGTTCATTATAGAAGGATTAGTTTCCCACTTACTCGAGGACTGTGTGCGTACCCTGTTTCTGTTCATTATAGAAGGATTAGTTTCCCACTTACTTGAGGGCAGTGTGCGTGTCCTGTTTCTGTTCATCATAGAAGGATTAGTTTCCCACCTACTTGAGGGCTGTGTGCATGCCCTGTTTCTGTTCATTATAGAAGGATTAGTTTCCCACTTACTCGAGGACTGTGTGTGTGTCCTGTTTCTGTTCATTATAGAAGGATTAGTTTCCCACTTACTCGAGGACTGTGTGCGTGCCCTGTTTCTGTTCATTATAGAAGGATTAGTTTCCCACTTACTCGAGGACTGTGTGTGTCCTGTTTCTGTTCATTATAGAAGGATTAGTTTCCCACTTACTCGAGGACTGTGTGCGTGTCCTGTTTCTGTTCATTATAGGATTAGTTTCCCACTTACTCGAGGACTGTGTGCGTGTCTTGTTTCTATTCATTATAGAAGGATTAGTTTCCCACTTACTCGAGGACTGTGTGTGTGTCTTGTTTCTATTCATTATAGAAGGATTAGTTTCCCACTTACTTGAGGACTGTGTGTGTGTCTTGTTTCTATTCATTATAAAATGATTAGTTTCCCACTTACTCGAGGACTGTGTGCGTGTCCTGTTTCTGTTCATTATAGGATTAGTTTCCCACTTACTCGAGGGCTGTGTGCGTGTCCTGTTTCTGTTCATTATAGAAGGATTAGTTTCCCACTTACTCGAGGGCTGTGTGCGTGTCCTGTTTCTGTTCATTATAGAAGGATTAGTTTCCCACTTACTCGAGGACTGTGTGCGTACCCGGTTTCTGTTCATTATAGAAGGATTAGTTTCCCACTTACTTGAGGGCAGTGTGCGTGTCCTGTTTCTGTTCATCATAGAAGGATTAGTTTCCCACCTACTTGAGGGCTGTGTGCATGCCCTGTTTCTGTTCATTATAGAAGGATTAGTTTCCCACTTACTCAAGGACTGTGTGTGTGTCCTGTTTCTGTTCATTATAGGATTAGTTTCCCACTTACTCGAGGACTGTGTGCATGCCCTGTTTCTGTTCATTATAGAAGGATTAGTTTCCCACTTACTCGAGGACTGTGTGTGTGTGTCCTGTTTCTGTTCATTATAGAAGGATTAGTTTCCCACTTACTCGAGGACTGTGTGCGTGTCCTGTTTCTGTTCATTATAGAAGGATTAGTTTCCCACTTACTCGATGACTGTGTGCGTACCCTGTTTCTGTTCATTATAGGATTAGTTTCCCACTTACTCGAGGACTGTGTGCGTACCCTGTTTCTGTTCATTATAGAAGGATTAGTTTCCCACTTACTTGAGGGCAGTGTGCGTGTCCTGTTTCTGTTCATTATAGAAGGATTAGTTTCCCACTTACTTGAGGGCAGTGTGCGTGTCCTGTTTCTGTTCATTATAGAAGGCGATCTTGAACTGATGTCTCACAAAAAGGAGCTGAAATAAAGGATAAACTTATCTGATAACATTTTCTCCTTTGGGTGACTGTGCTATCATCATTGTACTAATACTTATTTTACAATTTTTAAAAGCTTCAAATAATATTTACTTTATATAGTGGTGATGATGCAAGGTTGACCAGTTATAAACACCATCGGTTTTAACCAATTAAAACTACTCAATACTCCAAAAATAGTCACTAAAATATTTTTTTTATTTCCAACTACTCCAAGAATGGTCAATACCAGCGAATACTGGTTTATAAAATAAAAAAAAATTTCCAAGCAGAAAAGTAAGAATAGTATACTGTTTTTTGTTAGTCTCATTTCAAATTAATTTTGCAAAAAATCAAACCAAACTAGTATTAGCTACACAATGCTAGTTCATTTGTACAACGTTTATATGTAGTTTTTGAAAAATCATCAAACAAACTATTAAATTACTTAATGTTTGGTCAAACATTAAGTCAAGTGAGAATGGAAACGTTGAAGAGACGGTGGGTGGTTTAACAAGTTGACCAATGGTAAAGCGTATTTGGTGCCAAGCAATCATAGCACCTCTAGTGACGGCATCTGAATTTGGTAAACCGAGAGTAAAAATATGAATTTAATTTTTTTAATAATGTTGGTCCTAAGCTTGCGAAGAACCTCACAAATCCTGATGAAAATATTTCTATATATATGATTATTTAGGTAGTAGGATTGAACAATGTTTGTTCCTAAAACCTGTAGATCAGGAAGAGGTAATTAATACAGTGAAAGCAGGTACCCAAAAAAATGTGCAGACTTTGAAGACATAAGCATGGACAATGTCGCCAAGGTAATATCTGTCATATGTAAATCTCTCAAGCATATCTGTAATAGTTCATTTAGACCTGTGGTGCTTCCATCAAGAATAAAGATTACCAAAGTAATACAAAGTTTAAAAGCAGTGCAAAAACTGACCTTACCAATTACAGGCCAATTTCTCTCTTGCCGCAATTCTCAAAACTCTTGGAAAAATTGTTCCTTAGTAGAACAGATAGCTTTGTAAATGTTTCCTTAGTAGAACAGATAGCTTTGTAAATGCCAACAATATATAATAAAGTCAGTACGGCTTTCGTACAAATATGTCCATGGCACACGCAGTAACAGAATTGATAGAAGAAATATAAAATGTTTTACTTTATCACGGTATTATAGAAACGAGTAGTTCATCTAGTTTGTGGCGCAAAACACCTAAAGCATACCAGCATCCTTTTAAAACAATTTTGAAATGTGTAGATTTAATTAAATTTAAGACTGCGGTCATTATGTTTAAAGCATATCACAATGAAATACCAGATAATTTACTAAATTTTTAAGCTTTATGTGTCAACACACAGTACCAGACTGAAAAATACCTTCAGTAGTTATCGTGTCCACACCAACATAAAATTTCTATTTATGGTGTGAAATCATGGAATTCTTTACACAAAATTATCATTGGATGTAAAGGCCTACAAGGATTAAAAAACAGTTATAAATGATATCTTCTCTCTATGTATTAGGTCTAAAAAAGCAATCATAATAAAACATAATATGTTGTAGACATATTATCTAGGTATTTGTAACTTCGCATTTTTCATATGTACCATATATTATTAGTATATATAACTAATCGGGTCGAGGATGAACCATATATTATTAGTATATAAAACTACTCGGGTCGGGGATGAACCATATATTATTAGTATATATAATTACTCGGGTCGGGGGTGACCCATATATTATTAGTATATATAACTACTCGGGTCAGGGAGTGAACCGGTCGGGGAGTGAAGTATTATACTTCTCTTCACCCCCTTTCCAATGCACTGTTACCAATGATTACTCATGTTGAATATGGCATTGTATTCTATTTGTACTATTGTGGAATTTGAAGTGTTTGTTGGAAATAAAATATTGACTGATTGAAGGATTGCAAAGACCGGAGGAGGGATTGCAACAGCCGGAGGAGGGACTGCAATGGCCGGAGGAGGGATTGCAACAGACGGAGGAGGGATTGCAACAGCCGGAGGAGGGATTGCAACGGCTGGAGGAGGGACTGCAATGGCCGGAGGAGGGATTGCAAAGGCCGGAGAAGGGATTGCAACAGCCGGAGGAGGGATTGCAACAGCCGGAGGAGGGATTGCAACGGCCGGAGGAGGGATTGCAACAGCCGGAGGAGGGACTGCAATGGCCGGAGGAGGGACTGCAATGGCCGGAGGAGGGATTGCAACGGCTGGAGGAGGGACTGCAATGGCCGGAGGAGGGATTGCAACAGCCGGAGGAGGGATTGCAACAGCCGGAGGAGGGACTGCAATGGCCGGAGGAGGGATTGCAAAGGCCGGAGGAGGGATTGCAACGGCTGGAGGAGGGACTGCAACAGCCGGAGGAGGGACTGCAATGGCCGGAGGAGGGACTGCAATGGCCGGAGGAGGGATTGCAACAGCCGGAGAAGGGATTGCAACAGCCGGAGGAGGGATTGCAACAGCCGGAGGAGGGATTGCAACAGCCGGAGGAGGGATTGCAATGGCCGGAGGAGGGATTGCAACAGCCGGAGGAGGGATTGCAACAGCCAGAGGAGGGATTGCAATGGCCAGAGGAGGGACTGCAATGGTCGGAGGTGGGATTGCAACAGCCGGAGGAGGGATTGCAACAGCCAGAGGAGGGATTGCAACAGCCGGAGGAGGGACTGCAATGGTCGGAGGTGGGATTGCAACAGCCGGAGGAGGGATTGCAACAGCCAGAGGAGGGATTGCAATGGCCAGAGGAGGGACTGCAACAGCCAGAGGAGGGATTGCAACAGCCGGAGGAGGGATTGCAACGGCCGGAGGAGGGATTGCAACAGCCGGAGGAGGGACTGCAATGGCCAGAGGAGGGACTGCAACAGCCAGAGGAGGGATTGCAACAGCCAAAGGAGGGATTGCAACGGCTGGAGGAGGGATTGCAACTGCCGGAGGAGGGACTGCAACAGCCGGAGGAGGGACTGCAATGGCCGGAGGAGGGATTGCAACAGCCGGAGGAGGGATTGCAACGGCCGGAGGAGGGATTGCAATGGCCGGAGGAGGGATTGCAACAGCCGGAGGAGGGACTGCAATGGTCGGAGGTGGGATTGCAACAGCCGGAGGAGGGATTGCAACAGCCAGAGGAGGGATTGCAATGGCCAGAGGAGGGACTGCAATGGTCGGAGGTGGGATTGCAACAGCCGGAGGAGGGATTGCAACAGCCAGAGGAGGGATTGCAACAGCCGGAGGAGAGACTGCAATGGTCGGAGGTGGGATTGCAACAGCCGGAGGAGGGATTGCAACAGCCAGAGGAGGGACTGCAACAGCCAGAGGAGGGATTGCAACAGCCGGAGGAGGGATTGCAACGGCCGGAGGAGGGATTGCAACAGCTGGAGGAGGGACTGCAATGGCCAGAGGAGGGACTGCAACAGCCAGAGGAGGGATTGCAACAGCCGGAGGAGGGATTGCAACGGCCGGAGGAGGGATTGCAACAGCCGGAGGAGGGATTGCAACAGCCGGAGGAGGGACTGCAATGGCCAGAGGAGGGATTGCAACAGCCGGAGGAGGGACTGCAATGGCCAGAGGAGGGATTGCAACAGCCGGAGGAGGGATTGCAACAGCCGGAGGAGGGACTGCAACGGCCAGAGGAGGGACTGCAACAGCCGGAGGAGGGACTGCAACGGCCGGGTGAGGGACTGCAACAGCCGGAGGAGGGACTGCAATGGCCGGGTGAAGGATTGCAACAGCCGGAGGAGGGATTGCAAAGACCGGAGGAGGGATTGCAAAGACCGGAGGAGGGATTGCAACAGCCAGAGGAGGGATTGCAATGGCCGGAGGAGGGATTGCAAAGACCACAGGAGGGATTGCAACAGCCGGAGGAGGGATTGCAAAGACCGGAGGAGGGATTGTAATGGCCGGCACAAGCAACACTTTTAGGCATCCAAATTATCAGCAAGGGTGGTCCTGGCGGGCCATACTTGCTTTAGCATTAGGCTTCAAAATTACTGGTCAGATTTAACCATATTTCTTTTTAATTTTCTAGACATTAAGTGTCTAAGTGATGTTTACATTCATGGATTGCACGCCCATCACTGTATCTTACAATGTGATCAGCCAGAGGATGGAAGTCACGCCCATCACTGTATCTTACAATGTGATCAGCCAGAGGATTGAAGTCACGCCCATCACTGTATCTTACAATGTGATCAGCCAGAGGATGGAAGTCACGCCCATCGCTGTATCTTACAATGTGATCAGCTAGAGTATGGAAGTCACGCCCATCACTGCATCTTACAATGTGATCAGCTAGAGGATGGAAGTCACGCCCATCACTGTATCTTACAATGTGATCAGCTAGAGGATGGAAGTCACGCCCATCACTGCATCTTACAATGTGATCAGCTAGAGGATGGAAGTCACGCCCATAGCTGTATCTTACAATGTGATCAGCTAGAGGATGGAAGTCACGCCCATCACTGTATCTTACAATGTGATCAGCTAGAGGATGGAAGTAACGCCCATCACTGTATCTTACAATGTGATCAGCTAGAGGATGGAAGTCACGCCCATCACTGCATCTTACAATGTGATCAGCTAGAGGATGGAAGTCACGCCCATCACTGTATCTTACAATGTGATCAGCTAGAGGATGGAAGTCACGCCCATCACTGTATCTTACAATGTGATCAGCTAGAGGATGGAAGTCACGCCCATCACTGTATCTTACAATGTGATCAGCTAGAGTATGGAAGTCACGCCCATCACTGTATCTTACAATGTGATCAGCTAGAGGATGGAAGTCACGCCCATCACTGTATCTTACAATGTGATCAGCTAGAGTATGGAAGTCACGCCCATCACTGTATCTTACAATGTGATCAACTAGAGGATGGAAGTCGCGCCCATCACTGTATCTTACAATGTGATCAGCCAGAGGATGGAAGTCACGCCCATCACTGTATCTTACAATGTGATCAGCTAGAGGATGGAAGTCACGCCCATCGCTGTATCTTACAATGTGATCAGCTAGAGGATGGAAGTCGCGCCCATCACTGTATCTTACAATGTGATCAGCCAGAGGATGGAAGTCACGCCCATCACTGTATCTTACAATGTGATCAGCTAGAGGATGGAAGTCACGCCCATCGCTGTATCTTACAATGATATCAGCTAGAGGATGGAAGTCGCACCCATCACTGTATCTTACAATGTGATCAGCTAGAGGATGGAAGTCACGCCCATCATTGTATCTTACAATGTGATCAACTAGAGGATGGAAGTCACGCCCATCACTGTATCTTACAATGTGATCAGCTAGAGGATGGAAGTCACGCCCATCGCTGTATCTTACAATGTGATCAGCTAGAGGATGGAAGTCACGCCCATCACTGTATCTTACAATGTGATCAGCCAGAGGATGGAAGTCACGCCCATCGCTGTATCTTACAATGTGATCAGCTAGAGGATGGAAGTCACGCCCATCACTGTATCTTACAATGTGATCAGCCAGAGGATGGAAGTCACGCCCATCACTGTATCTTACAATGTGATCAGCCAGAGGATGGAAGTCACGCCCATCGCTGTATCTTACAATGTGATCAGCTAGAGGATGGAAGTCGCGCCCATCATTGGCATTTACCCGCAGTGTTTACTATTTTGGATATCCACCATTTTGAGCCTTAACAGATGTAATGGCTGAAGTCAATTCTTTCGATCATTTGAACAGAAATACGCATTTTTTCATTAAATCGACTGTGGATGTTACTTAAAACTATTCACACACTACATATTTGGATAGCAATGAACTGGATTTGTGACAGGCTAAATCAGTTGAGGATGGAGTTTTAAAACAATGGCATTTGTACAACAGAAATGTTTCATGAAGTTTGTTCACCATTATTTGCTTTATACATATAATATATGTTTGATAAGATGTGTAATCCAAATGTATCTGATTTAATATTCTTATGTAACTTTGGAATAGTTTTGAATTTTGGAATTATAATTAATCACCAGTTGACTGGGTGTTTGGATTTCATGGTGGCAGAGATTCTGTCACAGGTGTATAAAGGTATGAAGCATGCGTTCTGTTTATCGTTTACAGAAACTACATTTACAAGCAGCTGTAAACACTGGTACATCCACTACCTGGTGTGTTGTCTTATTGAGGAACTCTTTATGTGCTTTCACCCGCCTCGCCTCTGTGTGGTAGTATGTCTGGGACAGCTCGTAGAACGCGTTCTCTAGTCTGTAGACACACGCACCATCATCAATACACCACGCGGATCCAATACACCACGCGGATCCAATACACCACGCGGATCCAATACACCACGCAGATCCAATACACCACGCGGATCCAATACACCACGCGGATCCAATGCACCACGCGGATCCAATGCACCACGCGGATCCAATGCACAAGGACTAAACACTTCTATTGTACATATTTTCTAAGCTTTGGATTACATTTGTTTTAATCTTTTTTTACAAAAATAGAACTACCAATTGAATAATATATGTGCGCCCTAGTGGCGAGCACAATTAATAATAATAATAAAATGTATTATGTATATATATATAATGTTTATATATAAATATATATATATATATATATATATATATATATATATATATATATATATATATATATATATATATATATATAAAGTGCATTGCTAGAAAACTCTGCATAATCATTATATTATTGCTGCGGCCATGGTTTGTGTAGACATTCATTACCTGATGGTGTACCCTAGACATTCATTACCTGATGGTGTACCCTAGACATTCATTACCTGATGGTGCACTCTAGACATTACCTGATGGTGTACTCTAGACATTACCTGATGGTGTACTCTAGACATTACCTGGTCGTGTACTCTAGACATTACCTGGTCGTGTACTCTAGACATTACCTGGTGGTGTATCCTAGACATTACCTGGTGGAGTACCCTAGACATTACCTGGTGGTGTACTCTAGACATTACCTGGTGGAGTACCCTAGACATTACCTGATGGTGTATCCTAGACATTACCTGATGGTGTACTCTAGACATTACCTGATGGTGTACTCTAGACATTACCTGATGGTGTACTCTAGACATTACCTGATGGTGTACCCTTGACATTACCTGATGGTGTACCCTAGACATTACCTGATGGTGTACTCTAGACATTACCTGATGGTGTACTCTAGACATTACCTGATGGTGTACTCTAGACATTACATGATGGTGTACTCTAGACATTACCTGATGGTGTACTCTAGACATTACCTGATGGTGTACCCTAGACATTACCTGATGGTGTACCCTAGACATTACCTGATGGTGTACCCTAGACATTACCTGATGGTGTACCCTAGACATTACCTGATGGTGTATCCCAGCAGGTGGTCAGCCAAAGGAAGCACAAAGAGGGACTTGGCCGACAGCTCACAGGCACTGCAGAGGGAGGCCGCCCGCTCAGCCGCAATCACATCCTCCCCTGCAGTTACACGGTGACTTATTGACTGAATATGTACTTGGTATATATCAATGTATTTGGTCATTATGATCATTCAAAGTGCTTCAACCCCTGACAGGCCTGTTCACTCAAAGTGCTTCAACCCCTGACAGGCCTGATCACTCAAAGTGCTCCAACCCCTGACAGGCCTGATCACTCAAAGTGCTCCAACCCTTGACAGGCCTGATCATTCAAAGTGCTTCAACCCCTGACAGGCCTGTTCACTCAAAGTGCTTCAACCCCTGACAGGCCTGATCACTCAAAGTGCTCCAACCCCTGACAGGCCTGATCACTCAAAGTGCTCCAACCCTTGACAGGCCTGATCACTCAAAGTGCTCCAACCCCTGACAGGCCTGATCACTCAAAGTGCTCCAACCCCTGACAGGCCTGATCACTCAAAGTGCTTCAACCCCTGACAGGCCTGATCACTCAAAGTGCTCCAACTCCTGACAGGCCTGATCACTCAAAGTGTTCCAACCCCTGACAGGCCTGATCACTCAAAGTGCTCCAACCCCTGACAGGCCTGATCATTCAAAGTACTCCAACTCCTGACAGGCGTGACCACTCAAAGTGCTCCAACCCCTGATCACTCAAAGTGCTTCAACCCCTGACAGGCCTGATCACTTAAAGTGCTCCAACCCCTGACAGGCCTGATCACTCAAAGTGCTTCAACCCCTGACAGGCGTGATCACTCAAAGTGCTCCAACCCCTGACAAGCCTGATCATTCAAAGTGCTTCAACCCCTGACAGTGCTCCAACCCCTGATCACTCAAAGTGCTTCAACCCCTGACAGGCGTGATCACTCAAAGTGCTCCAACCCCTGACAGACCTGATCATTCAAAGTGCTACAACCCCTGACAGGCCTGATCACTCAAAGTGCTCCAACCCCTGACAGGCCTGATCATTCAAAGTGATTCAACCCCTAACAGGTGTGATCACTCAAAGTGCTCCAACCCCTGACAGGCGTGATCACTCAAAGTGCTCCAACCCCTGACAGGCCTGATCACTCAAAGTGCTCCAACCCCTGACAGGCCTGATCACTCAAAGTGCTCCAATCCCTGACAGGCCTGATCACTCAAAGTGCTTCAACCCCTGACAGGCATGATCACTCAGTGCTCCAACCCCTGACAGGCCTGATCACTCAAAGTGCTTCAACCCCTGACAGGCCTGATCACTCAAAGTGCTCCAACCCCTGACAGGCCTGATCACTCAAAGTGCTCCAACCCCTGACAGGCCTGATCACTCAAAGTGCTCCAACCCCTGACAGGCCTGATCACTCAAAGTGCTCCAACCCCTGACAGGCCTGATCACTCAAAGTGCTTCAACCCCTGACAGGCCTGATCACTCAAAGTGCTCCAACCCCTGACAGGCCTGATCACTCAAAGTGCTTCAACCCCTGACAGGCCTGATCACTCAAAGTGCTCCAACCCCTGACAGGCCTGATCACTCAAAGTGCTTCAACCCCTGACAGGCCTGATCACTCAAAGTGCTTCAACACCTGACAGGCCTGATCACTCAAAGTGCTTCAACCCCTGACAGGCCTGATCACTCAAAGTGCTCCAACCCCTGACAGGCCTGATCACTCAAAGTGCTCCAACCCCTGACAGGCCTGATCACTCAAAGTGCTTCAACCCCTGACAGGCCTGATCACTCAAAGTGCTCCAACCCCTGACAGGCCTGATCACTCAAAGTGCTCCAACCCCTGACAGGCATGTTCACTCAACTTCTCATCTAATTCGACCCACAGTCTACTGCCATGAACTCAAGACAAATGAGTAGCATTTACACACAATTATGTCTTCCTCACACATATCAGTGAATAAATATGTCACAGTTTAAAGCATTATGTAGACATATATTTAGTAGTGACTCAAGTAGTGACATGTATTAGATACTTGAACTGTCACTATCTTTAAAATGCAGCTCGATTAGTTTGCTAACATTCCCTAGGTGGTGCCACTGTTCCACAAATACTGACCTGGGTCTTGGGATAAGAGTCAGCCAGAAACAAGTATATATCATCATAAGTAGATAGTTCTGGTAACCAAGTCAAGTAAACAACTGTCTGACTTACCTGGGGGTAGGGGTGTGTTTTTCTGAATCAACACGACAGCCACGCGCGTGCTTCGTCCAAGGAGGCTGTTTCTGCAAGACACCAGCTTGTTACATTTGGTTTGCTCGGAGCAAGTACTAGACGTAGGTGTATAGTTAGTAGTTACAAAGATTAACTGATAGATACAGAGTTATAATATATAATATCTGTAGAACCATTTAGCAGACATGTAGATAAGAGGTGACCCCTTTAGAAGTGCACAATTACGATAGTCTTCATATAACTGTTTAACACACACAAAAAGTTAACTGCAATAAACCAGGGATAAATTTTATTTATGGCCCAGGACCAATTGTGGCTGTCAAAACTGGTCCCCCAGACCAATTTGCGCTCTGGACCAAATTTATCATGAGAGGACCTTGTATAGGATTGGGCAAACATTTTATTAACACTGGTCTATTTTTGCACCAAATACAGCCTTTTGTATTTATTGCTAGAATCTCAAAGACAACAATACATACAATATGCATACAGTGTACATACAATGCATACAATAAGCACACACAATATAAGATGGATGTGAATGATACTTCCTTTATATTTTGAAAATGTGGAATTTTTTTTATTTGCATTTGTTGGGAGACAAGCAAGAAAAAAATACCACTAAGGCAAATAAAAATGTGAAAAAAATTCAAGAATAATTCTATTTGTTTCATTCAACGACATCATTGGTTTTTATTTTTATTTGAATGTTTGTGACATCATTTTATTTCCCTGCATCGACTCGTGGAAAAACTCAAAAGGTGACAGCTAGGTGAAAGGGCATGTTTACATGCATATTGGCAGACAAATTTTCCTTCGTTCAGATTAGTGTTTGTCACTAATTGGTGGAGTCATTTCATTTTAATATAAACTTTATTCTGAATGGATAGGACAAAAACTGACTGAGCGTGATGTATATGAATGAACGTGGTCAGGTTAGACTTACATCATACTGGCAGGCGAATTTTCATTAGTTAAGATTAGCATCACTCACAGATTGGTGGCATCATTATTTTTCTTCAAAATAAACTTTATTTTGATCAGATAGAACAAAAACTGACATGGCACGAGGTCTGTGAATGAAGCATGGTTTATGTGTGATTTTTCGATCTGACCAAAAAGCACAGCGAGCCAATTTGCATCCACATAACAGCATAGTCTTACTTACCTGACAACCTGTACTTTGGTGCTACATTCTATCTGCCTTACAAGAAGTGTATCTACCTGACAATCTACTTTGGTGCTACACTCCATCTGCCTTATAATAAGTGCATCTACCTGACAACCTGTACTTTGGTGCTACACTCCATCTACCTAATAAGAAGTATATCTTCCTGACAACCTATACTTTGGTGCTACATTCCATCTGCCTTATAAGAAATGTATATACCTGACAATCTGTACAATGGTGCTACACATCGTCTACTTAATAAGAAGTGCATCTACCTGATAATATTTACTTTGGTGCTACACTCTGTCTGCCTTATATGAAGTGTATCTACCTGAAAATCTGTACTTTTGTGCTACACCCTGTCTACCTAATAAGAAATGTATGTACCTGACAATCTGTACTTTGGTACTACACTCCATCTGCCTCTCCCGCCACTGAGACTCGTCCCAGTCAATGTCAAAGAACATGACAACAACTGACGGGATCAGCTCCATGTGTTTCTTCATCCAACCTGTCTTCACCACGCCCTTGGGGATGTACCACTCATAGGATGTCCTCTGTCAACACAGCAAAGATTCTTGCACAGTCAAATTACATGTTCAAGATATTGCTGCGTTGCTCTACAGCCTCAACTCCAAAAGTTCCATGCAAACACCTTGGTAGTACTTGGTAGTACTGTACTATTGTTGATACAATAAATCATTATAAGAATCAATGGCACTATGGGTAAAATATCCTGATTATGGTGATGTTAATTCTACGGTACAAATGTTCTGGTAACAAGATGCCTTAAACGTTTCAGTGTCAGCGAGCCAATATCGCCAATCGCCTGTTTTACAATGAAATGCCAAGCAGCCGAATTCTTCAATTCCATTTTTCAACATCTATTGTTAATGGCTGGAAGCTGTTATTGACGAAAATGAATGCCAATGAGGACAAACGTTACAAAACAGATGCATTTGGTTGTTGCTATGTCAAATTGTCAATGACACATAGATTTGCATGCTTTTGAGTGCAAGATAAAACCGGAAATCATAACCAAAATGTTGTATGTTTAACAGCTTCAACGTATTAGATGACAGTCAAAGCATGTGTTATCTGACTATTATGTACATGGAATGAAAAATGTTCTCCCCTTTCTGGAAATATATAGTTTACTTGTGCTCACTAAGCACATAAAATACAAGTTTAGAACTATGTGTTGTTTAAAAAAACCTTGGCATTTCTTGGACAGCATCATAATTTTGGTTGGCACTGAAGTGTGCAATAGGCCAATACAAAAGTATTAGTATTAACTGTGCCACAACAACAAAACAAGACAAACCTTAGACCTGCACTTTGGGTACTCATGGTCCGTTTGTAGGACCATGAACTGCAGTGGGACCCGGTCTGATCTCCGGTTGTTGCAAAACGAGTCCCAAATTGCTTTGTGTACTGCATTGTAGGTGATGTCAAGTCCTGTCAGGACGACCAACCCAACGGGGCGACAGAGCAGCTCCGCGGGGAAATCACTTGCCCAGGACATGTCTAGACTGTAAGATTATATAATTAGTAGTTAGCATGTATGAAAATTGTATGAATCTGGGTAAATAACAACTCCCATTAAAACATGTGTGGGTAGGAGTTTGTCATTGTTGTTTTGCTGGGAGTTTTAGCCAACCCAGTCATGATTCTGCCATGAAATTGTTCCCTGACTTCATCCAGTAATCTGCCTTTAGATGTTTCCAAAGTGAACTGTATGTTTTATAGATGTCCCAATGGATGCCAACGGACATCACATAAAAGACACATCACACTGTAAGTGGCTGTCTGCACATATGACACCGACTCAGACAGAGGTGTATTCATACTTATAAATATAATACAACAATGATAATGCCATGGAGACTCCCATTAAGGCAATAATTGTCGCTGTCATTGGAGCCACCATTTTGTACAAATAAAAATAATCAACTGAAATAACTCAAATCATGTGATAATTACATGACAATTGATTACTGGGTACAAGTAACTTAAAATTCTTCAGCATATATCAAGTATAATAAACATATTAGCGAAACTATTAAATGTATTGTATGTAAAAAAAAATACTATTAATACTGTGCAAATAAAAAAACGTGTTTAAACTAATCTGATAAAAAATGTAAACAAATAATCAACTGTATTTTTTTAATAAACTTGAAAAGTTGATTTGGAAAGGGATGTCATAAAAGTAATTCAGGTAAGATTTTATTAAATAATTTGCAATTAACATTACTTGAAACATCTTTTGTCAGATTTGCAACATGGTTTTATACGTGGCCGATCATGTACAACACACACGAGTGGATGAGGGCGCTTGAAGATGGAGACAACATTGATGTGATATATTTCGATTTCGCCAAAGCCTGTGATACGGTGCCACACTGCAGGCTACTGACCAAACTGAAAAATGTGGGATTAGTGGAGACATCCTCCTATGGACAGAGGCATTCCTCATTGGATGACGCCAAAGAGTAAGGATCAAAGGCAGTGCACATCCTCATGGGCGGAATACCACAGCGGAGCATGCTGGGACCAATGCTATTGGTCATTTATATAAACAACATGCCCAAGACGGTGTCATCCATGATACATCTGTTTGCTGACGATACCAAAATATACAGACGAGTTGGCCATCCAGAAGAACATGATGCACTCCAGGATGATCTGTCTCACCTGGAGAAATGGTTTGACACCTGGCAGCTCTATTTTAACCCAACAAAGTGCAAGGTAATGTATATCGGCAAGAACCAGGCCCACCTGGACTACTCATTGAAAAAAATTACACACTTGAGGTCAATGTCAATGAACGAAACCTTGGAGTCCATGTGGATCCTGGTTTTATCTTCAACAAACATGTCTAACAGGCAGTGAACAAAGCAAACAGACTGCTTCGCCTGATCAGACATACATGGACGGCAACACTCTTGTTTGTTCACCAGTCTGATTAGACCAATACTTGAATATGCAAATGTTGCTTGGTCACTGAAACATGATCAAGACCTTCTAGAAAATGTACAGCACAGAGTGACAAAACTGGTACCAAAAATAAAACACCTTAGCTATACTGACAGACTGAGAGCACTAAAACTGCCAAGTCTATTTTAGATATGATCGAAACATACAAATATGTGCACGGCCTCTACAACGTGGACCATATGCCACTTGAACCATACAAATATGTGCACGGCCCCTACAACGTGGACCATATGCCACTTGAACTTGAAACATACAAATATGTGCATGGCCTCTACAACGTGGACCATATGCCACTTGAACTTGAAACATACAAATATGTGCATGGCCTCTACAACGTCGACCATATGCCACTTGAACTTGAAACCACAGCAAAAAACTCAAGAAAGAGAGATGTACAAATAGACAGCGTCAAAACTTCTACACAGTATAAACACCAAATTGTGATTCAATGGGACACTCTGTCGGAGACTGTAGTGTCAGCTCCATCCTTAAACTCCTTCAAAACCAGATTTGACAAGTACTGGTGTGCCTACCGGAATGAACAAAACATAAACTTCCCTCCCATGCATACAAACATACGTGTAGATCGGCTAACAGGTTACTAGCCTAGAAGAGCCATACTGGATAAGTGTATAAGTGCAAAAAATTTGAGTTGCTGTAGTTTATAGATGAGTAGCGGTATCGATCTGCCAAATTGGCATTGAAAATGTAACTGTGAACAAGTGAAATGTCAAAGACAAAGCCATCACTCCATCAGTGACAGCGTCAGGCATCAGTGGCAGTGTCAGGCATCAGTGCCAGTGGCAGTGTCAGTGCATCACTCTGAATCTAAGACCAAGTCTCAAGAGTGACAGAGGCAGAGCTAAGCCTAGGCTAGGGCTAGGCTAAGATTGTTTCAGCACTTAGCTTCTGATGACATGTGCCATTTACTAAATGGATACATCACACATGAACAGGATGTGGATGTTTTCGAGTCTGCAGACACAAAACCAGCCAGGCAGTAGTAATAGGTGGGCGATAATATGACTGAAAACGGTTTTTTGCACCACGTAAGCTATTGTTTAACACGTAGCCATGTGTAAATTAACGGAAAACGCAACATACTATAATATGTTCGTCATAAGAACAACATTTATCGTAAAACATCCAACATGGCCTACTGATATTTCACCATTCGTAAGTAAAAACACACCTAGTTCCCCGCCCCACCGCTTCAAGGGAACAGCAGTGGCGGCACCTAATGTGAGAATGGTAAACTAGGGGGCCGCAATAGCCTATGCGCCACCAGTTTTTCTAGCCTGGGTAACTAAGATTAAGTTTATGGTTGATGTCAAAACAGTCATGCACGTGGAAACTGTGTGGCTTTTTATAACAGCTCGTTCTAGTGCACTTGCAATCTTTACATAGTATGTAATTTAAAAATCAGTTACAAGGCTCTGGTACTGTCGTAAATACTCTTAACTGAGGTCAACGGAAGGTGTACCCTTGCTGGACGATAATCGGGGAGTCACCATGGCAGGCAGTCGTGCTGAAAAGGTTGGCTCAATATTCACCAGGTAATATGGTCTGCGTTGTTATTTTACCATGTGTGTTTTTGATTATTGGGTCGGCGGCTCTGCTGAAAAATTACTGTTCCACTATGGTGACAGTAGTCAGTAGGGTTAATTATACAGATGGTCATATGACAGTGTCACTGTCGGTGACCAGTGAGTGACATCCAACTCTGTCTCTGCACTGCCACTGGCCACTGCTACAACAATGACAGTGCAGTCGGGGTCAGTGAGAGTGACACTGGTTGTTACTGATTTAGTCTTGACACTTAATTGTCAGTGCATGGTCTATTGACACAGAAACTACAGTTGGAGTGGTAGTCCTAGTAGCCAGATCTTTTCTCCTGAGGCTGAGACAATGCCATTGTCATTGGTGCTTGTCTTAGGGTCCCGGATGGTTCGGCCCATGACGGGTTCGGCCCACGCCGACGGATGGTTCGGCCTAGTCCATTTGGCCCACGCAGACGCATGGTTCGGCCCACGCAGACGCATGGTTCGGCCCATTTCACTGTCGCTATTCAAATCAGCGACGGTCGATTCGGCCCACTCTGTCTAAGCGACGGAAATCTAAGAATAGTCGTTTCAACCCACGGCCTGAATCAATAAGAAAGACGGAGCGGCGGAAATTATGATTGCACACAGAAACACGCACGCACGCTAGTATAATAATAATGATCTGGAACTATTTATAGAAATATAGCAATATAAATAAATTAAAAGAAAGTGGTTGACATAACAAAATAGGAAGAAGAAGAACCAAATTCAAGTAATTAATGTCTAATGGAAACATCCACGAATAAAAGTAATAACTATTTGAGTTTGTATTGTACCATATAATGTATTGACTTCATTGTTTGTGTGAGCACATTTTATGTGATCAAGCCCTTTATGTGTTTAATCTATCTGATGTTTCATCATCAAAACTTGTTAACTGAAATGTTTGATAGCATGACTTCATTGTTTGTGTGAGCACATTTTATGCTTTTTATCTATCTGGTGTTTCATCAGCGAAACTTGCTAACGTAAATGTTTGTTAGCATCACTTCATTGTTTGTGTGAGCAAATAATATTATGCTCAATTGACTTAAGATGATTAATTGAATAAAGGGCTTGATATAAGTGATCAAGCCCTTTATTCAATTAATCATCTTAAGTCAATTGAGCATAATATTATTACAAGTTGCAAAGAGGTGTCATTAACGTCTTCGGCTCTATTGTCCCACGTTAGTAGCTGATATATATATTCCAAAATGAAGTACGCATTCTGTTATTGTATGAGATAATTATGTATTGGTAGTTGTTAATAAAGACAGAAATTCCATCCGTTTTCAATATTTCTGGCGTTGTGTTGTTGGACTGCGTAAACATCTTTTGGAATGACTAATGGATGCAAACAGTTGAAACTAGGGAACATAATAAATAAGTAATATTGGTTCGAAAACAATAATAATGTAGCGCATGGCATTTCATTCAAACACTGAAACAGTTGTAACCTATAACATTTCGCAATGACAACACTCAAATGTTTCGCTAAAACACGCAAACAGTTGAAATTAGGGAAAGTAATAAATAAGTAATATTGGTTCTAAAACAATAATAATGTAGCACATGGCATTTCGTTAAAACACAAACAGTTGTAGCATATAACATTTCGCAATTACAACACTCAATAAACAACAATTGACTCAAAAACAATAATACTGTAGCGTACAACAAGTCAACAACATTTCGCTAAGACATGCAAACAGTTGACACTAGCGAATTACAGCACTCAATTCGCTAACAGTTACAATTCGTTAGTCGTTTCGGCCCACGGCGCCCGCTGGCACCAGTTGCATACACGGATGGCTCGGCCCATGCGAGCGAAAACACTTCACGGTTCACCAGTCGCGCAGTTGGATGGTTCGGCCCATGGGCCGAACCCGTTATGGGCCGAAACATCCGACACCCTTGTCTTAGACTTAGCTGGTTCATGCAGGGGAATTGCCAGCATGGCTCATCACACACATCATCTCCTGGTTTGTCTGGTACACTTCGATGTTGATACTAGAGCCATCAGTAACACAGACTCGCCACGTAGATTGGTCTTCAGCAACTGTTTGCCAGTAGAAAGGGTTATTGCTAATAGTCTTTCAGATATCTTTTGACCACATCTTTATATCACAAGTTAGATCTGCCGATAGTTTTTATTGTCTTCAGTTAACTCCCTAAGAGGATATTTTGGGATGCGGTCACTAAATATCTGCCCAAGCCATTGTAGTTATCTACATTTGAGAATCTTGCTCGGTGGTGTTGCTGTGTTCACTTGTTTGTATGTCGTCAATTTGTGGTGTATTTCAGGGTGCAAGGTCTGCTGAGAGCTGGCGCCCTCAAAGAAATAGACAAACCAATATGGTACAACGTGTACGCTGCCTTCCTGCCAATGGAAGAGCCAAAGTATGAAAGGAGAATCAGCACCCAAGACCCAGTGAACATCTTGTATAAGGAGGACTTCATCAGAGCGTCAGTCACTCACTATGTCAACAATTTTTTATTTTTTAATCACAAATCAATCATACATGGTAGTTATTGAAATGATATTACCATGCACATATGCCAGATAAGGTAAAACATAAATGAATCTGGTAAAAAAGTTTGAAGAATCTTCACCAAATTAAGAAGAAAGAACCCATTTTTCAAACTAACTTTATGGCATATTGAAAAAGTTTAATTTTCAGCATAACAAAGAATTGATATAGCATCTGAATCGGTCCAAATGTTCATCAGTGCAGCATTTCAAGTTACAAGTAAACATAATGTAATAACAAGTAAACATAATGTAATAACAAGTAAACATAATGTAATAACAAGTAAACATAATGTATTAACAAACAGGTTAAGTGATTGTGTGATTTGTTTGCAGACAATTTTACAAGGCTTATGGAACACCAGACATAGTAGACATGACTGACAACAACACAACTTCTGTCTGCAAAAGGTACAGTCTGCTCAATTCAATCTTTTTACCTGATCTCATGATCAGAGTCAAACCTTTTGGTGATCTTCTATTAAGTCGATAGCACTTTTTACTTGCACCAATCACACACTTCATTCAGATTGCACTTATTACTTGCACCAATCACACACTTCATTCAGATTGCACTTATTACATGCACCAATCACACACTTCACTCAGATTGCACTTATTACTTGCACCAATCACACACTTCACTCAGATTGCACTTATTACTTGCACCAATCACACACTTCATTCAGATTGCACTTATTACTTGCACCAATCACACACTTCATTCAGATTGCACTTATTACTTGCACCAATCACACACTTCATTCAGATTGCACTTATTACATGCACCAATCACACACTTCATTCAGATTGCACTTATTACTTGCACCAATCACACACTTCATTCAGATTGCACTTATTACTTGCACCAATCACACACTTCACTCAGATTGCACTTTTTACTTGCACCAATCACACACTTCACTCAGATTGCACTTTTTACTTGCACCAATCACACACTTCACTCAGATTGCACTTTTTACTTGCACCAATCACACACTTCATTCAGATTGCACTTATTACTTGCACCAATCACACACTTCACTCAGATTGCACTTTTTACTTGCACCAATCACACACTTCACTCAGATTGCACTTTTTACTTGCACCAATCACACACTTCAGATTTTAACTACAATGAACTCGATTTGTATGAGTGCTTAAGAAACATTTGTTCTGTCTCAGGTTTGTGGAGAAGTACTGGCAGGTAGAGGGTACCGGTGGACATGAGGAACAGGACATGTTTGAGATGACCGCAGCCGCACTGAGAGAGGAGGGCGTGGCACTCAGGACCCTGCATGAGATGAAACAGGTGAAGCACAAACACAGGCCTCATCGTCAGTTGCTATGTAGTTCTTGTTCTCAACAGTAATTGTTTATGTGATTCATTGTCAACAGTCGTATAGTTTAAACGTGGATTAGTTAATAATTTTATGTTGAGTTGTCAGCAATCTTACTGTTCATAGTCTTTTCATTCTTTCTCCTTTTGCCTGTCTGGATGTGTTGCTAATCTACACATGTTGCCCATCTTCAGATTCACAAGCTTGAGTGTCAGCTTTATGCCAATAAAGTGGCTCAAAATATTAATTTCCATAGGTTTTATAATGGTAAAACTTTGTAGTAGGGATTATTTCTCTGTGTCCTGTTGCATGTAGAAACTGAGATTATGCATTATTTGCCAATTTTTTTAAAAGTCATTGAATACAGTCGCGCCTCGTTATAACGCGGTAGTCGGGGTCCACGATATCAGACCACGCTGTAAGCGAGGCGCGTTAGGTGTTCCCATATCTGCCACCAGGGAGCTACTAAACAACAGCGATCGCCGCCCGCTGCACCAAGTCCGTGAACGCTGTCGAAGCCCTGTGTGCTTGCAGCGCTGTCCTATACGCCAACATGCAGTTTATGGAACTTATTAAACTTTTTATGCTAGCATCAACGTGTATTATTTTTAAATGTCACACCCTGATGAATCTTGAATAGGTCTACGACGATGATGATGTACTGGACCAAGGCAAT
This sequence comes from Lamellibrachia columna, assembly GCA_963662155.1. Classification (NCBI taxonomy): domain Eukaryota; kingdom Metazoa; phylum Annelida; class Polychaeta; order Sabellida; family Siboglinidae; genus Lamellibrachia; species Lamellibrachia columna. The sequence continues at coordinate 1,785,967 of OY759269.1, forward strand.
AGGCCTACGAATCAAAAATAATAACCTGGATCTGAGCAGCCGAAAGCATATATGATGTGACTAACGTAGTATGTAAGCTGATAAAACACAGAAAACGACAATAGGTAGAATTAATAATTGTTTCACTTCGTCTTTAAACCGATCTCGACCAAAGCGCAAATTTATTACGCACCACTTAACATCGATTCATCGTTTCATATGCGGATGACGAATTCGTATTTTTTGCGCACCGGTAGAGCTTTGGGTTAGAAATTAGGCGTGTTGGTTTCGCGTCGCGAAAACGATTAAATTTAGGATGTAATGGAAGCATGTCATTTCACCTAAGTGTTATGTTGGTATTGCATACTAAATGCATTTAAAACTGTTTATCTGATTCGTACACGAGGCGTATTTGTGAATCTCGATTGCAATTTACAAACCGTCGAAGCGAAGCGCGAAGCCAGCGACAGCGATTGATAGTGCAAGACAAACAACACATTGATACTCGTTCATTGACATTGTTCGCCTAATGTTTCTTGAGAATTGTCAAAGCAATTCTAAGTAGGTTTAAGCAGGCCCATTTGGCATTTTCCCCTGGCGGCAGAAAATCGGGGTCCACGACCGACCGCGTTATATCCGAATCCGCGTAATAACGGGGCGCGTTATAACGAGGCACGACTGTACATTTAAAGGGAATAACAACAAAACACTAACTAAATGTTTGTTTGGTGTGTGTGTGTGTGTGCGTGCGTGCGTGCGTGTGTGTACACAAAGTTTAATATTGAATGGACTATGCCCGGTATGCCTACATCTAACTTGCAAATTGTGCATAAAATTTGAAGTTAATGGGGTAGTTTTGTGATGTCACTCGTCTACAGTCAGTTATTTCTATGCTGATACAGTGTAGCTCCACTCAGGCCACTATGGCCAGTGGTGGCCATTTTCTGCAATACAAAGTAAACTGTGATGATTTTGAACGCAGTTTAGCAACAGAGCAGTTTAGCGGCGCCAGTAGCCTTCAATCTTTTACTTTCTGACCTAACCATGAAAATGACTACATAGAGCCACCAAGCTTCTCATATATCTAGAGTACATGTACACATGTCACATGGTAAAAATTATTCTTACTTCCAAATGATGATAAAGATTTACAAAAATAAACAAAGATATTTTAGCACCAGGATAACCCAGGGCAACCATCTTCTCTGGGTCGCAGTCGAAACCAGTTTGTGCGTCGTTGGCTTGAAGTTTGAAGGCTTCATTTTCGCCAGCCATTTCTTTAGCAAAGTTGACTGTGGTCATTTAAATGAATTACATGTTACTCTGTTCTTACAACTGCATAATCGAGGCAGGCCGGTAAGATAGGGTATTATTTGGAATTACCGGGTATTGATTAATTGAATTCTAATGAAATTTTCAGTGTTGTGGAAATGGAAATATACTGCAAGATGTTAAATATTATGATTTCAAGCAATTGTTGTTTTTATTCCCTTTAAGTGTTTCATATTAGATACTATGATTGATAACTGTAAATGATAAATATAACATAACAAGTTCCAATATCATCTGATCCTGCTGAACAAGAATGTTTATTCATATTTCACATGACAGACTAGAAAGTTTGGTTGGTTTAGTTACATGTGGCTTAAACTAATTGTACGTCTTATTTCACTTGATGTAGACACTGTCATAAATGATCCATCCAGATGTCTAACTTGCGTCAAGTCTAGATGGGTAACATGAAAGAAACTTTGCACACAGATAGGAAGTAAACTATTTGTCATATAAATATTATTATTAATGCCTTTGTTCATTGCTACATCAGGAAATGGAGGCACAGAAGAAATTGCGAGTTGCAAGAGCAGGAGAGCAACAGGAACAACGACAACGTGGAAGGCTAAACGTGTCTGTGAAAGACGTGTTTGGTGACGCTGTCACTTCTGAACAGACGGAGGAAGCTGACTTTGTTGATGAAGATGTCCTTGATCCATCTAAAAAGTTACAGAATTGAAGTAACATTGACTTAGAATGTCTGCAAAACGTGTCACATCATTGCACAATCACATAATCTCATTTATAAATGTACCTGTTTTGTATGAGATACTGAGATCAGATGGACTTATTGGTGTCAACATGACCTGATGAGTGAGTTGTTTTATTGAGGTACTTGGCTTACATAAATGTTATCATCCACATGACTGATTAAATATATATCCCCATTGATAGTTCAACTTATTGTTCCACATTGCACACATCTGATCCCTTTAAAATATACACTGAAACACAAATCATGTTTCAAGTTTTGTCGAGCACTTTTACATATATACTTTTACATATATGCTTGTGGAAAAGTAAAAAGAAATCTGCCATGATCATGATAAATAAGGCAGTGCAATATGACATTTCTCATCCATAGTATAAGCCATTTAAAGTTTGATTTTCAAATATTGTTTAAAAGCTTTATGTTATTACCTTGTCTGCATCTGAAAACACAGACATGTAATTTTTTACATATGACCATATTTTATGAAGAATGCATTTTGTGCTGTGACTCCCATGAGACAACTTTTAACCTTCCACACAACATGCCTTCGAAACAATGCGAATACTCTGGCCATAATAGATCTCCAACAAAGAACTGCTGAAACTAACTGTACAAATTAACATGGATGACCTGCTCACCTCAAGTAAGATGGAGATTGATCGGCCGTAAGGATGACAATATAACCAAAACGGCCTTGAGATGGACATTTGAAAGACATCCTTGCTAGCCAGTACTACACTACCCCAGGCAGACATCCTCGCTAGCCAGGGGTGGCAGTAGTAGTACTACAGTACTACCCCTGGCAGACATCCTCGCTAGCCAGGGGTGGCAGTAGTAGTACTACACTACCCCTGGCAGACCTCCTCGCTAGCCAGGGGTGGCAGTAGTAGTACTACAGTACTACCCCTGGCAGACATCCTCGCTAGCCAGGGGTGGCAGTAGTAGTACTACAGTACTACCCCTGGCAGACATCCTCGCTAGCCAGGGGTGGCAGTAGTAGTACTACAGTACCACCCCTGGCAGACATCCTCGCTAGCCAGGGGTGGCAGTAGTAGTACTACAGTACTACCCCTGGCAGACATCCTCGCTAGCCAGGGGTGGCAGTAGTAGTACTACAGTTCTACCCCTGGCAAACATCCTCGCTAGCCAGGGGTGGCAGTAGTAGTACTACAGTACTACCCCTAGCAGACATCCTCGCTAGCCAGGGGTGGCAGTAGTAGTACTACAGTACCACCCCTGGCAGACATCCTCGCTAGCCAGGGGTGGCAGTAGTAGTACTACAGTACTACCCCTGACAGACATCCTCGCTAGCCAGGGGTGGCAGTAGTAGTACTACAGTTCTACCCCTGGCAGACATCCTCGCTAGCCAGGGGTGGCAGTAGTAGTACTACAGTACCACCCCTGGCAGACATCCTCGCTAGCCAGGGGTGGTAGTAGTACTACAGTACTACCTCTGGCAGACATCCTCGATAACCAGGGGTGGTAGTAGTACTACAGTACCACCCCTGGCAGACATCCTCGCTAGCCAGGGGTGGTAGTAGTACTACAGTACCACCCCTAGCAGACATCCTCGCTAGCCAGGGGTGGTAGTAGTTCTACAGTACTACCCCTGGCAGACATCCTCGATAACCAGGGGTGGTAGTAGTAGTACTACAGTACCCCTGGCAGACATCCTCCATAGCCAGGAGTGGTAGTAGGAAATGCCTATCATTACCCGTCCGACCAGCAATGATGAGTCCACAACCAGTTAAAGTTAAGTTCCCATATGCTGGCCTCGTAAATTTGAACTCGCATTCTCATTGGTTAACACAGCAACTGAAAAATCAGTGTTTCAACTGGTTGATCTGCTAGGGGTTCTGGTGTAGTAGGAAGCCCCTGGTGGTGAGGATGGGGAACTACAAGAAATGCGCTTAACTTGAAGCCAGGCTGCAGACCAACAGAACTGGAGAAGTCTTGTTTCTGCCTGATGCAGAGTAAGTAATACAATGAGAATATACCTTACTTTTTGTTTATCGTGTTAAGACTCTTAGAACATCATTTGCTGGTTCAAGACTCATGCTGATCGAGTGTTAGAACTTGGATCTTTATCAGTTGTACTTCCAACCTTTTTGCAATTTACAACAAAATATGTAATGCTAACCCTAATAAAAGAGTACTCTACTTCTAAAACGTTTATATATTCCACATGTGCACAGTATTGTTGTTAATCCTGCTTAATGAATGAACTGTGTATATGTGGTTACACGCAAGTTACAAAGTTATTACAGGAAATAGTTATGTGGGTTTATTATGACGTTTATTTAAGACATTATCATGACTAAAGTAGAAACAATTTATACTGCACACATTGGGTCAGAATGTCGTAAGCATAAGAATTGTTTTATTATAATGTCTGCCGAAAACTTAAATCTTATGACAATAACAAATTTAAGTTGCAAATAAATATGGTTCGTACTTGTTGGGTTGTTTTACTTGTTTACCTATTGGACATATTTATTTTTTATTTCCCCATTGTCAATTCAATAATGAATAAGGTTTGGCTGGGTTGCTTAATTGTATTTTAGCATCATGACTAATGGGCGAAATTTTATTAGTCACACTGGAATGGCAACGTCAAAAATAATGTCTTATTAAATGTCACTATTCTTGGGTGCTTGGCCAACAATGTTATTTAGAAACAATTACACGATATTTATAACGCTGACATATCAATAGCGTTTATTTTGTGCACGTCACGACTAAAAATAGTGTCGGTCTGAGATTGGAAGGCGCGGAGCGTCGTGGAACGCTGTTTTTGTCGCTGATATCAGCAGGCGATAATTCATGAAGTTTACAAAGTTGCGTCTCATAAACAGTTTGAAAGTTGGTAGTTGTTTTAAGACGCAGTTGTACCCATTTCAGTGATGCTGCTTTTGACTGCGTTTGGAAGTTACATTGTTTCGTCAATCATATGTTTACGATATCCGAATCTGCTACATACAAAGAAAAAAGTGAAGTTCCGAGCAAGACACATCAGTCATCGCGGAGGTAAACAACATCGACCGTAAACAAATCGGCAATATATTATACGCGCTACTGTTATGTCATACATGTGTGAATCCCGTGAGGCGGATTTTGTAGCAGTTATGTTGTTAGGTACATTGACCCCATTGTCAGTTCTCCAAATGATATATGTATATATATATATATATACATGCATATATATATATACTATGGAATATATTTGTACCGTCTGTACAATAATGTGTACACTATTAGAGTAGTAGTATCATTGGAAAGCCTAAATTTGTAGTCACCCAGACCTGGCAGTTTGTTACAGTATATTATTTTCCATGAAAAAACTGAGAACTGCGATTGCACAAATTCCAGATCTGATGAGAAGAAACTAAGCCGGCTTAACTGAGGAAAATCATTTACTAAAAGAACAGGTTGATAGTCAAGTATTGGGTACTTGCAAGGCTACTGATTAGCCTTTTATAATTCGCCCATATCTTAAGCCATTTTTTATCAATTCTGTTTTTTTAAATGTTCGTAGAGGGTGCAGATATAATATTGTTGGGCAATGAATTCCAAGCATTTAACAATCTTTGACTGAAAAATCACCTGAAGTAAGATGGAGATGGATCGGCCGTGAGGTTGGCAATATAACCAAAACTGCCTTGAGATGGACATTTGAAAGACATCCTTGCTAGCCAGTACTACACTACCCCAGGCAGACATCCTCGCTAGCCAGGGGTGGCAGTAGTAGTACTACACTACCCCTGGCAGACATCCTCGCTAGCCAGGGGTGGCAGTAGTAGTACTACACTACCCCTGGCAGACATCCTCACTAGCCAGGGGTGGCAGTAGTAGTACTACAGTACTACCCCTGGCAGACATCCTCACTAGCCAGGGGTGGCAGTAATAGTACTACACTACCCCTGGCAGACATCCTCGCTAGCCTCGCTGATATTGCAGTTTCAAGCTATAAATTTTTCCTTTCCTCAAATTGCAGTTCTACATACACACTATCATAAGCCTTGAAAGAGAGGGTTGACTCGTACACATGTGCACACACCGAGTCTATAAGCCTTGAAAGAGAGGGTTGACTCGTACACGTGTGCACACACACCGAGTCTATAAGCCTTGAAAGAGAGGGTTGACTCGTACACGTGTGTGCACACACCGAGTCTATAGGCCTTGAAAGAGAGGGTTGACTCGTACACGTGTGCACACACACCGAGTCTATAAGCCTTGAAAGAGAGGGTTGACTCGTACACGTGTGCGCACACACCGAGTCTATAAGCCTTGAAAGAGAGGGTTGACTCGTATACATGTGCACACACACCGAGTCTATAAGCCTTGAAAGAGAGGGTTGACTCGTACACGTGTGCACACACACCGAGTCTATAAGCCTTGAAAGAGAGGGTTGACTCGTACACGTGTGCACACACACCGAGTCTATAGGCCTTGAAAGAGAGGGTTGACTCGTGCACGTGTGCACACACACCGAGTCTATAAGCCTTGAAAGAGAGGGTTGACTCGTACACGTGTGCACACACACCGAGTCTATCAGCCTTGAAAGAGAGGGTTGACTCGTACACGTGTGCACACACACCGAGTCTATAAGCCTTGAAAGAGAGGGTTGACTCGTACACGTGTGCGCACACACCGAGTCTATAAGCCTTGAAAGAGAGGGTTGACTCGTACACATGTGCACACACACCGAGTCTATAAGCCTTGAAAGAGAGGGTTGACTCGTACACATGTGCACGCACACCGAGTCTATAGGCCTTGAAAGAGAGGGTTGACTCTTACACGTGTGCACACACACCGAGTCTATCAACCTTGAAAGAGAGGGTTGACTCGTACACATGTGCACACACACCGAGTCTATAAGCCTTGAAAGAGAGGGTTGACTCGTACACGTGTGCACGCACACCGAGTCTATAGGCCTTGTAAGAGAGGGTTGACTCGTACACGTGTGCACACACACCGAGTCTATAGGCCTTGAAAGAGAGGGTTGACTCGTACACGTGTGCACACATACCGAGTCTATAAGCCTTGAAAGAGAGGGTTGACTCGTACACGTGTGCGCACACACCAAGTCTATAAGCCTTGAAAGAGAGGGTTGACTCGTACACGTGTGCACACACACCGAGTCTATAAGCCTTGAAAGAGCGGGTTGACTCATACACGTGTGCACACACACCGAGTCTATAAGCCTTGAAAGAGAGGGTTGACTCGTACACGTGTGCACACACACCGAGTCTATAAGCCTTGAAAGAGAGGGTTGACTCGTACACGTGTGCACACACACCGAGTCTATAAGCCTTGAAAGAGAGGGTTGACTCGTACACGTGTGCACACACACCGAGTCTATAGGCCTTGAAAGAGAGGGTTGACTCGTACACGTGTGCACACACACCGAGTCTATAGGCCTTGAAAGAGAGGGTTGACTCGTACACGTGTGCACACACACCGAGTCTATAAGCCTTGAAAGAGAGGGTTGACTCGTACACATGTGCGCACACACCGAGTCTATAAGCCTTGAAAGAGAGGGTTGACTCGTACACATGTGCGCACACACCGAGTCTATAAGCCTTGAAAGAGAGGGTTGACTCGTACACGTGTGCACACACACCGAGTCTATAAGCCTTGAAAGAGAGGGTTGACTCGTACACGTGTGCACACACACCGAGTCTATAGGCCTTGAAAGAGAGGGTTGACTCGTACACGTGTGCACACACACCGAGTCTATAAGCCTTGAAAGAGAGGGTTGACTCGTACACATGTGCGCACACACCGAGTCTATAAGCCTTGAAAGAGAGGGTTGACTCGTACACGTGTGCACACACACCGAGTCTATAAGCCTTGAAAGAGAGGGTTGACTCTTACACGTGTGCACACACACACACCGAGTCTATAAGCCTTGAAAGAGAGGGTTGACTCGTACACGTGTGCACGCACACCGAGTCTATAGGCCTTGAAAGAGAGGGTTGACTCGTACACGTGTGCACGCACACCGAGTCTATAAGCCTTGAAAGAGAGGGTTGACTCGTACACGTGTGCACGCACACCGAGTCTATAAGCCTTGAAAGAGAGGGTTGACTCGTACACATGTGCACGCACACCGAGTCTATAAGCCTTGAAAGAGAGGGTTGACTCGTACACGTGTGCACGCACACCGAGTCTATAAGCCTTGAAAGAGAGGGTTGACTCGTACCCAGAAGAAGAAGAAGAAGTATAAAATGGCACGTCTTTAGTTTCTGATGTAAGAACGGTATATCTGATGGTCTTTAGTTTCTGGTGTAAGAACGGTATATCTGATGGCCTTTAGTTTCTGATGTAAGAACGGTATATCTGATGGTCTTTAGTTTCTGATGTAAGAACGGTATATCTGATGGTCTTTAGTTTCTGATGTAAGAACGGTATATCTGATGGTCTTTAGTTTCTGATGTAAGAACGGTATATCTGATGGTCTTTAGTTTCTGATGTAAGAACGGTATATCTGATGGTCTTTAGTTTCTGATGTAAGAACGGTATATCTGATTGTCTTTAGTTTCTGATGTAAGAACGGTATATCTGATGGTCTTTAGTTTCTGATGTAAGAACGGTATATCTGATGGTCTTTAGTTTCTGATGTAAGAACGGTATATCTGATGGTCTTTAGTTTCTGATGTAAGAACGGTATATCTGATGGTCTTTAATTTCTGATGTAAGAACGGTATATCTGATGGTCTTTAGTTTCTGATGTAAGAACGGTATATCTGATGGTCTTTAGTTTCTGATGTAAGAACGGTATATCTGATGGTCTTTAGTTTCTGATGTAAGAACGGTATATCTGATGGCCTTTAGTTTCTGATGTAAGAACGGTATATCTGATGGCCTTTAGTTTCTGATGTAAGAACGGTATATCTGATGGTCTTTAGTTTCTGATGTAAGAACGGTATATCTGATGGTCTTTAGTTTCTGATGTAAGAACGGTATATCTGATGGTCTTTAGTTTCTGATGTAAGAACGGTATATCTGATGGTCTTTAATTTCTGATGTAAGAACGGTATATCTGATGGTTTCTGACACTTTAGCCGTCAGAAAGGTATTTCTGACGAGACAGTAAATACTGCAGTATCAACCGTGGTATTTACCATTTACGTGCCAAGCCTGCCATTCTCCATACTTAAATGTGGTATAACTGGTTTTAGCTTCTGCTTACTTCTTACATAGCTATAGAAACGCTCTGCCTTGTCTTTAAACCTCTTCAAAAGCTTCTTTTTGAACTCCCTTTGTGCTTTTTTCCAATACTCTTTGTTCCTACTAGTTCTTTCATATCTTTTCCAAATTTGAATATTTCTTTACCGATCTACAGACTCTCTTAGTTTGCCAAGAGGGTTTAAGATTTCGCCTCTTCAATTTATTTGTGGGGAAAATATTTTCAGTTCCTCTTCAAATTTCAACTTAAAGTATTTCCACCTCTCGTTTATCCCTTTTTTCAATTTCTTCTTCCCACTTAACACCAGCCCAACATGGTCACTTTCCCCAGTGGAGCAATACATGTGTAGTCACAAGGCGCACACTGTGAAATCAATGATATGTTGAGCACACCTATTCCAACATGTGTAGTCACAAGGTGCACACTGTGAAATCAATATGTTGAGCACCCCTATTCCAACATGTGTAGTCACAAGGTGCACACTGTGAAATCAATATGTTGAGCACACCTATTCCAACATGTGTAGTCACAAGGCGCACACTGTGAAATCAATATGTTGAGCACACCTATTCCAACATGTGTAGTCACAAGGCGCACACTGTGAAATCAATATGTTGAGCACACCTATTCCAACATGTGTAGTCACAAGGCGCACACTGTGAAATCAATATGTTGAGCACCCCTATTCCAACATGTGTAGTCACAAGGTGCACACTGTGAAATCAATGATATGTTGAGCACACCTATTCCAACATGTGTAGTCACAAGGTGCACATTGTGAAATCAATGATATGTTGAGCACACCTATTCCAACATGTGTAGTCACAAGGTGCACACTGTGAAATCAATGATATGTTGAGCACACCTATTCCAACATGTGTAGTCACAAGGCGCACACTGTGAAATCAATGATATGTTGAGCACACCTATTCCAACCTGTGTAGTCACAAGGTGCACACTGTGAAATCAATGATATGTTGAGCACACCTATTCCAACCTGTGTAGTCACAAGGTGCACACTGTGAAATCAATGATATGTTGAGCACAACATTGAATATAAGAAAAAGAAAAACTACACCACAGACAATACTATCACTTCATTACTGTGCTAGATGTGCGTGCGTGCGTGCGTGCGTGCGTGCGTGCGTGCGTGCGTGCGTGCGTGTGGGTACCTGAGAGCAATCTTGATTGATCTTCTTGGATAAGTAGATGGTTCACAATTCCTAGTAGATGTCATTGGGCGGCCAGCCACCTCTTATTCTTAATGATAAAAGATATACCTTACCAAAGTACTGGGTTCCCAGCAAAACGTACCAACGTACCATCACATGAGAGGCACAAAGTACTGGGTGCCCAGCAAAACGTACCAACGTACCATCACATGAGAGGCACAAAGTACTGGGTGCCCAGCAAAACGTACCAACGTACCATCACATGAGAGGCACAAAGCCAGAAAATGAAGACAAGACACAAGACTTTGAAAGAATGGCTGAAGAAATTGATGATTGAAAGTACTGGGTGAACCCCAACTACCCAGGCTAAGGTAATCCCAACCTGCCTCATATGTGATGTTGCTGTGTTGCAGGATCAGCAGAGAATCTGGAGAACACCATCCCTGCCTTCGAACAGTAAGTAACACTTGACGCTCTCAGCTGACTAGATGTGGTCCAATTGTCAGTCTCTGTAACATATTATGTTCTTATCAAAGTGGGCAGTGTGATTAGTTGGTCAGCACCATCATCCCCACATGGTCAACACCATCATCTCCACATGGTCAGCACCATCATCTCCACATGGTCAGCACCACCATCCCCACATGTCATTTACTTTTTATTCAATCCTTTCTATATTATACACATAAGACCTGTGTATATTTATTTACATGCACATATGCACGCATGCAAGCAATCACGCACGCACGCACGCACGCACGCACATACACACACACACACTGGTCAAACACTGTGGCCAACTGACCATGGTCATGTAGTCCCTAGAGGCGTGACTCTTCAAACAAGGCCATATGGTATAGAATACCTTTACAATTTTATTAGATGCTGGCTAATTAATTAATTATATATGCCATAAAAATTTTAATGCACAGCTGTTATTTTGTGTGCAAATCACCAAAGCTGAAATTACCAAATTTGCCATATATTCATGTACACAAGGACGAATTATGTGTCCAAAATGCATCCCATTTTATATATATATTAGTTGAATTAAAAGGTAAATATATTTGATCAGCTGACATTGTGAGTGATTGAACTAAATAAAATGTGTATGCAAAGCCTAAACTAATATTATTCCACAACATTTTCAATGAAAGTAATTAGGGGGCTATCCAAAGACATGTCATTAGCATAACCAAATTTATTACAATTATATATGACCAATATACATTCAAATCCTGACTGTATTTGACTTGCAGTTTATAAATATAATATACAGCAAGCAATATAGGAACAGCACAAGTCTCAGCGAAGTACAGCCTCGTTATAACGCGGTGGTCGGGGTCCACGTTAGATGTTCCCATATCTGCCACCAGGGAACTACTAAACAACAGCGATCGCCGCTTGCTGCAATACACAGTTTATGGAGCTTATTAAATGAGTCAACACTGTCTTATACGCCAATACACAGTTTATAGAGCTTATTAAATGAGTCAACACTGTCTTATACGCCAATACACAGTTTATAGAGCTTATTAAACAAGTCAACACTGTCTTATACGCCAATACACAGTTTATAGAGCTTATTAAACAAGTCAACAAAAGCCACAAAAAGGCAAAGCAAACTGGACTAAAAATTCAAGGAACTCAGAAAGCAAGCTACTAAAGCATTAGCAAAATCTTACAAAGACTATGTTAACAACCACATTGGAGACAGCCTGAAAACTAGTCCAAGAAGATTCTGGTCATTTATTAAGGCAAATAAACGAGAAAACATTGGCATTCCCACACTTTGAGTAAACGACCAACCAATAATTAATGATCGAGATGAAGCAAATGCCCTAAACAACCAATTTAGCTCTGTATTTACCCAAGAAAAGCACCCCATTCCCCAAATAGCCCCCTCTACTTACCCCAACATCTCCCTTCTCGAAATTGGCATAGATGGCGTAATAAAGCAGCTGGAAAATCTAAACCAGAACAAAGCTACAGGCCCAGATGAACTCCCAGCCAGAGTCCTTAAAGAAACTGCAAAGCAGATAGCTCCCATCATCACCCAAATTTTCCAACAATCATACAACACAGGTAAACTTCCTAATGACTGGCTACAAGCATTAGTAACTCCTATACACAAAAAGAGCCACAAATCTGACCCTGCTAACTACAGACCCATATCACTAACCTGCATCCTCTGTAAAGTAATGGAACATATCATCCTAAGCAACATGTGGAAACACCTGCACAAGCATAACATCATTCTCCACTTCCAACACGGATTCCAGTCAGGACTGTCTTGTGAATCTCAACTCATTGAGACAGTCCACGACTGGATGACTGCTGTGGACAACAAGACCCAAATTGACGCAATCCTGCTTGACTTTGCCAAAGCCTTCGACAAAGTGCCTCACCCATGTCTTCTATCAAAATTGACCTCCTACGGAATCACTGGAAACACTCAAAATTGGATCAAATCTTTTCTATCCAACCGCAAACAGAGAGTCTCAGTTAACAGATGTCACATCTGGTGTCCCACAGGGCTCAGTTCTAGGACCTGTCCTCTTCTTACTCTACATAAATGACATAAATGGGAACATCAAATCTTCTATATGCCTTTTTGCAGATGATAGTATTATATATCGTAAAATTTCTTCCAAAACCGACCACGAAATTCTCCAAACTGACCTAAGCCAACTCCAAACATGGTCAGACAAATGGCAAATGGAATTTAACGTATCTAAACACCTTCCAATAACAAACAAAACTAAATCCAGCCCACACAAGTACTCGCTTTCTGGCCAGCCATTATCCACCGTATCCAGCCACTCTTATCTTGGAGTAAAATTGGATTCCAAATTAACCTGGACAAATCTTGTCACTGACATAACTTCAAAATCTTTGAAATGTTTAGGCATGATTAAACAAACTCTTGGCTCATGTAAACCCGAAGTTAAACAACCTACAACATGCTAATCCGGCCAAAACTTGAGTACTCTTCACCCATATGGAATCCTCACACCTTTTCACAAGTTAAAAGCCTTGAAAGAGTACAACATTCTGCTGCTATATTTGTTAAAAATTATTACAGACGGAACACAAATCCAGCAGATCTAATTACTGCCCTTGGATGGCCAACCCTCGAACAAGGACGTATCATTAAACAAGCCACAACCTTCTACAAAATTCTAAACAACATTATTGAGATCACCCCCCCTCCAGGCCTACTAACTCGCTCTCGAACCCGTGGACAATACATAGCCCCCAAGTGTCGTATAAATGCAGTGGTCTTTTCATTTTATCCCAGAGCCATTCGCATATGGAATATGATTCCACCAAAAATTACCAACATAAAAAACCCAAAATCATTTCAAGAAGCTATTATGGAACTCCCTTTCACCACACCTCCTCACCTAAACTGCCTTTAAAACACAGTGCTCAGCGTAAACTTATCCATGGTGTGGGTATGGAGACTGTCTATGTGTGCATGTGGCAAGGCAGCGACAGTATCCATACACATAACCAACCTATTAAAAAAATTTTTTTTTTCGTTTTCGCCAATACACAGTTTATAGAGTTTATTAAACAAGTCAACACTGTCTTATATGCCAATACACAGTTTATAGACCTTTTTAAACGAGTCAACACTGTCTTATATGCCAATACACAGTTTATAGAGTTTATTAAACAAGTCAACACTGTCTTATATGCCAATACACAGTTTATAGACCTTTTTAAATGAGTCAACACTGTCTTATACGCCAATACACAGTTTATAGAGTTTATTAAACAAGTCAACACTGTCTTATATGCCAATACACAGTTTATAGACCTTTTTAAACGAGTCAACACTGTCTTATATGCCAATACACAGTTTATAGAGCTTATTAAACGAGTCATACAAATGGTTATTAAAATTCCACCCAGACAAATGTAAACACATGGAAGTTGGAAAAAATAATATAGGTAAAAATGAATATTTCATGACAAGTAATAATGTTAAACATTCACTAGCCACCACAGATAAGCAAACTGACTTAGGTGTAATTATCGATTCAAAATTGTCATTTGATGATCACATAAAGCAAATGGTAAATAAAGCAACCAAAATTACAAAAATAATCCGAAGAACCTTCCAATTCCTTGTCACTATATAAGACAATGGTTAGATCTCACCTAGAATATGCCATAGCAGTATGGTATCCATATAAGATAAAACATAAAATAGCAATAGAAAACGTCCAGAGAAGGGCCACAAAACAGGGATTTACCATATATAGAAAGACTAAAATTACTGAAGCTACCCACATTAGCATACCGAAGGCTAAGAGGAGACATGATAGAAGTCTATAAAATAATGCACGAACTATACGATAATGAATCTGCACCAAACCTCCTGAAATGGGAGGATGTGACACTAAGATCAGGAAATAGAGGACACTGCCTTAAAATATTTACCCAAAGAGCAAAAATAAATTTAAGAAAAAATGCATTCCCTCTTAGAGTGGCTGAACCATGGAATAGTCTACCAAACTCTGTAATACAAGCTAGATCAATTAACTCATTTAAAAACAAACTAGACAAATTCTGGTCTACCCAGGCAATAATATACGATTATGAATCTCCTTTAACAATAACTAATGGAACCGGAAATTATGATATAAAAATATTTGATTCTGAAGATCTGATCATGGAGGAATCAACTGGATCCTGCAATCAGAATCGTCATAAGGTATCATAAGGTATCAACACTGTCTTATACGCCAATACACAGTTTATAGAGCTTATTAAACAAGTCAACACAGTCTTATATACCAATACACAGTTTATAGAGCTTATTAAACGAGTCAACACTGTCTTATACGCCAATACACAGTTTATAGAACTTATTAAACAAGTCAACACTGTCTTATATGCCAATACACAGTTTATAGAGCTTATTAAACAAGTATCAACATGTATTATTTTTAAATGTCGCACCCTGTTGAATGTTGAACTGAATAAAATACATATTTAACAAGATTTAACAAGATTTGCCATCCAAGCCAAAGGCCCAGATGGCAAGTGGACAAGGAAGCCATTGGCTTATCGAGAGTCCAACAATGTTCATCTACTTATAACCCGCCCTCCTGAGATATGTGTCAACCTTGTTTTTAAACATATTCACACTGCTAGCAGTTACACAATCTGTAGACAATTTGTTCCATTCATTTATTGTCCTCTGTGAGAACGAATGCTTCCTGATGTCCAATCTACATTGATCCTTTACTAATTTTACCTCATGTCCTCTAGTTCTGCTATCCTTCTTGAGTGAGAAAAACATATTTCTATCAATATTTTCATACCCATTCAATATCTTAAAAACTTCAATCTGATCTCCTCTTAACCTCCTTGTCTCTAGAGTTGTTAAACCACATTCTTTCAGGCGTTCTTCATAACTAAGGTCTCTCAGTTCTGGAATCATTTTAGTTGCTCTCCTTTGTATGCGTTCATGCGTATCTATATCCTTCTTACGATATGGTCTCCATGCTTGTATACAGTATTCTAAATGAGGTCTAACTATTGCTTTATAAAGAGGTATAATTAACTTTTTTCCCTTGTATGTTATGTTTCTTCTAATAAATCCAAGAATTTGATTACCCTTTGAAGCTGCAATACCACACTGCTCTGAAACTTTCATATCAGTGCTTATTGTAACTCCTAAGTCCTTTTCTTTTACAGTAGTACCCAGAACAGTATCTCCCATTTTATAGTTTACATTCAAGTTCCCATGTCCTGTATGTAGGCATTTACATTTCCCAAAATTGAACAACATCTGCCATTTCTCAGACCATTTCACTAATCTGTCTAGATCGCTTTGTAAATGTTGTTTATCACCATCAGTATTAACCTTTCTAAACAGTTTTGTGTCATCCGCAAATTTCAGTACATTACTTGTTATACTGTCGTCCAAGTCATTGATATAAATTAAGAATAATATAGGTCCTAATACTGATCCTTGAGGTACCCCACTCAAAACCGATTTCCAATTTGAAACTTCTCCATCTACTACAACTCGTTGTCTTCTGTCAGTCAGCCATTGTTCTATCCAGTCAGTTATGCTATCCCCGATACCATGGGCTTTTAATTTAAGTAGTAATCTTTGATGTGGCACTTTGTCAAAAGCTTTCTGAAAATCTTAGTAGATAATATCTACTGACGATCCCACGTCTATCCACTTAGTGATTTCTTCCAAAAAACATAACATATTTGTTAAGCATGACCTCGCTTTAAGGAATCCATGTTGAGATGAATTTAATAATTTATGCTTAACGAGGAAGTCCACCATATGGTCTTTAATTAACCTTTCTAATAATTTACAAATCACTGACGTTAAACTCACTGGTCTGTAATTCTCTGACTTATTTCTCGAACCCTTTTTAAATAATGGTATGATGTTTGCTTCTTTCCATTCAAACGGAACAACTCCCTCTTTTAATGACAAGTTGAATACTCTTGCAAGTGGTATACTGATTTGTTATACTGTTTCCATTAGTAATTTTGGAGGAATCCCATCCACTCCCGGTGATTTGTTATCCTTCATTGCCTTTATTTTCTTAGCTACCAATTCTGGAGTTACAACTAACGGACCTAAATAGTCAGATTTAGCCCCCTGAAATATGGAATAGATCTGCTACTGGACTACGAATCGAAAATAATAAACATTATGTTTGATGCCGACATTTTACGCGTACTGCCATG
The DNA here is from genome assembly GCA_963662155.1 of Lamellibrachia columna. Taxonomy (NCBI): domain Eukaryota; kingdom Metazoa; phylum Annelida; class Polychaeta; order Sabellida; family Siboglinidae; genus Lamellibrachia; species Lamellibrachia columna. The sequence continues at coordinate 1,803,089 of OY759269.1, forward strand.
GGTCTGGCATGGTCAAAAATCTATGCCGTTCTCAATTCACTCCTTCCAACATTCTGCCTCGCCTCAACATTCTGAGGGTGCAGGCAGACCAATAGGTAAACACAAAAATAATAACTTATATATGTTTTTTTTGCACCGATTAACATCTTGAATAATAATGTGTGTGAATGTTACTCATAAATGCATCCAGACTGTTTAGATAAACACTGTGTTGAGGGAGGGAGTTCCAAAGTCGAATAGTGCTGGGGAAAAAGAATATAAGTGATAATTGCATCTGGATTAAGGGATATGATAAGCTAAGGAATGTTGTCTCCTATTAACAATATTCACAGGAACAAGGTATTTCCACTAAACCATTAACTATGTTGTACATCATGTAGAGCTTAGCATCTGCCCTGCGGTAAGCTAGCGGCCTCCATCCAAATGCCTGTACTATAGCATGTAAGCTAGCGGCCTTCATCCAAATGCCTGTACTATAGCATGTAAGCTAGCGGCCTTCATCCAAATGCCTGTACTATAGCATGTAAGCTAGCGGCCTGTACTATAGCATGTCTGTCACACTAGAAACATCAAAGCCTCCAAAGTACACTTTCACTGCCAAATATCACATTAGTCAGAATGTCTTGGCACATTATATTGTCAGTCGAATTGTCTGCCTCCTTATAGTATCACCAGTATGAAGTAAATTGGCGTAATATCCTTCAAAAGTTGTCGGACTCTACAGTTCTCGCAACTTCGTCCATCATCTTTGCTTTCGCCTTGTTTCCCTGGTATTCACAAGATACTGATGTCATTAAATGTGTATCATCCAGTAGGCATCCATGTTACAAATGTGAATCATCCAGTAGGCATCCATGTTACAAATGTGAATCTAATGAATGTGTGATAAGTATCTGGATCCAGTATCCGGATCTTCACCAACATCCAATGAATGTGTGATAAGTATCTGGATCCAGTATCTAGATCTTCACCAATATCTAATGAATGTGTGATAAGTATCTGGATCCAGTATCCAGATCTTCACCAACATCTAATGACTGTGCTATTGTCACACAACCAACCCATCCCATCCACCAAGGTTTGTTCCAATTCATCCATAATGTTTATCCTGCTAACAAACATACATACAGGGAGGATACACGACCCTCCATGGAGGTCAGTCATTCAGTCATCGCAGTGTTACATGTTCATGTTGGTGCAGTTGAGCAATGCTTTTAAACATAACTTTAATTATAATTTAGTATGACATACAACTGAAAAACTGACACATGCTGATTGAAACATTTTTATTCTATATATATATTTGCTGCCACGTTTACACAGAAATGGTCCACCACCAGAGCAGTTGGGATAACTTTCCATTTAGCACCAGCATTAGTGGTCAGTGCTTATAGTAAAAACTTGTAGTAAAAGATCATAGTAGAACATGTATTTTCTTTCTGCCCAATTTGTAAACACGGCAGCCTCATTAACCTTGCTAAAAACTCATTGGCAGCCATAAGTATGTATAACTACAACATAATACACTACAGTAAGATAAGTCTGTATAACTACAACATAATACACTACAGTAAGATAAGTCTGTATAACTACAACATAATACACTACAGTAAGATAGGTGTGTTTAACTACAACATAATACACTACAGTAAGATAAGTATGTATAACTACAACATAATACACTACAGTAAGATAAGTCTGTACAACTACAACATAATACACTACAGTAAGATAGGTCTGTATAACTACAACATAATACACTACAGTAAGATAGGTGTGTATAACTACAACATAATACACTACAGTAAGATAAGTATGTATAACTACAACATAATACACTACAGTAAGATAAGTCTGTATAACTACAACATTATACACTACAGTAAGATAAGTATGTATAACTACAACATAATACACTACAGTAAGATAAGTATGTATAACTACAACATAATACACTACAGTAAGATAAGTATGTATAACTACAACATAATACACTACAGTAAGATAGGTCTGTATAACTACAACATAATACACTACAGTAAGATAGGTCTGTATAACTACAACATAATACACTACAGTAAGATAGGTGTGTATAACTACAACATAATACACTACAGTAAGATAAGTCTGTATAACTACAACATAATACACTACAGTAAGATAAGTCTGTATAACTACAACATAATACACTACAGTAAGATAAGTCTGTATAACTACAACATAATACACTACAGTAAGATAAGTCTGTATAACTACAACATAATACACTACAGTAAGATAAGTCTGTATAACTACAACATAATACACTACAGTAAGATAAGTCTGTATAACTACAACATAATACACTACAGTAAGATAAGTCTGTATAACTACAACATAATACACTACAGTAAGATAGGTATGTATAACTACAACATAATACACTACAGTAAGATAGGTATGTATAACTACAACATAATACACTACAGTAAGATAGGTCTGTATATATACAACATAATACACTACAGTAAGATAAGATGCAATATAGTTCAACTAAGCGAGATACTGCAGAATCAATATCGTCACTCAGTGTCAACTGTCATAGCCCTTGTCATCTGAGCGAGACAACATATTCTCAGTATGGCAGGTGCAATAGCCGCATCACATAGCTACAATCCATGCCGATAGAGCCCAGTTAGAATCCTGTAAGCTGTCTTTCAATGGCAAAGTCAAGTGATTTGAAGGTATTTATTTAACATTAATTAATGCTATTGTCATTATTTTGGAAGAATGTCACCATCTGACACTTGACTGTCACCGTGGATCCTTCTGCAGGAACAAGTGACAAGTGTCCAGAAGGAGTTCAGATGAACGGAGGTCCTTGAGTGTGGTATATGAAGCTTCGACTGCTGTCCTCTGGTGGTTCAGTGTCTTGACTGAACCGTTTCTGTAATTGTCAACGAGGCTGTCCAGTTGTGCGATTGTTCCACCCCTGCAGTGGTCACTCAATTCCCTGTCTCAGGGTTAGTCCAGTTGTGTGATTGTTCTGCCCCTGTAGTGGTCACTCAATTCCCTGCCTCAGGGTTAGTCCAGTTGTGTGATTGTTCTGCCCCTGTAGTGGTCACTCAATTCCCTGTCTCAGGGTTAGTCCAGTTGTGTGATTGTTCTGCCCCTGTAGTGGTCACTCAATTCCCTGCCTCAGGGTTAGTCCAGTTGTGTGATTGTTCTGCCCCTGTAGTGGTCACTCAATTCCTTGCCTCAGGGTTAGGGTTAGTCCAGTTATGTGATTGTTCCACCCCCGCAGTGGTCACTCAATTCCCTGCCTCAACTTCCACAGCCTCCACTCATTCTGTATGAGTCGCACAGCCTTCCTCGTGTCAAACAACTGTTGGCGGTCGGTCCGTGTCCTCTGATGGGCACGGTAGCATCGCTGGATCTTTCGCACATTGTCATGCCACCTGGCGACAGTTCTGCGCAAGATCGAGCCGCGTACCATTGCCTGCAATTTGGTGATGCCTAGTCGCATTTTCAGGAAGCGCCTTCTTGTGAAAAACGTTCTTACATTTTTCTGAAAACCACAGAAACATGCACAGTATAAGGATGATAAAGTGGGGGGACTGCGTGATAAAGTGGGTGATAAAGTGGGAGGAGAGTGGGTGATAAAGTGGGAGGAGAGTGGGTGATAAAGTGGGGGAGAGTGGGTGATAAAGTGGGAGGAGAGTGGGTGATAAAGTGGGAGGAGAGTGGGTGATAAAGTGGGAGGAGAGTGGGTGATAAAGTGGGAGGAGAGTGGGTGATAAAGTGGGGGAGAGTGGGTGATAAAGTGGGAGGAGAGTGGGTGATAAAGTGGGGGAGAGTGGGTGATAAAGTGGGGGGAGTGGGTGACAAAGTGGGGGGAGAGTGGGTGATAAAGTGGGAGGAGAGTGGGTGATAAAGTGGGAGGAGAGTGGGTGATAGAGTGCGGGGACAGTGGATGATAAAGTGGGGGGAGTGGATGGTAAAGTGGGGGGACAGTGGGTGATAAAGTGGGGGGACAGTGGATGATAAAGTGGGGGGACAGTGGATGATAAAGTGTGGTGACAGTGGATGATAAATTGGGGTGACAGTGGATGATAAAATGGGGGGACAGTGGATGATAAAGTGGGGTGACAGTGGATGATAAAGTGGGGGACCTTGGATGATAAAGTGGGGGGACAGTGGATGATAAAGTGGGGTGACAGTGGATGATAAAGTGGGGTGACAGTGGATGATAAAGTGGGGGGACAGTGGATGATAAAGTGGGGTGACAGTGGATGATAAAGTAGGGTGACAGTGGATGATAAAGTGGGGGGACAGTGGATGATAAAGTGGGGGGACAGTGGATGATAAAGTGGGGGGACAGTGGATGATAAAGTGGGGTGACAGTGGATGATAAAGTGGGGTGACAGTGGATGATAAAGTGGGGGACAGTGGATGATAAAGTGGGGTGACAGTGGATGATAAAGTGAGGTGACAGTGGATGATAAAGTGGGGGGACAGTGGATGATAAAGTGGGGGAGGCAATGAGAGAGATGCTAGGCAGAGCTCACCTCAGCCTGGAAGGAGGCTGAGTGCAGGTAGGGTGACAGGGCAGAAGGAGATGGGAGCGAAGGTATCAAGAGCTCAAGATAACCAGGAGACAGAAGGGAAAGGTGACAAGTTGATGAGCAAGAAGGAGATGGACAACGTGGTGCCAAGTGACATGACTGCCGGACAGAATATGACAGAGGGGAACCAACAAAAGAGCTACTCTGAGGTAGTGACAGAGGGCGCTACAAGGAAAACGAGGGTGTTTGTGGGGAACAAATATCTCTTTGCTTTAGATGGCAATCTTGTTAAATAAGTGAGCTGTACAGAAAGTGTACATATTATAATAAGCCAGCAGAATCTTGTTCTCCAGATATAACTTAGACAGCAGTCTTGCAGGTGGAACAATGTCTGAATAACATGAGAAGCTGGCAGGCTGTGCAATGCAGCATTCACTTGATGCTTCAGTATTTTGCTTGGCCCAATTTTGTTAACATTCCATCAATTTTTTTACCATCATAATTTTTTTCATAAAAGTGTAATATATATGATATATTTTATAAAACATAATTTACCTGCACTGTGATGGCAGCATTTACAGACATGTTGACGTTGCCACTGTTTCTGGTGCTGCTTTTCTCCCGTAGTGACATTGACTCTTGTTTTGGAGTCTCGCTTTACTGCAGCGGTGAAAGTGTGCTCTTACACAGTGGTGCCAGTGTCTCTTGCGCAGTGGTGCCAGTGTCCCTTGGTATTGTGACAGTGTCCCTTGCGCAGTGGTGCCAGTGTCCCTTGGTATTGTGACAGTGTCCCTTGAGCAGTGGTGCCAGTGTCCCTTGCTGCGGTGCCCGTGTCTTTTGCACAGTGGTGCCCGTGTCTCTTGCTATTGTAACAGTGTCCCTTGCACAGTGGTGCCAGTGTCTCTTGCTATGGTGACAGTGTCCCTTGCACAGTGGTGCCAGTGTCTCTTGCTATGGTGACAGTGTCCCTTGCACAGTGGTGCCAGTGTATCTTGCTATGGTGACAGTGTCCCTTGCACAGTGGTGCCAGTGTCTCTTGCTATGGTGACAGTGTCCCTTGCACAGTGGTGACAGTGTCTCTTGCTATGGTGAAAGTGTCCCTTGCACAGTGGTGACAGTGTATCTTGCTATGGTAACAGTGTCCCTTGCACAGTGGTGCCAGTGTCCCTTGCTATGGTGACAGTGTCCCTTGCACAGTGGTGCCAGTGTCTCTTGCTATGGTGACAGTGTCCCTTGCACAGTGGTGCCAGTGTATCTTGCTATGGTGACAGTGTCCCTTGCACAGTGGTGCCAGTGTCTCTTGCTATGGTGAAAGTGTCCCTTGCACAGTGGTGCCAGTGTCTCTTGCTATGGTGACAGTGTCCCTTGCACAGTGGTGACAGTGTATCTTGCTATGGTGACAGTGTCCCTTGCACAGTGGTGCCAGTGTCTCTTGCTATGGTGACAGTGTCCCTTGCACAGTGGTGCCAGTGTATCTTGCTATGGTGACAGTGTCCCTTGCACAGTGGTGCCAGTGTCTCTTGCTATGGTGACAGTGTCCCTTGCACAGTGGTGCCAGTGTATCTTGCTATTGTAACAGTGTCCCTTGCACAGTGGTGCCAGTGTCTCTTGCTATGGTGACAGTGTCCCTTGCGCAGTGGTGCCAGTGTCTCTTGCTATTGTAACAGTGTCCCTTGCACAGTGGTGCCAGTGTCTCTTGCTATGGTGACAGTGTCCCTTGCACAGTGGTGCCAGTGTCTCTTGCTATTGTAACAGTGTCCCTTGCACAGTGGTGCCAGTGTCTCTTGCTATGGTGACAGTGTCCCTTGCACAGTGGTGCCAGTGTATCTTGCTATGGTGACAGTGTCCCTTGCACAGTGGTGCCAGTGTCTCTTGCTATGGTGAAAGTGTCCCTTGCACAGTGGTGCCAGTGTCTCTTGCTATGGTGACAGTGTCCCTTGCACAGTGGTGCCAGTGTATCTTGCTATGGTGACAGTGTCCCTTGCACAGTGGTGCCAGTGTCTCTTGCTATGGTGACAGTGTCCCTTGCACAGTGGTGCCAGTGTATCTTGCTATTGTAACAGTGTCCCTTGCACAGTGGTGCCAGTGTCCCTTGCTATGGTGACAGTGTCCCTTGCGCAGTGGTGCCAGTGTCTCTTGCTATGGTGACAGTGTCCCTTGCACAATGGTGCCCGTGTACTGTTGCTGCGGTGACAGTGTCCTGGAGTGATTAATGTGACAATGAGATAGTGGTGACAACCAGCCTCTCCAGTGTCTTCAATCAGCTCTGTCCTCCTATTGTGTCCTAGACAGGTGATCCTATTGTTTACAGTTACAGCCGCTGCAACCTTCCTTAGAGTAGGTATTACTGGCTTATCTTCTAGTTTGTAGTTTGCCCTAGGAGTAATGCAGAAGGCTGCCCTGCAGACGTGATTACCTGGAACTGAATGTGGAGACAGGTGTATCGTCTGTCTACGTGTGAAGGCATCTAGTGCCTTCTCCCCTCAGAAGGTCGGCTGCCACAGATCACCACTGATGTATGAACTGTGTCGTTCTTATTAGACCTTCCAATGTCTGTTCTAGTCCGTCCTGTCCCCTCATGTACCCAGCAACCGTTAGTTTAGTCAGTATTTTGTCATGAATTAATAACATCATCCCATACCATAGTATTAATGTTTTGGCTCCTGAAAGGGAATTGCATGCCATTAGTTGACATTAGATGATTATGCACTTTGAAACTTGAAGACAGAAAGACAGATATATATTTATTTTGACCATGTGTATGTGTATGTTGTACGTGGTCATATATCACTTGGTACAACCTGTACGTGGTCATATATCACTTGGTACAGCCTGTACGTGGTCATATGTCACTTGGTACAGCCTGTACGTGGTCATATGTCACTTGGTACAGCCTGTATGTGGTCATATATCACTTGGTACAGCCTGTACATGGTCATATATCACTTGGTACAGCCTGTATGTGGTCATATATCACTTGGTACAGCCTGTATGTGGTCATATATCACTTGGTACAGCCTGTATGTGGTCATACATCGCTTGGTACAGCCTGTATGTGGTCATATATCACTTGGTACAGCCTGTATGTGGTCATATATCACTTGGTACAGCCTGTATGTGGTCATATATCACTTATTACAGCCTGTACGTGGTCATATATCACTTGGTATAGCTGTATGTGGTCATATATCACTTGGTACAGCCTGTATGTGGTCATATATCACTTGGTAAAACCTGTATGTGGTCATATATCACTTGGTACAGCCTGTATGTGGTCATATATCACTTGGTATAGCCTGTACGTGGTCATATATCACTTGGTATAGCTGTATATGTGGTCATGCATATATCACTTGGTTTTGATATGGGTTTCATGCATGTTAATTCTGTGTACAACTGTTGTTCTGCAGTAGACTGGTGTCTGCAGCAGGCTGGTGTCTGCGGCAGGCTGGTGTCTGCGGCATGCTGGTGTCTGCGGCAGGCTGGTGTCTACGGCAGGCTGGTGTCTGCGGCAGGCTGGTGTCTGATGCAGGCTGGTGTCTGCGGCAGGCTGGTGTCTGCGGCAGGCTGGTGTCTGCGGCAGGCTGGTGTCTGCGGCAGGCTGGTGTCTGCGGCAGGCTGGTGTCTGCTGTAGACTTGTGTATGCAGCAGGCTGGTGTCTGCAGCAGGCTGGTGTCTGCAGCAGGCTGGTGTCTGCAGTAGACTTGTGTATGCAGCGGGCTGGTGTCTGCAGCAGGCTGGTGTCTGCGACAGGCTGGTGTCTGCGACAAGATGGTGTCTGTGGCAGGCTGGTGTCTGTGACAAGCTGGTGTCTGTGGCAGGCTGGTGTCTGCGGCAGGCTTGTGTCTGTGGCAGGCTGGTGTCTGCAGCAGGCTGGTGTTTGTTGCAGGCTGGTGTCTGCGGCAGGCTGGTGTTTGTAGTATTGAAGACACCAGCAGTGTTTGTTTTCACATCTGTCAGTGGCGACTGTTCTGATGAACGCTTAGAGACAGCTCAAGCTACATCACATCTGTCAGTGGCGACTGTTCTAATGAACGCTTAGAGACAGCTCAAGCTACATCACATCTGTCAGTGGCGACTGTTCTAATGAACGCTTAGAGACAGCTCAAGCTACATCACATCTGTCAGTGGCGACTGTTCTAATGAACGCTTAGAGACAGCTCAAGCTACATCACATCTGAAAGAATGTAGATATTGGAAACATGAGCTATCACATTGAAAATGTGGCTATTTTTGAAACTTGTCCTGAACCTACACATTGCATCACATGGTAGTTTAACACTGACAGTTTCATACATATATTATGTGACACTTATAGCATATGTGAACATACATATATTGTTTGACACTAATAGTTTATGTGAGCATGCAGATATTGTTTGACACTAATAGCTTCTGTGAACATACACATATTGTTTGACACTAATAGCGTATGTGAACATACATATACTGTTTGACACTAATAGCATGTGAACATATAAATATTGTTTAACACTAAAGGCTTATGTGAACATAAATATATTGTTTGACACTAATAGCTTATGTGAACATACAGATATTGTTTGACACTAATAGCTTCTGTGAACATACAGGATATTGTTTGACACTAATAGTTTCTGTGAACATGCAAATATTGGTTGCCACTAATGGCATCATTGAACATACATATATTGTTGGACACTAATACCTCCCGTGAACATATATATATATTGGTTGACACTAATGGCTTCTGTGAAAATATATATATTGTTTGACACTAATATCTTCCATGAACATTCAAATAATTATTATGTGACACTAATAGCTTCTGTGAACATACATATATTGTTTGACACTAATAGCTTCCGTGAACATTGTTTGACACTAATAGCTTCTGTGAACATACATATATTGTTTGACATTAATAGTTTCCAAGAACATAGAGATATTGTTTGATACTAATAGCTTCTGTGAACATACAGATATTGTTCGACACTAATAACTTATGTGAACATACTTGTATTGTTTGACACTAATAGCTTCTGTGAACATACAGATATTGTTTGACAATAATGGCTGGATCTACAAAAGCACACACGGCCACTGCTCCAGCTGCTGCCAATGCCCTGCTGCCAACACCCTGCTGCTAACACCTTGCTGCTAACACCCTGTTGCCAACACCCTGCTGCCAACACCCTGCTGCTAACACCCTGTTGCCAACACCCTGCTGCTAACACCCTGCTGCTAACACCCTGTTGCCAACACCCTGCTGCTAACACCCTGCTGCCAACACCCTGCTGCTAACACCCTGTTGCCAACACCCTGCTGCTAACACCCTGTTGCCAACACCCTGCTGCCAACACCCTGCTGCTAACACCCTGTTGCCAACACCCTGTTGCCAACACCCTGTTGCCAACACCCTGTTGCCAACACCCTGCTGCCAACACCCTGCTGCAAACACCCTGTTGCCAACACCCTGCTGCTAACACCCTGCTGCCAACACCCTGCTGTTAACACGGTGCTGAGCATCTTGTCTGGGCAGATACCAGTGCTATCAGATACCAGTGCTATCAGATACCAGTGCTATCAGATACCAGTGCTATCAGATACCAGTGCTATCAGACGACACATTATTAAACTATGATTACTAACGGCTGCTGATGTTGTGTTGTAGTGCGGTCAGTGAGAACACAGACATGTTGGAGCTGGACTGTCACATCACCAAGGATGGTCATGTGGTCGTGTCACATGACAATGACCTGCAGCGTACAACAGGTCACCAACTGCTCATCTCTGAGACCCTCTATAAGGTTGGTCCACTCAGCAGGACGTCTCTGAGACCCTCTATAAGGTTGGTCCACTCAGCAGGATGTCTCTGAGACCCTCTATAAGGTTGGTCCACTCAGCAGGACGTCTCTGAGACCCTCTATAAGGTTGGTCCACTCAGCAGGACGTCTCTGAGACCCTCTATAAGGTTGGTCCACTCAGCAGGACGTCTCTGAGACCTTCTATAAGGTTGGTCCACTCAGCAGGACGTCTCTGAGACCCTCTATAAGGTTGGTTCACTCAGCAGGACGTCTCTGAGACCCTCTATAAGGTTGGTTCACTCAGCAGGACGTCTCTGAGACCCTCTATAAAGTTGGTTCACTCAGCAGGACGTCTCTGAGACCCTCTATAAGGTTGGTTCACTCAGCAGGATGTCTCTGAGACCCTCTATAAGGTTGGTCCACTCAGCAGGACGTCTCTGAGACCCTCTATAAGGTTGGTCCACTCAGCAGGACGTCTCTGAGACCCTCTATAAGGTTGGTCCACTCAGCAGGACGTCTCTGAGACCCTCTGTAAGGTTGGTCCACTCAGCAGGACGTCTCTGAGACCCTCTATAAGGTTGGTACACTCAGCAGGACGCATTGGAAGAAACAACTGACAGAACTACAGGGCACAGGTTGTTAATTCTGTCAAAGTGTGGCGTGATAAAAGTGGTCATACCAGGGTGCCAGGGTGACTGCCTGCCAGGGTGACTCCATGCCAGGGTGACTGCATGCCAGGGTGACTGCATGCCAGGGTGATAGGATGCCAGGGTGACTGCATGCCAGGGTGACTGCATGCCAGGGTGACTGCATGCCAGAGTGATAGGATGCCAGGGTGACTGCATGCCAGGGTGACTGCATGCCAGGGTGACTGCATGCGAGGGTGATAGGATGCCAGGGTGACTGCATGCCAGGGTGACTGCATGCCAGGGTGACTGCATGTCAGGGTGACTGCATGCCAGGGTGACTGCATGCCAGGGTGACTGCATGCCAGGGTGATAGGATGCCAGGGTGACTGCATGCCAGGGTGATAGGATGCCAGGGTGACTGCATGCCAGGGTGACTGCATGCCAGGGTGACTGCATGCCAGAGTGATAGTATGCCAGGGTGACTGCATGTCAGAGTGATAGTATGCCAGGGTGACTGCATGCCAGGGTGACTGCATGTCAGAGTGATAGGATGCCAGGGTGACTGCATGCCAGGGTGACTGCATGCCAGGGTAACAGGATGCCAGGGTGACTGGAGTAGATTGCAACATGGCGGAATGTCACACTGGATTTTTACCAATAAAAAAAATTATTGTTTTTTTAATGATTATGTTCTGTTATATTGATTGATTGATTGATTGATTGATAAATTGGTTAATAATTTGATTATTTAAATAGTGCTAATTCTCACTAAATAATGGTTAAATATATACATATAAAGGTAAAACTGTTAATAATTACTTGTTGTAGATCAAAAGTGAACCACAATAAATTAAAACTAATCCACAAATAACATCCATCACATTGAACATTTTGCTGAATAGATGCATCTCATTTATTAATTCATTCATTGATCGATCAATTGATTGACCAATCGATCAACTGCTTGATTAATCTATTGTGACATGGTAGAAGTAGTTTCTGCTGTAGTATTTTAAAATTAACATTTACCGTAGTATGTTTACTTGACTTCTCCTCAATGATGTTGTCCTGCAGGATTTGCCACTTCTGAAAACAAGTCTTCGGCCAGAGTTTGCTTTTGGTAAGTTATATTTTAATATAATATTAAAATTACACTGTTTGTCCCAAATCCTCTGGGATTTAGAATGTTTTTATTTTATTCTATGGGAAACACATATTGTCTAATTACCAAGGATGTTGTAAGGATGGCCATCCCAGTCAATAGTTCAAATACCATCCCATGTGAAGTCCTTGACTAGACCTATTCAAAAGGAATACATTTGTTGTATTTTTTCCTTCTTTAGTGTCGTATGAAATATTGCTGTTTAAAATTTACAATAGAACACATCCATACACATATGTATGCACATGTATGCATACATGCTTCATGCATGCATGCATGAACTTACGCAAGCATACTGTCACACGCTATGGAAACCCAAACTTTTACCTATGTCCTCAGACAGGTTTGCACATTCATCTTGTACAAAATAAATGATCAAAGGTGCTTAAGTATGAAAGATCATTAAACATGGACACCTTATTGTGTCAAGTATGAAGGATCATTAAGCATGGACACCTTATTGTGTTAAGTACGAAGGATCATTAAGCAAGGACACATTACTGTGTTAAGTATGAAGGATCATTAAGTGTGGACACCTTATTGTATTAAGTATCATCAAACATGGACCCCTTATTGTGTTAAGTATGAAGGATCATTAAGCATGGACACCTTATTGTGTTAAGGATCATTAAGCATTAATCCCTTATTGTGTTGAGGGTGTGAAATGTATTTGTTTCCATCCATCTTAATACATCTCAGAGTTTCAGGCCGGGAATGTCTCCTTGAATACATGTCATGTTTCTCTACAGACAAAGAGGTTTGTGCAGCCGCAGAAGTTGAGAGGCGCATCCCTCAACTGAAGGAGGTCTTTGAGAAGTTCCCAAAAGTGCCAATCAATGTGGATATTAAATTTGACAGTGATAAACTTATAAGTGAGGTAAAAAAAATTATCATGATGTTGAAAATGTTAAAGTTTGGAAAACATTTCAGAAGCTTTGAACTTATCTGATTTGTCTGTTTGTGTTATTTGTCTGTTTGTGTTATTTGTCTGTTTGTGTTATTTGTCTGTTTGTGTTATTTGTCTGTTTGTGTTATTTGTCTGTTTGTGTTATTTGTCTGTTTGTGTTATTTGTCTGTTTGTGGTATTTGTCTGTTTGTGTTATTTGTCTGTTTGTGTTATTTGTCTGTTTGTGTTATTTGTCTGTTTGTGTTATTTGTCTGTTTGTGTTATTTGTCTGTTTGTGTTATTTGTCTGTTTGTGTTATTTGTCTGTTTGTGTTATTTGTCTGTTTGTGTTATTTGTCTGTTTGTGTTATTTGTCTGTTTGTGTTATTTGTCTGTTTGTGTTATTTGTCTGTTTGTGTTATTTGTCTGTTTGTGTTATTTGTCTGTTTGTGTTATTTGTCTGTTTGTGTTATTTGTCTGTTTGTGTTATTGTACTGTTTGTGTTATTTGTCTGTTTGTGTTATTTGTCTGTTTGTGTTATTGTACTGTTTGTGTTATTTGTCTGTTTGTGTTATTTGTCTGTTTGTGTTATTTGTCTGTTTGTGTTATTTGTCTGTTTGTGTTATTTGTCTGTTTGTGTTATTTGTCTGTTTGTGTTATTTGTCTGTTTGTGTTATTTGTCTGTTTGTGTTATTGTACTGTTTGTGTTATTTGTCTGTTTGTGTTATTTGTCTGTTTGTGTTATTGTACTGTTTGTGTTATTTGTCTGTTTGTGTTATTTGTCTGTTTGTGTTATTTGTCTGTTTGTGTTATTTGTCTGTTTGTGTTATTTGTCTGTTTGTGTTATTTGTCTGTTTGTGTTATTTGTCTGTTTGTGTTATTTGTCTGTTTGTGTTATTTGTCTGTTTGTGTTATTTGTCTGTTTGTGTTATTTGTCTGTTTGTGTTATTTGTCTGTTTGTGTTATTGTACTGTTTGTGTTATTTGTCTGTTTGTGTTATTTGTCTGTTTGTGTTATTGTACTGTTTGTGTTATTTGTCTGTTTGTGTTATTTGTCTGTTTGTGTTATTTGTCTGTTTGTGTTATTTGTCTGTTTGTGTTATTTGTCTGTTTGTGTTATTTGTCTGTTTGTGTTATTTGTCTGTTTGTGTTATTTGTCTGTTTGTGTTATTTGTACTGTTTGTGTTATTTGTCTGTTTGTGTTATTTGTCTGTTTGTGTTATTTGTACTGTTTGTGTTATTTGTCTGTTTGTGTTATTTGTCTGTTTGTGTTATTTGTCTGTTTGTGTTATTTGTCTGTTTGTGTTATTTGTCTGTTTGTGTTATTTGTCTGTTTGTGTTATTTGTCTGTTTGTGTTATTTGTCTGTTTGTGTTATTTGTCTGTTTGTGTTATTGTACTGTTTGTGTTATTTGTCTGTTTGTGTTATTTGTCTGTTTGTGTTATTGTACTGTTTGTGTTATTTGTCTGTTTGTGTTATTTGTCTGATTGTGTTATTTGTCTGATTGTGTTATTTGTCTGTTTGTGTTATTTGTCTGTTTGTGTTATTTGTCTGTTTGTGTTATTTGTCTGTTTGTGTTATTTGTCTGTTTGTGTTATTTGTCTGTTTGTGTTATTTGTCTGTTTGTGTTATTTGTCTGTTTGTGTTATTTGTCTGTTTGTGTTATTTGTCTGTTTGTGTTATTTGTCTGTTTGTGTTATTTGTCTGTTTGTGTTATTTGTCTGTTTGTGTTATTTGTCTGTTTGTGTTATTTGTCTGTTTGTGTTATTGTACTGTTTGTGTTATTGTACTGTTTGTGTTATTTGTCTGTTTGTGTTATTTGTCTGTTTGTGTTATTTGTCTGTTTGTGTTATTTGTCTGTTTGTGTTATTTGTCTGTTTGTGTTATTTGTCTGTTTGTGTTATTTGTCTGTTTGTGTTATTTGTCTGTTTGTGTTATTTGTCTGTTTGTGTTATTTGTCTGTTTGTGTTATTTGTCTGTTTGTGTTATTTGTCTGTTTGTGTTATTTGTCTGTTTGTGTTATTTGTCTGTTTGTGTTATTTGTCTGTTTGTGTTATTTGTCTGTTTGTGTTATTTGTCTGTTTGTGTTATTTGTCTGTTTGTGTTATTTGTCTGTTTGTGTTATTTGTCTGTTTGTGTTATTTGTCTGTTTGTGTTATTTGTCTGTTTGTGTTATTTGTCTGTTTGTGTTATTTGTCTGTTTGTGTTATTTGTCTGTTTGTGTTATTTGTCTGTTTGTGTTATTTGTCTGTTTGTGTTATTTGTCTGTTTGTGTTATTTGTCTGTTTGTGTTATTTGTCTGTTTGTGTTATTTGTCTGTTTGTGTTATTTGTCTGTTTGTGTTATTTGTCTGTTTGTGTTATTTGTCTGTTTGTGTTATTTGTCTGTTTGTGTTATTTGTCTGTTTGTGTTATTTGTCTGTTTGTGTTATTTGTCTGTTTGTGTTATTTGTCTGTTTGTGTTATTTGTCTGTTTGTGTTATTTGTCTGTTTGTGTTATTTGTCTGTTTGTGTTATTGTACTGTTTGTGTTATTTGTCTGTTTGTGTTATTTGTCTGTTTGTGTTATTTGTCTGTTTGTGTTATTTGTCTGTTTGTGTTATTTGTCTGTTTGTGTTATTTGTCTGTTTGTGTTATTGTACTGTTTGTGTTATTTGTCTGTTTGTGTTATTTGTCTGTTTGTGTTATTTGTCTGTTTGTGTTATTTGTCTGTTTGTGTTATTTGTCTGTTTGTGTTATTGTACTGTTTGTGTTATTTGTCTGTTTGTGTTATTTGTCTGTTTGTGTTATTGTACTGTTTGTGTTATTTGTCTGTTTGTGTTATTTGTCTGATTGTGTTATTTGTCTGTTTGTGTTATTTGTCTGTTTGTGTTATTTGTCTGTTTGTGTTATTTGTCTGTTTGTGTTATTTGTCTGTTTGTGTTATTTGTCTGTTTGTGTTATTTGTCTGTTTGTGTTATTTGTCTGTTTGTGTTATTTGTCTGTTTGTGTTATTTGTCTGTTTGTGTTATTTGTCTGTTTGTGTTATTGTACTATTTGTGTTATTTGTCTGTTTGTGTTATTTGTCTGTTTGTGTTATTGTACTGTTTGTGTTATTTGTCTGTTTGTGTTATTTGTCTGATTGTGTTATTGTACTGTTTTGATGATGTACTACTGATTAAAAACTTAATCCTGATGAAGAGATTTAAAAATATTGTATCAGCAATCACTGAGCAGTCTGACTTTAAATGTGACTTATTAACAGTATATAAAATAAATTATACATACATTCATATGTGTGTGTGCGTGCGTGCGTGCGTGCGTGCGTGCGTGCGTGCGTGCGTGCGTGCGTGCATGTGTATGTATATATAATTGTAAAATATTTATGTATAGCACATGTGGTCATTTTATGACAGGTTTCTTCTCTTGTGAAACACTTTGGACGTGAAGACATCACTGTCTGGGGCAACAAGGACTACATCGTCACAGAGAAATGTCACAAGCAGGTAGGTGGTCACGTCAGTAAGTGGTTACATCAGTAGGTGGTCACGCCAGTAGGTGGTCACGCCAGTAGGTGGTCACGCCAGTAGGTGGTCACGCCAGTAGGTGGTCACGCCAGTCTCCACGTTTGTCAACAACTACAATTACTACACTTCAACATTATTTACAATTTCATCGCTTTCCCAAAAAATCTGTTATAATTACAGTG
Organism: Lamellibrachia columna; assembly: GCA_963662155.1. NCBI lineage: Eukaryota > Metazoa > Annelida > Polychaeta > Sabellida > Siboglinidae > Lamellibrachia > Lamellibrachia columna. The sequence goes on from OY759269.1 coordinate 1,819,780, forward strand.
CTTCCCAAAATCAATTAAAATTCTACATGGAGGGTCAACTGCAATAGTTCATAGATTACAAGAACCATCACTGCTCATTTCTACATGCAGTTTTTACGTGAATTCCTACATTCATGCTGCCAGGATTGGTTCAATTACAATGGTTGATTACACATCTTCTAACAAACTTATAAATATTTACAGTGCTCAATTGCACTTACAAATAACATTGTAACTGTAATGAATTACAAATTACACAATTACAATTGAACTCCGAAAGATACAACCCAGTTGTCACTTATTGTTGTCACTTATTGTTGTTACTAAATGTTCTGTAGTTTAACATAGACCTCTCCTAAACAGCTTGGTGGACTTGGTAGTGCTGGAATATAGCACAGACCTCTCCTAAACAGCTTGGTGGACTTGGTAGTGCTGGAATATAGCACAGACCTCTCCTAAACAGCTTGGTGGACTTGGTAGTGCTGGAATATAGCACAGACCTCTCCTAAACAGCTTGGTGGACTTGGTAGTGCTGGAATATAGCATAGACCTCTCCTAAACAGCTTGGTGGACTTGGTAGTGCTGAAATATAACATAGACCTCTCCTAAACAGCTTGGTGGACTTGGTAGTGCTGGAATATAGCACAGACCTCTCCTAAACAGCTTGGTGGACTTGGTAGTGCTGGAATATAGCACATACCTCTCCTAAACAGCTTGGTGGACTTGGTAGTGCTGGAATATAGCATAGACCTCTCCTAAACAGCTTGGTGGACTTGGTAGTGCTGGAATATAACATAGACCTCTCCTAAACAGCTTGGTGGACTTGGTAGTGCTGGAATATAGCACAGACCTCTCCTAAACAGCTTGGTGGACTTGGTAGTGCTGGAATATAGCACATACCTCTCCAAAACAGCTTGGTGGACTTGGTAGTGCTGGAATATAGCACAGACCTCTCCTAAACAGCTTGGTGGACTTGGTAGTGCTGGCATATAGCACAGACCTCTCCTAAACAGCTTGGTGGACTTGGTAGTGCTGGAATATAGCACATACCTCTCCTAAACAGCTTGGTGGACTTGGTAGTGCTGAAATATAGCACATACCTCTCCTAAACAGCTTGGTGGACTTGGTAGTGCTGGAATATAGCACAGACCTCTCCTAAACAGCTTGGTGGACTTGGTAGTGCTGGGATATAGCACAGACCTCTCCTAAACAGCTTGGTGGACTTGGTAGTGCTGGAATATAGCACAGACCTCTCCTAAACAGCTTGGTGGACTTGGTAGTGCTGGATTATAGCACAGACCTCTCCTAAACAGCTTGGTGGACTTGGTAGTGCTGGAATATAGCACAGACCTCTCCTAAACAGCTTGGTGGACTTGGTAGTGCTGGAATATAGCACAGACCTCTCCTAAACAGCTTGGTGGACTTGGTAGTGCTGGAATAACACAGACCTCTCCTAAACAGCTTGGTGGACTTGGTAATGCTGGAATATAGCACATACCTCTCCTAAACAGCTTGGTGGACTTGGTAGTGCTGGAATATAGCACAGACCTCTCCTAAACAGCTTGGTGGACTAGGTAGTGCTGGAATATAGCACATACCTCTCCTAAACAGCTTGGTGGACTTGGTAGTGCTGGAATATAGCACAGACCTCTCCTAAACAGTTTGGTAGACTTGGTAGTGCTGGAATATAGCACAGACCTCTCCTAAACAGCTTGGTGGACTTGGTAGTGCTGGAATATAGCACAGACCTCGCCTAAAAAGCTTGGTGGACTTGGTAGTGCTGGCATATAGCACAGACCTCTCCTAAACAGCTTGGTGGGCTTGGTAGTGCTGGAATGTAGCACAGACCTCTCCTAAACAGCTTGGTGGACTTGGTAGTGCTGGCATATAGCACAGACCTCTCCTAAACAGCTTGGTGGACATGGTAGTGCTGGAATATAGCACATACCTCTCCTAAACAGCTTGGTGGACTTGGTAGTGCTGAAATATAGCACATACCTCTCCTAAACAGCTTGGTGGACTTGGTAGTGCTGGAATATAGCACAGACCTCTCCTAAACAGCTTGGTGGACTTGGTAGTGCTGGGATATAGCACAGACCTCTCCTAAACAGCTTGGTGGACTTGGTAGCGCTGGGATATAGCACAGACCTCTCCTAAACAGCTTGGTGGACTTGGTAATGCTGGAATATAGCACAGACCTCTCCTAAACAGCTTGGTGGACTTGGTAGTGCTGGAATATAACATATACCTCTCCTAAACAGCTTAGTGGAATTGGTAGTGCTGGAATAAGTGCATCTGTCATTGTTTATTCACATAAATTAACATTGCTGCATACCAGATATCGCCTACCACAATCAAGTTGCCAATATGTTTAATGTTTATATAAAATATGCCAGTGTTATTTCACACATCATGTCACTTGCAGTAACACTTGGCAGACACTCATGTCACTTGCAGTTACACTTGGCAGACACTCATGTCACTTGCAGTTACACTTGGCAGACAGTCATGTCACTTGCAGTTACACTTGGCAGACAGTCATGTCACTTGCTGTTACACTTGGCAGACACTCATGTCACTTGCAGTTACACTTAGCAGACATGCATGTCACTTGCAGTTACACTTGGCAGACACTCATGTCACTTGCTGTTACACTTGGCAGATAGTCATGTCACTTGCAGTTACACTTGGCAGACACTCATGTCAATTGCAGTTATACTTGGCAGACAGTCATGTCACTTGCCGTTACACTTGTCAGACACTCATGTCACTTGCAGTTACACTTGGCAGTCACTCATGTCACTTGTAGTTACACTTGGCAGACACTCATGTCACTTGCAGTTACACTTGGCAGACACTCATGTCACTTGACGTTACACTTAGCAGGCAGTCATGTCACTTGCAGTTACACTTCGCAGACACTCATGTCACTTGCAGTTACACTTGGCAGACACTCATGTCACTTGCCATTACACTTGGCAGACACTCATGTCACTTGCCGTTACACTTGGCACACACTCATGTCACTTGCAGTTACACTTGGCAGACAGTCAGTTTAAAGCTTAAATATTGTCAGAATTAGTTGCCATTTGTGAGACGTTGAGCAGAGGCAACAATTGAGATGAGACTTATGTGAGAGTTGTACGAGACTTGTAAGAGAGTTGTATGAAAGTTGTATGAGACTTGTATGAGAGTTGTATGAGACTTGTATGAGAGTTGTATGAGACTTGTATGAGAGTTGTATGAGACTTGTATGAGAGTTGTATGAGACTTGTATAAGAGTTGTATAAGACTTGTATGAGAGTTGCCATTGGCTGACCATTGTGTGCGCGCCACAGGACCCAAGTATACCGCTGCTGTTCAGCAAGCGCCGAGTGTTGGAACTGCTGCTGCTGTTCTACACTGGCCTACTCCCCTTCTTTCCCATTGAGGAGACATTCTACGAGGTTTTCATGCCTACCATCTTCCTCAGGTACGTGAGACAGTTCTTCTTACTGCATCAGTCCACATCTTCCTCAGGTACGTGAGACAGTTCTACTTACTGCATCAGTCGACATCTTCCTCAGGTACGTGGGACAGTTCCATTTACTGCATCAATCCACATCTTCCTCAGGTACGTGAGACAGTTCTACTTACTGCATCAGTCCACATCTTCCTCAGGTATGTGAGACAGTTCTACTCACTGCATCAATCCACATCTTCCTCAGGTACGTGAGACAGTTCTACTCACTGCATCAATCCACATCTTCCTCAGGTACGTGAGACAGTTCTACTCACTGCATCAATCCACATCTTCTTCAGGTACGTGAGACAGTTCTACTCACTGCATCAATCCACATCTTCCTCAGGTACGTGAGACAGTTCTACTCACTGCATCAATCCACATCTTCCTCAGTTACGTGAGACAGTTCTACTCACTGCATCAATCCACATCTTCCTCAAATACGTGAGACAGTTCTATTTACTGCATCAATCCACATCTTCCTCAGTTACGTGAGACAGTTCTACTCACTGCATCAATCCACATCTTCCTCAGTTACGTGGGACAGTTCTACTCACTGCATCAATCCACATCTTCCTCAGGTACGTGAGACAGTTCTACTCACTGCATCAATCCACATCTTCCTCAGTTACGTGAGACAGTTCTACTCACTGCATCAATCCACATCTTCCTCAGGTACGTGGGACAGTTCCATTTACTGCATCAATCCACATCTTCCTCAGGTACGTGAGACAGTTCTATTTACTGCATCAATCCACATCTTCCTCAGGTACATGAGACAGTTCTATTTACTGCATCAATCCACATCTTCATCAGGTACGTGAGACAGTTCTATTTACTGCATCAATCCACATCTTCCTCAGTGAGTTCTACTCACTGCATCAATCCACATCTTCCTCAGGTACGTGAGACAGTTCTACTTACTGCATCAGTCCACATCTTCCTCAGGTACGTGAGACAGTTCTACTCACTGCATCAATCCACATCTTCCTCAGGTACGTGAGACAGTTCTACTCACTGCATCAATCCACATCTTCCTCAAGTACGTGAGACAGTTCCATTTACTGCATCAATCCACATCTTCCTCAGTTACGTGAGACAGTTCTATTTACTGCATCAATCCACATCTTCCTCAGGTACTTGGGACAGTTCCATTTACTGCATCAATCCACATCTTCCTCAGGTACATGAGACAGTTCTATTTACTGCATCAATCCACATCTTCCTCAGGTACGTGGGACAGTTCTACTCACTGCATCAAACCACATCTTCCTCAGGTACGTGGGACAGTTCCATTTACTGCATCAATCCACATCTTCCTCAGGTACGTGGGACAGTTCCATTTACTGCATCAATCCACATCTTCCTCAGTTACGTGAGACAGTTCTACTCACTGCATCAATCCACATCTTCCTCAGGTACGTGAGACAGTTCCATTTACTGCATCAATCCACATCTTCCTCAGTTACGTGAGACAGTTCCACTCACTGCATCAATCCACATCTTCCTCAGGTACGTGGGACAGTTCTACTCACTGCATCAATCCACATCTTCCTCAGTTACGTGAGACAGTTCTACTCACTGCATCAATCCACATCTTCCTCAGGTACGTGAGACAGTTCTACTCACTGCATCAATCCACATCTTCCTCAGGTACTTGAGACAGTTCTACTCACTGCATCAATCCACATCTTCCTCAGGTACGTGGGACAGTTCCATTTACTGCATCAATCCACAGCTTCCTCAGGTACGTGGGACAGTTCTACTCACTGCATCAAACCACATCTTCCTCAGGTATGTGGGACAGTTCCATTTACTGCATCAATCCACATCTTCCTCAGGTACGTGGGACAGTTCCATTTACTGCATCAATCCACATCTTCCTCAGGTACGTGAGACAGTTCTACTCATTGCATCAATCCACATCTTCCTCAGGTACGTGAGACAGTTCTACTCATTGCATCAATCCACATCTTCCTCAGGTACGTGAGACAGTTCTACTCATTGCATCAATCCACATCTTCCTCAGGTACGTGAGACAGTTCTACTCATTGCATCAATCCACATCTTCCTCAGGTACGTGGGACAGTTCCATTTACTATTCTGTAGCTGACTGCTTGTGGTGAAAGCACCTTGGAGGAAATCACAAGGTATATTTTTGAGCATCTTGAGACTGTGCTTTGTCAGTAAGGAAATAACAAGAACACACTAGTGCTGTAGCTATGAGTACAGTCCTCAATTGTTTATTGAAACACACAACATTGTTTTGCCGCTTGAGTTCACTGTTTCTGTTTCTTACAATTATTTTATAACTATCTTTTTTCAGGATGATAAATTCTACAATAAAAAAATGTGTACTATTTGTAATAACAGTAACAACTTACTGCTTAGAGGCACTATTCACTCCTAATCAACAGTAACAACTGACTACTTAGAGGCACTATTCACTCCTACTCAACCGTAACAACTGACTACTTAGAGGCACTATTCACTCCTACTCAACAGTAACAACTTACTGCTTAGATGCACTATTCACTCCTACTCAACAGTAACAACTTACTACTTAGAGGCACTATTCACTCCTACTCAACAGTAACAACTTACTGCTTAGAGGCACTATTCACTCCTACTCAACAGTAACAACTGACTACTTAGAGGCACTATTCACTCCTACTCAACAGTAACAACTGACTACTTAGAGGCACTATTCACTCCTACTCAACAGTAACAACTGACTACTTAGAGGCACTATTCACTCCTACTCAACAGTAACAACTGACTACTTAGAGGCACTTTTCACTCCTACTCAACAGTAACAACTTACTACTTAGAGGCACTATTCACTCCTACTCAACAGTAACAACTGACTACTTAGAGGCACTATTCACTCCTACTCAACAGTAACAACTTACTACTTAGAGGCACTATTCACTCCTACTCAACAGTAACAACTGACTGCTTAGAGGCACTATTCACTCCTACTCAACAGTAACAACTGACTACTTAGATGCACTATTCACTCATACTCAACAGTAACAACTGACTACTTAGAGGCACTATTCACTCCTACTCAACAGTAACAACTGACTGCTTAGAGGCACTATTCACTCCTACTCAACAGTAACAACTGACTACTTAGAGACACTATTCACTCCTACTCAACAGTAACAACTGACTACTTAGAGGCGCTATTCACTCCTACTCAACAGTAACAACTTACTAATTAGAGGCACTATTCACTCCTACTCAACAGTAACAACTGACTACTTAGAGGCACTATTCACTCCTACTCAACAGTAACAACTGACTACTTAGAGGCACTATTCACTCCTACTCAACAGTAACAACTGACTACTTAGAGGCACTATTCACTCCTACTCAACAGTAACAACTTACTGCTTAGAGGCACTATTCACTCCTACTCAACAGTAACAACTGACTACTTAGAGGCACTATTCACTCCTACTCAACAGTAACAACTTACTGCTTAGAGGCACTATTCACTCCTACTCAACAGTAACAACTGACTACTTAGAGGCACTATTCACTCCTACTCAACAGTAACAACTTACTACTTAGAGGCACTATTCACTCCTACTCAACAGTAACAACTGACTACTTAGAGGCACTATTCACTCCTACTCAACAGTAACAACTGACTACTTAGAGGCACTATTCACTCCTACTCAACAGTAACAACTGACTACTTAGAGGCACTATTCACTCCTACTCAACAGTAACAACTTACTGCTTAGAGGCGCTATTCACTCCTACTCAACAGTAACAACTTACTGCTTAGAGGCACTATTCACTCCTACTCAACAGTAACAACTTACTACTTAGAGGCACTATTCACTCCTACTCAACAGTAACAACTGACTACTTAGAGGCACTATTCACTCCTACTCAACAGTAACAACTTACTACTTAGAGGCACTATTCACTCCTACTCAACAGTAACAACTTACTACTTAGAGGCACTATTCACTCCTACTCAACAGTAACAACTTACTACTTAGAGGCACTATTCACTCCTACTCAACAGTAAAATAATCTTATTCCTCTCCTAACATTCCTCTGTTAACAGGTAGAACATTCAGTGTGTGTACCAGTGTGTGACCACGTGTGTGTATATGTGTGTACATGGGCATACATGTGACCACATGTGTGTACACAGGCACACATGTGAGCATGTGTGTGTACATGTGTATACATGGGCACACATGTCACCACATGTGTGTACACGGGCACACATGTCACCACGTGGGTGTACATGTGTGTACACGGGCACACATGTCACCATGTGGGATTAATGTTTGTTTTGGACAGTTGTATGCCAACTTTGTAGAATTGTGAAATCCAGAGTTATTTTCACGTATCTATTGAATGTTGCCATGACAACTGTATTCCTTGCAGGACACAGTCGTTACACCACCAGTACTCTGTCATAGGTCAACTCTTCATACGTTTCATGGATTTGTAAGTGCATCTCAGTTTGTTATAATTACCTTACGAGATCTAAAACTTATAATGTTAACAGGAATGTTTAAGAATTGCTTCAAAGTCTTCTTGTGTTACAGTAATAGCACGATTATGGTTTTGCATTAAAAATGGGTCACTTTGTATAAAATCATAAAATATGTAGAATTTTTTTCATGTCAAATTGCATCTATTTTGGTTTTTGTACAATCAAAAAGAAAAGTTTTAAGATGCATATCATATCACTAAGTTTTTTTTAACATCACTGGGGATAATTTTATTTGCCAGTTATTCTCTTTTACTGGTTGTCATGTAGTTGATGATTAAACTATTTAATAATAGTTTATTCATATTAATTGTGTTTTAGTGAACAGATAATCATGTTTTAGTGAACAGATTGGGTAATTTGTTAAACAGTCCCTGCAAGATAAAATAAAGCCAATGCTGGTACACCCTACCCTGGTTTGTATTTGGTACACCCTACCCTGGTTTGTATTTGGTTGTAAATGTAAGACTGTTTATTACAAGCAAGTTGATGTTTGAATGTAGATTGTGTTCTGCTTTCAGACTAATCATGAATCGCTACATGTTCCATCATCTCACTGCCCGCGGCATACCTGTAAGAGTTCCCTTACTTACACTTCGTGTTATTCTCACTTCTGTAAACGTGATGAACCTATTTAGGAGGAATTCTGATCAACATAGGGCTACATCTTATCTCAACAACCAGATATGATATCCTCACTAGTGTCTCAGCATATGATCTTAGTGCTTACAGATTGCTAACTATGACAATTTGGCTGAGTTATGCAAGTTTTAAACTAGTATGGACGTGTAACAAGATTTCACTACTGAAAATTTGCCCCACTGAAAAAATATCTGAGGTAAAGGACAGACGCATTATCCTATTATTGGTGTGCAGTGAGATTGTTGAACATCTTAGCTGCCATCATAGTGCACATTCCAGGTGTTTGTCTCATAGTGCACATTCCAGGTGGTTGTCTCATAGTGCACATTCCAGGTGATGGTCTCATGCTGGTTTCTCTGGGTTTCTCACTATTACTGGAAAAAATTACATTTTGCTTACAAAAATGTACAGTTACATAACTACATTTTTGTAAGCAAAATGTAACTGCACCAAATTTTCATAAATTATAATTTTTAAGTATTAAGATTGTGTGGTGAACATATGGTAAAGGTACTTGAATGGGGACTGAGCTATGATCTACCTGTATGTTGGTCAGGAGGTATTTGGTGTAGTGGCGTGGGCCTTGTTGTGTGTGGATATGCATGGGTGACTTGTAGTTGATGTTATAGGGGCAAGGTGGACATGCATGGGTGACTTGTAGTTGATGTTATAGGGGCAAGGTGGACATGCATGGGTGACTTGTAGTTGATGTTATAGGGGCAAGGTGGACATGCATGGGTGACTTGTAGTTGATGTTATAGGGGCAAGGTGGACATGCATGGGTGACTTGTAGTTGATGTTATAGGGGCAAGGTGGACATGCATGGGTGACTTGTAGTTGATGTTATAGGGGCAAGGTGGACATGCATGGGTGACTTGTAGTTGATGTTATAGGGGCAAGGTGGACATGCATGGGTGACTTGTAGTTGATGTTATAGGGGCAAGGTGGACATGCATGGGTGACTTGTAGTTGATGTTATAGGGGCAAGGTGGACATGCATGGGTGACTTGTAGTTAATGTTATAGGGGCAAGGTGGACATGCATGGGTGACTTGTAGTTGATGTTATAGGGGCAAGGTGGACATGCATGGGTGACTTGTAGTTGATGTTAGAGGGGCAAGGTGGCTATGTCAGTGAAGGTAAAATAGATATGCAGCTCCAGAATGTCTATTGAGTGTATTTCTTGATTTTTTACAGTTTAGGAGCAAATTTTTTTATTAACCACTGTTATGTTGAGTGTAATTGCAGTTTCATGTATTGTATAAAACAGAAAATTACTGTAAAAACAGGATGTTGTTAATATTTTGATATAGCCTTTGTTTGTATAATAATGCAAAATAATAAATGCATTACTGTATTGAAAAGTGAAACTAACCTTTACAGACCTAGATTGTTTTAGAAATGTGTTTGCATATTTTAAAACACATGTGATTTCTTTGTTACCAAGACTCCCTATAGAGTACACTAAGCAAATTTATTCAAAATGGCCACAAAATATTTGGAGTACTACTGTACTATTGAACATCGCTTGCAATAACAAGAGAATTAATAATCACAGTTGAATAATGATAGCATATTTAGAAAGAACACTAATATTTACAAAAAGTGACCAAATTTTAAGGCAATCAGTACATTATTTGACATTTTATATACAGCATTGGCAAGTGTAAAAATCCAGACAATTTCTATATGTACACACTTGCTAGCCTATGTACCAAAATAAAACTACTACTAATAGTAGTAGTACTAGCCACAGGTGGATAATGATTTCATATTTAGAAGGAACACTAATATTTACACAAAGTGACAAATATGAAGGTAATGAGTACATTATGTGACATTTTGGACAGACACCATTGACAAGTGTAAAAATCCAGAACATTTCTGTACATGTCATCATCAGAGACTGTTGCTCATCGAGTGTTCAGACATTAGTGTGGGAGCTCATCGAGTGTTCAGACATTAGTGTGGGAGCTCATCGAGTGTTCAGACATTAGTGTGGGAGCTCATCGAGTGTTCAGACATTAGTGTGGGAGCCCATCGAGTGTTCAGACATTAGTGTGGGAGCTCATCGAGTGTTCAGACATTAGTGTGGGAGCTCATCGAGTGTTCAGACATTAGTGTGGGAGCTCATCGAGTGTTCAGACATTAGTGTGGGAGCCCATCGAGTGTTCAGACATTAGTGTGGGAGCCCATCGAGTGTTCAGACATTAGTGTGGGAGCCCAGAACTTTTATTTATGTAAACAACGCCAACATTTTTTACCCCGTGGACTGAAGGGACCACCACTCGACATCTCAAAAATGCATTGCTTCTGGGGTGGAGAGGTTGCTCCGGAATCACCCATCAAAGGGGGCAAAAAAGTACATTTATTATGGGAATGATGCCAAAGCTAAAAACAGTGTCAGATCTTCTCCTTGAGGTTCCCTTAGTATGGAATGACCATTGCCAGCAATTTTAGGTGGGGTCTTCCCCCTAACAACAACCCCCAAAGGGTGAGAAAAGGGGCACTTATTTAATGGAATGACGCTTATTTAATGGAATGATGTGAAGGATAAAAAAGGTGTCAAATGTTCCTGGGGGGTCCCCTGAGTATGGAATGACCAATGCCAGCAATTTTAGATGGGGCCTTCACCCTGCCAACAACCCCCAAAGGGTGAGAAAAGGGGCACTTATTCAATGGAATGATGCCCAAAGATGACAACGGTGTTAAATGTTCATGTGGGATCCCTGAGTATGGAATGACCAATGCCAGCAATTTTAGTTGGGGCCTTCCCACTGCCAGCAACCCCCAAAGGTGAGAAAAAGGGGGCATTTATTTATGGGAATGGCGCCAAGGCTAAAAACAGTGTGAAATCTTCCCTTAGGGTCCCCTGAGTATGTAAGGACCAATGCCTGCAATTTTAGGTGGGGGCTTCCGCCTGCCAGCAACCCCCAAAGGGTTAGACAAGGGACATTCATTAAAGAAATGCGATGGATAAAAACAGTAATTGATGGCGGCATCCTCGTACATGACACCGTGCTGCAGCACAGCAAATCAACATGTGCAGTCATGGCCATGGACCGTTTGATGAAGGTGTGTTCCAGTCGTGGTGAACAACTCCCCTTGGTACTCAACACGTATCTCTCATAATTGATCAGATTCCGAGCGAAAGCTGCATTCTTCAGGGTATCATCATACATTTATCATCATTGGGCCTGACCAGGCCCAGCGGTAGAGTGGAACGTTGCTCCTAAAACATGGGGCATTCAGGGAAGAGTTTACCTGTTTCCTCATGGAGGAATGAAATAAGCTGCACTGCTGGCCAATCATGGGACAGTATACAAATCACATGGTTGTAAATGTGATGAAGACCAACAAAGGCAAACTGCTGCAAACAGATGTACCCAATTACCTCGAAGGTCAACTTGAGGAGGCTGACACCCTCCCCCGACACCCTGATTGCCTTCTATGCAAGCAGCGTTTCCTCCAGAAACATTCTAGTGAGGTCCACCCATACTGACGTCTCGCCATTCTTCTTAGGCTTATCAACGTTCCAGTTGTCACCTCTTTCTATCTGCTTGTTGTACAGTTTCAAAACCTCTGACATCAACGAGGCAACATGCAACTCTGCAGTTACTCCTCTGATCTAATAACTGGGTCTATCTACAGGGTGCTGTACTCCTCTGATCTAATAACTGGGTCTATCTACAGGGTGCTGTACTCCTCTGGTCTAATAACTGGGTCTATCTACAGGGTGCTGTACTCCTCTGGTCTAATAACTGGGTCTGTCTACAGGGTGCTGTACTCCTCTGGTCTAATAACTGGGTCTGTCTACAGGGTGCTGTAGTCCTCTGATCTAAAAACTGGGTCTGTCTACAGGGTACTGTACTCCTCTGATCTAATAACTGGGTCTATCTACAGGGTGCTGTATTCCTCTGATCTAATAACTGGGTCTGTCTACAGGGTGCTGAACTCCTCTGGTCTAATAACTGGGTCTGTCTACAGGGTGCTGTACTCCTCTGATCTAATAACTGGGTCTATCTACAGGGTGCTGTACTCCTCTGATCAAATAACTGGGCCTATCTACAGGGTGCTATACTCCTCTGATCTAATAACTGGGTCTATCTACAGGGTGCTGTACTCCTCTGGTCTAATAACTGGGTCTGTCTACAGGGTGCTGTACTCCTCTGATCTAATAACTGGGTCTGTCTACAGGGTGCTGTACTCCTCTGATGTAATAACTGGGTCTATCTACAGGGTGCTGTACTCCTCTGATATAATAACTGGGTCTATCTACAGGGTGCTGTACTCCTCTGGTCTAATAACTGGGTCTATCTACAGGGTGCTGTACTCCTCTGGTCTAATAACTGGGTCTATCTACAGGGTGCTGTACTCCTCTGATCTAATAACTGGGTCTATCTACAGGGTGCTGTACTCCTCTGGTCTAATAACTAGGTCTCTCTACAGGGTGCTGTACTCCTCTGGTCTAATAACTGGGTCTGTCTACAGGGTGCTGTACTCCTCTGGTCTAATAACTGGGTCTGTCTACAGGGTGCTGTACTCCTCTGGTCTAATAACTGGGTCTATCTACAGGGTGCTGTACTCCTCTGATCTAATAACTGGGTCTGTCTACAGGGTGCTGTACTCCTCTGGTCTAATAACTGGGTCTATCTACAGGGTGCTGTACTCCTCTGGTCTAATAACTGGGTCTATCTACAGGGTGCTGTACTCCTCTGGTCTAATAACTGGGTATATCTACAGGGTGCTGTACTCCTCTGATCTAATAACTGGGTCTATCTACAGGGTGCTGAACTCCTCTGGTCTAATAACTGGGTCTATCTACAGGGTGCTGTACTCCTCTGGTCTAATAACTGGGTCTATCTACAGGGTGCTGTACTCCTCTGGTCTAATAACTGGGTCTATCTACAGGGTGCTGTACACCTCTGGTCTAATAACTGGGTCTATCTACAGGTTGCTGTACTCCTCTGATCTAATAACTGGGTCTGTCTACAGGGTGCTGTACTCCTCTGATCAAATAACTGGGTCTGTCTACAGGGTGCTGTACTCCTCTGATCAAATAACTGGGTCTGTCTACAGGGTGCTGTACTCCTCTGATCAAATAACTGGGTCTGTCTACAGGGTGCTGTACTCCTCTGGTCTAATAACTGGGTCTGTCTACAGGGTGCTGTACTCCTCTGATCTAATAACTAGGTCTATCTACAGGGTGCTGTACTCCTCTGGTCTAATAACTGGGTCTATCTACAGGGTGCTGTACTCCTCTGGTCTAATAACTGGGTCTATCTACAGGGTGCTGTACACCTCTGGTCTAATAACTGGGTCTATCTACAGGTTGCTGTACTCCTCTGATCTAATAACTGGGTCTGTCTACAGGGTGCTGTACTCCTCTGATCAAATAACTGGGTCTGTCTACAGGGTGCTGTACTCCTCTGATCAAATAACTGGGTCTGTCTACAGGGTGCTGTACTCCTCTGATCAAATAACTGGGTCTGTCTACAGGGTGCTGTACTCCTCTGGTCTAATAACTGGGTCTGTCTACAGGGTGCTGTACTCCTCTGATCTAATAACTAGGTCTATCTACAGGGTGCTGTACTCCTCTGGTCTAATAACTGGGTCTATCTACAGGGTGCTGTACTCCTCTGGTCTAATAACTGGGTCTATCTACAGGGTGCTGTACTCCTCTGATCTAATAACTGGGTCTATCTACAGGGTGCTGTACTCCTCTGGTCTAATAACTGGGTCTGTCTACAGGGTGCTGTACTCCTCTGATCAAATAACTGGGTCTGTCTACAGGGTGCTGTACTCCTCTGATCAAATAACTGGGTCTGTCTACAGGGTGCTGTACTCCTCTGATCTAATAACTAGGTCTATCTACAGGGTGCTGTACTCCTCTGGTCTAATAACTGGGTCTATCTACAGGGTGCTGTACTCCTCTGGTCTAATAACTGGGTATATCTACAGGGTGCTGTACTCCTCTGGTCTAATAACTGGGTCTGTCTACAGGGTGCTGTACTCCTCTGGTCTAATAACTGGGTCTGTATACAGGGTGCTGTACTCCTCTGGTCTAATAACTGGGTCTATCTACAGGGTGCTGTACTCCTCTGATCTAATAACTGGGTCTGTCTACAGGGGGCTGTACTCCTCTGATCTAATAATTGGGTCTATCTACAGGGTGCTGTACTCCTCTGATCTAATAACTGGGTCTATATACAGGGGGCTGTACTCCTCTGGTCTAATAACTGGGTCTGTCTACAGGGTGCTGTACTCCTCTGATTTAATAATTGGGTCTATCTACAGGGTGCTGTACTCCTCTGATCTAATAACTGGGTCTGTCTACAGGGTGCTGTACTCCTCTGATCTAATAATTGGGTCTATCTACAGGGTGCTGTACTCCTCTGATCTAATAACTGGGTCTATCTACAGGGTGCTGTACTCCTTTGATCTAATAACTGGGTCTGTCTACAGGGTGCTGTACTCCTCTGGTCTAATAACTGGGTCTGTCTACAGGGTGCTGTACTCCTCTGATCTAATAACTGGGTCTGTCTACAGGGTGCTGTACTCCTCTGATCTAATAACTGGGTCTATCTACAGGGTGCTGTACTCCTCTGATCTAATAACTGGGTCTATCTACAGGGTGCTGTACTCCTCTGATCTAATAACTGGGTCTATCTACAGGGTGCTGTACTCCTCTGATCTAATAACTGGGTCTGTCTACAGGGTGCTGTACTCCTCTGATCTAATAACTGGGTCTATCTACAGGGTGCGGTACTCCTCTGATCTTAAAACTGGGTCTATCTACAGGATGCTGTACTCCTCTGATCTAATAACTGGGTCTGTCTACAGGGTACTGTACTCCTCTGATCTAATAACTGCCCCTACATGCGCCTTTGTGTCCCGTGATATTTTTTGGCATAAACTGGTTCTTTCCACTGAGGTTCTGTGCTCTTGCCTCAGTGTCTCGGGTGAGTACCAAGAGCATGTTCTTTGAAGCATGATAAATATAACTTATCTTTCAGTGATCCTGCATCTTGTAATATTTACAATTATCATAATGTTTCTACCGCACATAAATCCTCAGGGATCTGAGCTCAGAGGCTCAACAAACCATAATCATTAAGCATAATATCAAGAACAGAGACAAACAATCATTAAGCACGATATCAAGAACAGAGACAAACAATCATTAAGCATAATATCAAGAACAGAGACAAACAATCATTAAGCACGATATCAAGAACAGAGACAAACAATCATTAAGCACAATATCAAGAACAGAGACAAATAATCATTAAGCACGATATCAAGAACAGAGACAAACAATCATTAAGCACAATATCAAGAACAGAGACAAACAATCATTAAGCACGATATCAAGAACAGAGACAAACAATCATTAAGCACAATATCAAGAACAGAGACAAACAATCATTAAGCACGATATCATGAACAGAGCAAACATAATCATTAAGCTTGATATCATGAACAGAGATAAACATAATCATTAAGCACAATATCATGAACAGAGACAAACAAAACTCATCATCAAAGCACAGGATTGCTGAGGATGTGGTTTGGAACTACCATTTGCAAAAAAATTTGTTGAGATTTTTGTGGAAGGTAGTTATAGTTTAATATATTTGTCTCCTTCAGGGGTAGCATGACAGTGTTCTTGACATACATCAACCTTCTGCACATCCCAATGTCATCAGCCAACTTACATTTCAGTTCCCCCAATAATAATAATAATAACATTTCTGTAGTGCTGAAACCCTCGGGGACCCAAGCTCAAATATATGACTTGTACACACCTGCATGGCTTGTATACACCTGCATGACTTGTACACACCTGCATGACTTGTACACACCTGCATGGCTTGTACACACCTGCATGACTTGTACACACCTGCATGACTTGTACACACCTGCATGACTTGTACACACCTGCATGGCTTTATACACCTGCATGACTTGTACACACCTGCATGGCTTGTACACACACGTGTGTGTGTGTGTGTGTGTGTGTGTGTGTGTGTGTGTGTGTGTGTGTGTGTGTGTGTGTGTGTGTGTGTGTGTGTGTGTGTGTGTGTGTCATGCCACTTTTTAGTACAAATGTATAATTTATGGCACAGTTTCACCTTCAATGTGCTTTTCCTCCTTCAGCTTCCTTGTTGTTTAACTTGTGCAGCATCTGTTGAGGAGGATATACTTCTATGGATGTTGTACAGACTTTAAAAGTAGTGTCTCTCAATTTGCATGACTGGAAACACTGAATTCTAACTGACATCCTAAAATATGAAATGTCAACATTTGTGACATTAAACACAAATGTACCTATCAGCGTGTAAGTTGATTCTGTATTCTGTTACATTCATGTTAAAAATAATTTAGATAACTGTTAGAATAAAGGTATTGTTCTACAGAGCTTTCGGAACCTTTGCGGTTCCTTCGTCAACGTTCAAATGAGCTGTTGTCCAGTGTCATGTGACCCGGATGTTTATTGTCACATGACAGCAGCTACATGAAAATCGCTGGGAAACTAATGATGATAACAAAACCATCAAAGTGACACATGTCAAGGCAGCACTGAGGGCCAACAACTACCGTGAGTGAATGTTTAACATCACAAAGAAAAAGTTGAAGACTTGAGAGAACACACAAACATCAAGGCCCCCTCAAGGCTGTAGGGGAACATCAGCTAAACCAGGGTCATAATGTCACAGCCAGTGATGCAACAGTGATAGCCAGGCACCCAGAGATAAACCAAGATGGCGGCTACAACATTCCACCGATTTTCATGGAGCTGCTGTCATGTGACAATCAACATCCAGGTCACATGACACTGAACAACAGCTCATTTGAATGCTGACGAAGGAACTGTGAAGGTTCTGTAAGCTCCATAGAGCAATACCAGTATTATGACAGGTATCTAACTTATTTTCAATACAAATGTTCCTGTCACCTGATTACTTTATTAGTGTCACTTATTAGCATAACATAATTGCCTTTTCTGCTTAGCTCTATTAGTGTAGCATACATTTACTGTATTAAGTTATACTTACTTCATTAGCAGTATTTTCCAGCATCCTTAAAATAATACAGCTGTACATATGTGGATCCCTCCCTCCCTCCCTCCCTCCCTCCCTCCCTCCCTCCCTCCCTCCCTCCCCCCTCCCTCCCCCCTCCCCCTCCCCCCTCCCTCCCTCCCCCCTCCCCCATCCCCCTCCCCCCCTCCCTCCCTCCCTCCCCTGTGTCTCTCTTTTGGTCTACCTGTGGGTTCCTTGTATCTTGTCTGCATCTCTCTCTCTCTCTAGGTCTACCTGTGGGTACTGAATGATGAGAAAGACTTCAAGAGGGCGTTTGACTATGGTGCCACGGGGGTGATGACGGACTACCCTACCAAGCTGAGGAGGTTTCTAGATGCTAACCCTCAATATAATTGAACATAGACAATGCATGTGCATGGAAGACACCAAGGCTTTGGTTGTGTTTGTAGACCATGAAATGTGTCACAGTGTGTGGAAGACACCAAGGCTGTGGTTGTGTGTGTAGATGATGAGATGTGTCACAGTGTGTGGAACACACCAAGGCTGTGGTTGTGTGTGTAGACCATGGGATGTGTCACAGTGTGTGGAAGACACCAAGGCTGTGGTTGTGTGTGTAGACCATGAGATGTGTCACAGTGTGTGGAAGACACCAAGGCTGTGGTTGTGTGTGTAGACCATGAGATGTGTCACAGTGTGTGGAAGACACCAAGGCTGTGGTTGTGTGTGTAGACCATGAGATGTGTCACAGTGTGTGCCTTTGTGGCTCTGTCTACAACTGATCTGTGATTCTGTGGTTTGATACAGTTGGAGAGAGAATATCTCAGGTTGCACTCTAGGCTGTGATACTGGCTGCTTTCTATCAGCAGTCATGAGAGACATCATTGTGACTTTGTTTAAACATTGTCTCAAGCTGTCAACAGGCACAATGTTTCTGGTCACGTGTCATGTTATCAGTTGTTTGCAATAAGAAGCAGTAAACTTGTCACATAAGCAATGCAAAATGTATTTTACACAAAGTGCTATAAGTACCAGTTAGTCTCATTTATCACCAGTATTTATCATTCCCACGCAGCTGATTTAAGTTCGTTAAGATTTTCCTTGTAGCGTTTTACTATATTATGTATGTTTATTGTTTTTATGAATGTTTTAAGATTCAGCATTCCCTCCAAATGTCAACTGCCATGACCAAGTTTTAAAATGTTTGAAGTCTTGTTCTATAAACAAGAATGTACACATTACTTTAGCAGTATTTCTACAACAATAACAACAGTAACTTGCCACATGACAGTTTTCTCATGAAGAACGTCTATAGTTGTCATGTAATCTGATGCGATGGTTCATTCATCAGAAAATGTGCAATATATGTTGTAGCTGGATAATCAACTGCATTGATTGACTTGTTCAAATCAAGTCAAGTTTATGTTGTGTTCAAACAGACTAATCGCTGCCATATTGTTCAATGCATCCCAATGTGCAATGTATATTTCATGAGTATTCTCATCCCACACCATACACATGTATGACAAATGTGCTACAAAACTCCACTGTATTGTTTTAGTTTTGTGCATATGTCAGTAATTTGAAAGGTTTGTCTGTTGAAAGTGGGAAGACTATATAGCTGAGTGAATGAACCCACAGAAGGTTCACAGTTTCTGGTGTGTCTCTCACAACTTTGATCCTGGCCAAAACAACTGTTTTAGCTTAGATAAAAAACACATTTATGGCAGATCCTTGGCTGACCATCTGATGGGAGTTTTGCTGAACAATTAGTCATAATTATATAGAAATGAAGGTTTATTTCATGATGTGGTCAGAATGAATCATGCCTTCAGCTTGATGTGTTAAACTCTTGTGTTTTGTTTCATGTTGGTTAAACACGGGCTACAAGCAGTGAAGTAGTGTGTGATCTGTGCAGATGTCTTAGACATCAATATCAAATGTATTAATGTTGTAATGCACAACAGTGGACTGGAAGGGCAAGCTGGCGGGCTCATGGGCAGGCTGGCAGGCTCATGGGCAGGCTGGCAGGCTCATGGGCAGGCTGGCGGGCTCATGGGCAGGCTGGCAGGCTCATGGGCAGGCTGGTGGTCTCATGGGCAGGCTGGCGGGCTTATGGGCAGGCTGGCGGGCTTATGGGCAGGCAGGCAGGCTCATGGGCAGGCTGGCAGGCTCATGGGCAGGCTGGTGGGCTCATGGGCAGGCTGACGGGCTCATGGGCAGGCTGGTGGGCTCATGGGCAGGCTGGTGGGCTCATGGGCAGGCTGGCAGGCTCATGGGCAGGCGGGCTCATGGGCAGGCAAGCGGGCTCATGGGCAGGCTGGCGGGGCAAGCTGGTGGGCTCGTGGGCAGGCTGGTGGGCTCATGAGCCAGCTGGTGGGCTCATGGGCAGGCAGGCGAGTGCGTGGATGGGTGGGTTCTTGTGGGTTGTGTTTATTGGAAGCTGAGATTTGGTCACTATTAATTTGTTTGTTGTTTGTTATTTCTGTGATGACCGGCAATGGGTCATCTTTCTCAGGTGTTCTGTGTTGTTTCAAGCACTGGTGTTTGGCTACTGTTGAGCAAACTAAGGTATCCTACACAAAAAGCAGTAACAGGAACATGTGGACTACACAATTGTCACATGCTCAATAGGTGAAATCTTAATGAGGCTCAAGATTAAAAACATAAAACTTAGGACAAGAAAATAATTGATTCGATACAATGTTTGATTTTGGTGCTACTTAAAGGAGATAATACGAATTTACTGAACTGTTTTATTGGGCATAGTTTTGATTTTTTTCAGATGTTTGACAATGGTGGACGTTGCTGACTGTTTATATGTTATTTATAGCACATTTGATACAAACCTTTGTTATATGTGCAGGCTGTCCTGTTCCCTTAGAGTTATTACTTGACAGCAATACCACACAATTCACTTGTTTTATTTGTCTAAATAACAGCAGAATAAATGAAACTGGCCATGTGATGGTGTGTACTACGGAAGGCTCACTGCTTTCAATGCAGTGTGCAGCAGTTGAAGTGTTGTACTCTTTGCTAAGGTGATATTAATGTTGTTGTAAAGGTTATCCAAGTTGTAAATATGTTGAATTTCCTGTTGTTGTTGCGTGTTTATTCTCATCCAAGCATTGTATGTTGGCCTGTATTTCAAGACTCTGGTTAAGACAACATTTCTCTTGTTGTCGACATGAATGAGCAATGGTCAGATATCTGTGAATTACTTCAAACTGCCTGTGGAATAAGTTTCTATATTCTGACCAATGGCCATCTACATTATGGAGTTGGTTTATTGTTTTCCTCTGCACTCAAATGCTGTTGGTCTCCATAAGATGATCTTGAGGTGTAACTTGTTTAATAACAATAATGTGTTGTCTAATATAGCACCGGCATCCACCAAGGCAAAGTGCTCCAGGCGCTTACTTATTTTCAGAGCCAGTCTTGTGGCAGCAGCTAATGCAGTGTCTGTATGGGTTTGTATAGTGTGGCAGCAGCTAATGCAGTGTCTGTATGGGTTTGTATAGGGTGGCAGCAGCTAATGCAGTGTCTGTATGGGTTTGTATAGGGTGGCAGCAGCTAATGCAGTGTCTGTATGGGTTTGTATAGGGTGGCAGCAGCTAATGCAGTGTCTGTATGGGTTTGTATAGGGTGGCAGCAGCTAATGCAGTGTCTGTATGGGTTTGTATAGGGTGGCAGCAGCTAATGCAGTGTCTGTATGGGTTTGTATAGGGTGGCAGCAGCTAATGCAGTGTCTGTATGGGTTTGTATAGGGTGGCAGCAGCTAATGCAGTGTCTGTATGGGTTTGTATAGGGTGGCAGCAGCTAATGCAGTGTCTGTATGGGTTTGTATAGGGTGGCAGCAGCTAATGCAGTGTCTGTATGGGTTTGTATAGGGTGGCAGCAGCTAATGCAGTGTCTGTATGGGTTTGTATAGGGTGGCAGCAGCTAATGCAGTGTCTGTATGGGTTTGTATAGGGTGGCAGCAGCTAATGCAGTGTCTGTAGGGGTTTGTATAGGGTGGCAGCAGCTAATACAGCGCCTGTATGGGTTTGTATAGGGTGGCAGCAGCTAATGCAGTGTCTGTATGGGTTTGTATAGGGTGGCAGCAGCTAATACAGCGCCTGTATGGGTTTGTATAGGGTGGCAGCAGCTAATGCAGTGTCTGTATGGGTTTGTATAGGGTGGCAGCAGCTAATGCAGCACCTGTATGGGTTTGTATAGGGTGGCAGCAGCTAATGCAGTGTCTGTATGGGTTTGTATAGGGTGGCAGCAGCTAATGCAGTGTCTGTATGGGTTTGTATAGGGTGGCAGCAGCTAATACAGCGCCTGTATGGGTTTGTATAGGGTGGCAGCAGCTAATGCAGTGTCTGTATGGGTTTGTATAGGGTGACAGCAGCTAATACAGCGCCTGTATGGGTTTGTATAAGGTGGCAGCAGCTAATGCAGTGTCTGTATGGGTTTGTATAGGGTGGCAGCAGCTAATGCAGTGTCTGTATGGGTTTGTATAGGGTGGCAGCAGCTAATGCAGTGTCTGTATGGGTTTGTATAAGTCAAGATCATTGGCTCTGCAATTCCTCGACAGCTTTTTCCATTTCCCTATGTGGGATCTTTTACTCCTTCTGGCTGAGACACCAGGTAGAAGGGACCACCGGCTGTTATTGTTTCTTCAAACACAGACAAAGTGGAGTGAACAACATTCATTTGACTGCCAAGCTACAGTGCTCCAATTATTTTGTTTGACTGCCAAGCTGCCGTGCTCCAATTATTGTATTTGACTGCCAAGCTACAGTGCTCCAATTATTGTGTTTGACTGCCAATCTACAATTCTCCAATTGTGCTCCAGTGCTACAGTGCTCCAATTATTGTGTTTGACTGCCAAGCTACAGTGCTCCAATTATTGTGTTTGACTGCCAAGCTACAGTGCTCCAATTATTGTGTTTGACTGCCAAGCTACAGTGCTCCAATTATTGTGTTTGACTGCCAAGCTACAGTGCTCCACTTATTGTGTTTGACTGCCAAGCTACTGTGCTCCACTTATTGTGTTTGACTGCCAAGCTACAGTGCTCCACTTATTGTGTTTGACTGCCAAGCCAAAGTGCTCCAATTATTGTGTTTGACTGCCAATCTACAGTGCTCCACTTATTGTGTTTGACTGCCAAGCTACAGTGCTCCAATTATTGTGTTTGACTGCCAAGCTACAGTGCTCCACTTATTGTGTTTGACTGCCAAGCTACAGTGCTCCAATTATTGTGTTTGACTGCCAAGCTACAGTTCTCCAATTATTGTGTTTGACTGCCAAGCTACAGTGCTCCAATTATTGTGTTTGACTGCCAAGCTACAGTGCTCCAATTATTGTGTTTGACTGCCAAGCTACAGTGCTCCAATTATTGGGTTTGACTGCCAAGCTACAGTGCTCCACTTATTGTGTTTGACTGCCAAGCTACAGTGCTCCAATTATTGTGTTTGACTGCCAAGCTACAGTGCTCCAATTATTGGGTTTGACTGCCAAGCTACAGTGCTCCACTTATTGTGTTTGACTGCCAAGCTACAGTGCTCCAATTATTGTGTTTGACTGCCAAGCTACAGTGCTCCAATTATTGTGTTCACGCATCTCTATAATTGCTTTGAGCAATTGTTCAATAACATATTCAGGATCATTATTTTTTTTGCAATCCAAAGTGAAATGTTTTGCGATACATTTGGACAATCCCTCACTGTTTCATCAACATAATGGGCTTAGTGGCGGAAATTGAGACTCATGAGTTTTAAGATATACCAATGTCGCCACCTGGTGTGGAACTAGACTGTCATCTAACCTATTGTTGAAATGTAGGTCAGTTAAACACATTTATTTGTGTAAAAGAGTTACTTATTCTAATAAGTCAGTCATAATTGACTGTAATTTGTCTCCTTCTTATGTTGGTTAAAGAAAATGCACAACTGAAAGACAATATTACAGGAATCTGAATTTATTAGGATTGATTTTTCGCATCTTAATGTTTTTTCATAAACATGATTTGGCAATGAAATAAAATATGCCAGTTTTACAACATTGTAATTATACAGATCACTTTACGGCACACTATTGACAGACCTACACATCTTTATGGCACACTATTGATTGACTTTTCACAGTCAAAGATGAAATAAAAAGTTTTTAATCAGATAATTTCTGAGAGTAAAATAATATACTACTGTCAGAGAAAGCTGCTTTCATGGTACTGTCAGACAAAGCTGCTCTCATGGTACTGTCAGACAAAGCTGCTCTCATGGTACTGTCAGACAAAGCTGCTCTCATGGTACTGTCAGACAAAGCTGCTCTCATGGTACTGTCAGACAAAGCTGCTCTCATGGTACTGTCAGACAAAGCTGCTCTCATGGTACTGTCAGACAAAGCTGCTCTCATGGTACTGTCAGACAAAGCTGCTCTCATGGTACTGTCAGACAAAGCTGCTCTCATGGTACTGTCGGACAAAGCTGCTTTCAGCACAGTTTTAAATGTGAGATTGTTACGTGCAAGTTTTCACTGATGGGTTGGTTTCACGTTTTGTTGGTTGACGATTTGGAAGGGAGATTGTTGTTGATGAATTGGTGTAACTGGCGCAGGATGCTTTAGATCTCCAATATTGCCAATGTGCAAATATGTTTTACAGTAGTCTTTATTTAATTACTGCACGAAACGCTGTCAGGGACAGAGTTACACAGTTACTTGAATTTTTAGAGCAATTTTGCAAAAGTTGCTGGTGTTTATTTTCAACATTTTATAGCAGTAGTACATGTAATTTAGCATAGATGTTTAAATTAATGTATGTTTTGGAATATTGTGAAGTTGTGTGGATTATTTTGTCATTGTTGTCGTTGTTGTTTTGATATGATTAAACTTTCATAAACTATGTTTCTTTGTTGAGGTCAATGTTCATTCAAAGTTACACAGACAAAAAAGCCACATAATTGTTATATTTATTTATATATGTTAATTAATTAAGTAAAGAGTATATGGTGTACACTTCAGTCGCACATATACTTGTTATCAGGTCATGAGAGGATATGATATAATATAAGTTAGTGTAATACAATAATAATTTGTATTTATAAAGCCACATATATCTGGAATGAAAAAATATTTACTCAATAAATAAATAATATGAAACACTGCAGTAAGTTGCATTGTCATGGGTCTTTATTCACCCCCCTGAGTGTTACTTTGTCCCTGTTAAACACTGTAAAACAAGGTATCACTCCTAATGTGTGCTCATCCTCCTTGATCCCTGCTGTACAGGGGGGAGGGTCAGGTAAAATATTGTCAAGCCACTCCTGTTCTTTCTTTCCATAGTTTTCTATCGGCCGCTCCATCTTTCATCCTCCCCCGATCTTCTCATATCCCCCTCCCGCAGTCCTCCCATCTCAGCTGTGGCCTTTTCCTGCGTCCTTGATGTTTGTCCACCTCTGCTCTCTTTGCTAATTTACCTGCATCCATCCTTACCAAGTAGCCTGCCCATCTCCTACTGCTTCTCACCAATCTTCCTGTTAGGCTGCATTGCATCCCAACCTCTTTCCTCATGTCGTTCATCCTTCTTCGGTCCACCCTCTTTGTTCTCGTTATTCGCTGAACCCAGTTGTTCTCACACACTTGCAGCTTCTGTTGTTGTACTGTCAATGCCACTGTCTCCAGACCATACAGGCATGCTGGTGTAACACACGTTCTCAGGACTTTCCCTTTCAGCTTTTTCAAAATTTGTCTGTCTAATATGACTCCCTCTACCTTTCTCCAAGCATTTGTTCCCGCTTGTGTCCAATGTTGCACTTCTGCCTCTGAATGCCCACCATTCCTATAAGGTACACAAAGCCATCCACTTGCTTGATCTCCTTACCATCCAACATGATGTTCAACTCCTCTCTCTGGTGTCCAACCCACATCACTTCTGTCTTCTCCAGGCTCATTCTCAGTCCGTGCTTCTCGAACACCCCCTTCCACTCTTCCAGCACTTCCTGTAGTTCTTGTTTGCTTTCTGCTATTATGGCCAGATCGTCTGCATACATCATCTTCCTGAGAACATCCTTCGTGCTGATCTTCCTGCTGATTAGTTCCATCACCATGATAAACAGTAAAGGGCTAACGGCACTTCCTTGCCTCAAACTGATGTTAACTGGACACTTCTGACAACCCAGATCCAACCACAACTGTTCCTTTTGTTCTCTCATACATTGCTTCCACCATCCTGGCTTCTGCTTCTGGCACTCCCATCCATCTCACTGTTGCCATCACCATCTCTCTTGGGACTGTGTCATGGGCCTTATCCAGGTCCAGCTGTCTTAATGCAAACATCCCATCAGTCGCCCATCTGCCCTTTCTGAATCCCTGTTGTTCTTCACCCAATTCTTGCTCTACTCTCTTTCGGATCCTCCCATCCAGTATCCTCTCTAGCAGCTTCATGATGTGCCTTAGAAGTGTGATGCCTCGGTATTTCCCTGGGTCTTGCACATCTTCCTTCCTCTTCCATATTGGGACAATTAGCCCTGTCCGCCACTCCTCTGGTAATTTACCTTGCCTTATACATGTATTCAGCAGCCTCTTTGTCCAGCTGATTTCACTCTCCCCCGCTGCCATTACCATCTCCACATGCATCTCATCGATACCAGGTGCTCTTCCCTTCTTCACCTCTTTCATCGCAGTTTGCATCTCTGTATATGTAATATCAGTTAACTCCACTTTCCCTCTACATACAATGGTAATTCCAGATCGCTGTTATTTTTTTCTTGGTTCAGTTGCTCCTTGAAGTAGCTTTCCAAGACCTTCAGCACTGCCTCTTGTTCTGTCACTAACTTCCCATTTCTATCCTTGATCACCGTCCCACCCTCCACGTCCTGACTATTCTCACCCCTGTCTCGGGCCATTTCTATCCTTGATCACCGTCCCACCCTCCACGTCCTGACTATTCTCACCCCTGTCTCGGACCATTTAGGACCATTTAGGAGACCAAATAGAAGTATTTAAAATAGTGAATGGTTATGAGGATGTTGACAGGAATATGTTCTTCAAACTTAAAGAAGGCAGTGGAACCAAAGCCGCATTAGTTAAGGAGAAGTGTAGGTTGGACATGAGAAAGTACTCTTTCTCACAGAGGGTGATAAATGAATGGAACAAACTGCCAAATGATTGTGTTAATGCTAGTAGTGTGAATATGTTTAAAAATAGAATTGACAGATATCTGATTAGGGCGGGCTACACATAGATGTCCACTTGCCATCTGGAACTTGTTACAATGTGGTTTGACAACACTAGAAACCAGGAGACTAAGAGGAGACGAAATAGAAGTGTTTAAAATAGTGAATGGTTATGAGAATGTTGACAGGAATACATGTATGTTCTTCAAACTTAAAGAAGGCAGTAGAACCAGAGGACACAAAGCAGCATTAGTTAAGGAGCAGTGTAGGTTGGACATGAGAAAGTACTCTTTCTCACAAAGGGTGATAAATGAATGGAACAAACTGCCAAATGATTGTGTTAATGCTAGTAGTGTGAATATGTTTCATAATAGAATTAACAGATATTTGATAAGGGCGTGCTACACATAGATGAGAAAATTGTTGGACTCTCGACAAGCCAATGGCTTCCTTGTCCACTTGCCATCTGGAACTTGTTGTTTGGGATGGCAATCTTGTTAAATCTTGAATATCATCTTCTTTCCACCATCCTCATCCAGCTTGCTATATACATCTGCTTCCATATCTCTCCTCACCTTATCAACAGCACTCTCTTTACCGCTCTCTTCTTCTGCCCGTATGTGTGTATCATCCTTGCATCCGGTTCATTTCCTCTCTCCTTGGTCTTCTCAGTTTCTTTCCAGGCTTCCTTCTTTTCGCATACTGCCTCTGCAACCTTGCTTGTCCACCATCCTTGGTTACTTCTCCTTGACACTCTGCCCTTTCTCGATGTTCTTCCACATAGCTCCTCTGCAGCTCCCACAAATGCTTCTTTGTACTTTTTCCACTCTTCCTCCAAACCACCAACTTCTTCACTGAGCTCTTCATACTTAACCGTCCCCTGCTCCTTGTATTCAACAGCGACGTTGTCTTTGCACCTCCACCACTTAATAGTCCTGCGGCCCACGGTCTTAGTTTGTTTCTTCTTCTGCATACGCACAACGAACACCACTGGCTTATGCTGTGTCGTGACATGCTCTCCAGCCACAGCTTTGCAATCCTTAATCTTCCATAGCTGGTGTTTCCGCACTATCAGTCACTCTCGCTTCTGGAAGAGAGAGCCAGCCACTGCTAACTCATTTCTCGCCACAAGCTCCACCAGAGCTCAACCCTCTCTATTCCTTGCTCCCCATCCATACCTGCCAACACTCTCCTCTTCACCTGGTTCCACTACTCCAACATGTGCATTGATTGAAGGCTCCGGCAATACACAACATCACCTCCAGCTTGACCAATCCCATCATCCTCTCCAAAGCATCCCTGAACTCCTCTTTCTCTGCCTCCGTCCTTTCCGTCTGTGGCCCATACACAGACATAACACGTATAATATGTTTCCTAATCATCAGCCATACAATCACTATTCGCACCTTCCATCTTTCCACTCTGACCACCGTCTTACTGATCTCTTCGGATACAATGATGCCCACTCCGTTACTTCTCTCGTCTCCTCCTGCATGCAGTAGCTTGTACCCCCATCATCGTCCTTGCTCTGTCTCCCTTCCACTTAGTTTCCTGGATGCATAATACTTCCAGTCTCCTTCTTTCCATCATTTCCACCACCTCGACTCCTTTCCCGCTCATCGTCCCCACGTTCAGACTGCCTAGCCGGACTTCACATCTAGATCGCTGCCGGCCTGATGATCCCCTTGGTCTTCGCTGTCTTCTCGCCGCAGCCAAGGTAGACGGCGCGTCGGTTACCCCGGACGCGGTAGCCCTCTCGCTCAACAATATTTGCATCATTATATTTGGGACATCTTAGCCACTCAGCAGCGCTGCCCTGGCTGACCTGCTGTTGCGGTTTTATGTCGGAGTTTTCCGTCTCCTAGATCACCTGCCTACCAAGGCACATGAGCGTGATCTACCCAGTACTATTTGCCCATAGTTGGGGTTTAACAAGATTTAACAAGATTGCCATCTCGAACAACAAGTTCCAGATGGCAAGTGGACAAGGAAGCCATTGGCTTATCGAGAGTCCAACAATTTTCTCATCTATGTGTAGCCCGCCCTTATCAGATATCTGTCAATTCTATTTTTAAACATATTCACACTACTAGCATTAACACAATCATTTGGCAGTTTGTTCCATTCATTTATCACCCTCTGTGAGAAAGAGTACTTTCTCATGTCCAACCTACACTGCTCCTTAACTAATGCTGCTTTGTGTCCTCTGGTTCTACTGCCTTCTTTAAGTTTGAAGAACATATTCCTATCAACATCCTCATAACCGTTCACTATTTTAAACACTTCTATTTGGTCTCCTCTTAGTCTCCTTGTCTCTAGTGTTGTCAAACCACATTGTAATAAGCGACTTTCGTAACTAAGGTCTCTTAATTCTGGAATCATCTTAGTTGCTCTTCGTTGTATTCTTTCTAGCTTATCTATGTCTTTTTTACGATATGGCCTCCATGCTTGAATACAATATTCCAAATGTGGTCTAACTATTGCTTTGTACAGGGGTACAATTAGATGTTTCTCCTTATACGTGATAGAATTTGATTTCCTTTCGAAGCAGCAATCCCACATTGCTCTGAAACTTTCATGTCAGCATTAAATGTTACTCCTAAATCCTTTTCTTGTGTGGTTCTACCTAGTACAGCATCCCCCATTTTATATTCCTCGTCCATATTTCCATGTCCTATGTGTATACATTTACACTTCCCAAAATGTAATAACCTTTGCCATTTTTCTGACCATTTAACTAATTTTTCTAGATCATCCTGTAAACTTTGTTTATCTGTATCATTAGTAACCTTTCTGAATACTTTTGTGTCATCTGCAAATTTGAGTACTTTGCTAGATATGTCATCCTCCAAATCATTTATATATATATATTAAAAACAGTATAGGGCCTAACACTGATCCCTGTGGTACCCCACTCAAAACAGATTTCCAGTTTGAAATCTTACCATCTACTATTACTCTCTGTCTTCTGTGTGTAAGCCACTTTTCTATCCAGTTGATTACATCATTGCCTATACCATGGGCTTTTAGTTTAAGTAACAATCTTTGATGTGGCACTTTATCGAAAGCTTTCTGAAAATCTAAGTAGACAACATCCACTGGTGACCCGTCATCTACCCACTTTGTAATTTCTTCTAAAAAACATAAGAGATTGGTTAGACATGACCTTGCTTTTAGGAATCCATGTTGAGATGTATTTATTAATTTATGTTTTACGAGGAATTCCACCATGTGGTCTCTAATTAATGTTTCGAGTAATTTACATACAACTGATGTTAAACTCACTGGTCTGTAATTTTCTGGCTTCTTCCTCGATCCCTTCTTAAATAGTGGCGTAATGTTTGCTTCACTACTCGCGGCAGTCACTACTCGCGGGTTGGACTGGGACGTGTCCACACGCCTGCACCATTCCTACTGTTTACATATCACTCTTACGGTTTTCTTACATTTGATATGCTTACGTGCACAGGAGACGTTCCTTGCGGTTTTGTGCGTTTTGAACAAGGTTTTTTGTATTTAGTGAAATGGCCGCGAGTAGTGACTGTCGGGTGTAGTGACTGTCGCGAGTAGTGACTGCCGCGAGTAGTGACTGTCGCGAGTAGTGACTGTCGCGAGTAGTGACTGTCGCGAGTAGTGACTGTCGCGAGTAGTGACTGCCGCCAGTAGTGACTGCCGCGAGTAGTGACTGCCGCCAGTAGTGACTGCCGCGAGTAGTGACTGCCGCGAGTAGTGACTGTCGCGAGTAGTGACTGTCGCGAATAGTGACTGTCGCGAGTAGTGACTGCCGCGAGTAGTGACTGCCGCGAGTAGTGAGTGTCGCGAGTAGTGACTGTCGCGAGTAGTGACTGTCGCGAGTAGTTACTGCCGCGAGTAGTGACTGCCGCGAGTAGTGACTGTCGCGAGTAGTGACTGCCGCGAGTAGTGAGTGTCGCGAGTAGTGACTGCCGCGAGTAGTGACTGTCGCGAGTAGTGACTGTCGCGAGTAGTGACTGCCGCGAGTAGTGACTGCCGCGAGTAGTGACTGTCGCGAGTAGTGACTGCCGCGAGTAGTGACTGCCGCCAGTAGTGACTGCCGCCAGTAGTGACTGTCGCGAGTAGTGACTGCCGCGAGTAGTGACTGCCGCGAGTAGTGACTGTCGCGAGTAGTGACTACCGCGAGTAGTGACTGTCGCGAGTAGTGACTGCCGCGAGTAGTGACTGTCGCGAGTAGTGACTGTCGCGAGTAGTGACTGCCGCGAGTAGTGACTGTCGCGAGTAGTGACTGTCGCGAGTAGTGACTGTCGCGAGTAGTGACTGCCGCGAGTAGTGACTGCCGCGAGGAGTGAGTGTCGCGAGTAGTGACTGTCGCGAGTAGTGACTGCCGCGAGTAGTTGAGTTGTGCGCAATCAGTTGTGCCAAAGTTGGGGTTTTCTTACTTCCGTTACCATTGTGCACACGTTTAGTGGAGGCATTGGGCCGTGCCCTCCTCCTTACTTCCGTTACCATTGTGCACATGTTTAGGGGAGGCATTGTGCCGTGCCCTCCTCCTTACTTCCGTTACCATTGTGTACATGTTTATGGGGAGGCATTGGGCCGTACCCTCCTCCTTACTTCCGTTACCATTGTGCACACGTTTAGGGGAGGCTTTAGGCCGTACCCTCCTCCTTACTTCCGTTACCATTGTGCACACGTTTAGGGGAGGCTTTAGGCCGTACCCTCCTCCTTAATTCCGTTACCATTGTGCACACGTTTAGGGGAGGCTTTAGGCCGTGCCCTCCTCCTTACTTCCGTTACCATTGTGCACACGTTTAGGGGAGGCTTTAGGCCGTGCCCCATCCTTTGGCGTAAAAATGTTTTTATTTAACAAACAAATTAGGCATTTATAACGCGCCATGTATCCGGATAAAATCTGCTCAAAGTGTTAACTTTTCTTCATTTATCTCAATCTATCTCGTCTTATTTAAGCCAATTAAATAAGCTAAATAAGTCAACATAAATTGAGACCAATTAATATAAGTTAAAACCAATTAAATTACTCAAATAAATTAAGATGAGTTAACACCTGTTAAAAGTTAAATAAGTAAAAGGTCCTGACATTAAAACAACATTGCTGCTATTTGATATAATACTCCAAAGGCCGCACGAAACAGATGTTTGAACACTACCTTGAAGGCAGTAACGGTTTTCACGTCTCTTACTATAATAGGCGTTCCACAGTATCGGCCCAGCCACAGAGAACGATCTAGTCGGTGGATCTCACTGACCGGGCCGGCGTGTATGAAGTTATTAATGCCGACATATACACGGGGTGATATGGTGTATAGCGCGATAAACCAACAACAGAAGCTTGAATTCAATATGTTGACGAATAGCTAGCCAATGAAAAGTGTACAAAACGAGTCATGTGTTCTCGTTTGTGGGTTCCAGAGACGCGCTGAAATTTGTTCTGTATTTTTCAGTTGCGCCACTACACGACAGCATGGTAAACTAATGGGTGACTTAGCTTGGCCACCCCCCCCCCCCCCCCCGGCGAGATCCTTGATACGTCACTGTCTGTGCATGACTCAGGGTTAGGTAGGCCAATGACGAATGAAACATTGCAACAGAGAACCATCGACGAACAACAAAACAAGACCATCTACCACGGAAGAATGTAATACTACCACAACTCCATTGAATACTCGGAAACAACGTTGTTTTATACATTCAGAGACTGCCAGTTGGTAAGACGGTAGAGGAAGACGAGAGGAGAGGAAAGGAGAAGATTGTGGAAGAAAAAAGATGGACGGAGGCAGTGTGCAGCAAAAGGGAGTGACGGCTGAATGGAGAGGAATTGCCTGGTGGTAAGACGGCAGAGGTTGGTGACAGAAGTGGAGAGGGAATGCCCGGTGGTAAGACGGCAGAGGTTGGTGACAGAAGTGGAGAGGGAATGCCCGGTGGTAAGACGGCAGAGGTTGGTGACAGAAGTGGAGAGGGAATGCCCGATGGTAAGACGGCAGAGGTTGGTGACAGAAGTGGAGAGGGAATGCCCGGTGGTAAGACGGCAGGGGTTGGTGACAGAAGTGGAGAGGGAATGCCCGGTGGTAAGACGGCAGAGGTTGGTGACAGAAGTGGAGAGGGAATGCCCGGTGGTAAGACGGCAGAGGTTGGTGACAGAAGTGGAGAGGGAATACCGGTGGTAAGAAAGCAGGGGTTGGTGACAGAAGTGGAGAGGGAATGCCCGGTGGTAAGACGGCAGAGGTTGGTGACAGAAGTGGAGAGGGAATGCCCGGTGGTAAGACGGCAGAGGTTGGTGACAGAAGTGGAGAGGGAATGCCCGGTGGTAAGACGGCAGAGGTTGGTGACAGAAGTGGAGAGGGAATGCCCGGTGGTAAGACGGCAGAGGTTGGTGACAGAAGTGGAGAGGGAATGCCCGGTGGTAAGACGGCAGAGGTTGGTGACAGAAGTGGAGAGGGAATGCCCGGTGGTAAGACGGCAGAGGTTGGTGACAGAAGTGGAGAGGGAATGCCCGGTGGTAAGACGGCAGAGGTTGGTGACAGAAGTGGAGAGGGAATGCCCGGTGGTAAGACGGCAGAGGTTGGTGACAGAAGTGGAGAGGGAATGCCCGGTGGTAAGACGGCAGGGGTTGGTGACAGAAGTGGAGAGGGAATGCCCGGTGGTAAGACGGCAGAGGTTGGTGACAGAAGTGGAGAGGGAATGCCCGGTGGTAAGACGGCAGAGGATGGTGACAGAAGTGGAGAGGGAATGCCCGATGGTAAGACGGCAGAGGTTGGTGACAGAAGTGGAGAGGGAATGCCCGGTGGTAAGACGGCAGAGGTTGGTGACAGAAGTGGAGAGGGAATGCCCGGTGGTAAGACGGCAGAGGTTGGTGACAGAAGTGGAGAGGGAATGCCCGGTGGTAAGACTGTAGAGGTTGGTGACAGAAGAGAAAGGAGAGATGTCAGTAAAACAGAAATAGCACAAGAAGACAGGCGGAAGGGGGCTTAGTGAGCACCAAGAGAGGTGAACGAGTGACACGACAGTAAAGGAGCTGCGCATATGTAGTGTCACAACTGAAGGTGACAAATGCCAGTGTATTCCTGGGGGATTCAATCAGTAGGAAAGTATATAAAGTCGCAAACAGAGGAGAGGACATCACAGTGTAAAGTATATACCAGTTTGATTTAATTACTTCTCAACAACTAATGTTATTGAGTCATTAGGTGTTTAATCGATATATTAAGGCTAGATTAGCAACAGAAAACCAGTGTTCGAAAAGCTTGTAGTTAAAACACCCAAGTGGATTTGGCAAATTATGGATGTTATGTCCATGTGGTGCCAAAGATTGACGATAATGTTTAGACCCTTCAGTTGACAATAGGAGTCACCCATTCAGCCGGGTCTTCAACTTTCGCAATGATGTGTTCTGCTTCTATACGATCTAGTTCCTCCTTCAATTTCTCTCTGAGTGCGTGGAACTTGTCTCGGTGCACAAGATGTCGGTTGCGCTCCTTCCTTCCTTCTGATGCTGAATTGTCTTCAAACACGTCTGCGTATTCTTCTTTCAGTGTCTTTTCTTTTACTTCATCTGTTCTGACACCCAACCCCATCAGTTCACTTGACACCAGACCTAGAAGTGGCGACACACTGCCCTTCACAACTTAAAACTGGAGACAATGTTTCTGCCCACGATGTGTAACGTCAAGTTGATCCATCCCAACAACCTCGATGTGGTGTCCATTGTAGGATGTTAGTTTGACACTGGATGGTTTTAGCCTGGTTGTTTCACTTTTATCTGTCTACACATTTCCAGGGGAATCACACTGCATTGAGCCCCAGTGTCTACATTGATACGTGCATCTCTCTCATTAGGCATCGTAAGTGCAATCATCCAGCCTTTTGGATCGTTTTGCGTTAGTATGTTGATCCAATATGTCTTTGACACTTCATTCGCGTGTTTGCTTTTGCAGACTTTGGCAAAATGGTTCCATTTCCCACACAGTTGACAGGTTTTGCCATATGCAGGACACATTCTAGGCTTATGGCTTGTTCCGCAGTATCGACAGTACTGAGATGCATACTGGTGCCACGAAGACCGCGGGGGGGGCGCCTCTAAGGCCACTCGGTTGTGGTCTGCTCTTTCCCCTTGGCTTAAGTAAACGTTAGCACCAGCCGACCTCTTACTGTCCTTATACTTCACATAACTGACCTCTATTCTAGGTTCAACCTTGTTTTCTTCTCTCTGCTGTGCCAGAATGAGTTATTTAGTTATCACTTTATTGGTTGCCGTAGCCTATGGCTATGACTATGTGACGTTTTCTTCAATTTGTAACTCACATGACAGATCTTTGTCAAAAATGACACTTACATTTCTACAAAGAATGTACGTGTCTTTATTTTGTCCAAAACCACATCTCTCTGCCATAACATGCAGTGCTCTGATGTATGCTTCGCCTTTGCTGGGGTTGGCTCAACTTCAACTTGAACACGCTCATCAAATGCGCATCTTTCATGTATTGTGTTCATGTTAGGCTGAAAGTAGGAATCAAATGCTTGTCCTACTTTATCGAAATCCTTCCGCTCCTCATCTGTCAAACTCAACTGACCAAATGCATTTTCAGCTTCATGCCTCATCACATAGATGAGTGTGTCTATTTGCCTTTCTTGCCTTTCTTCATTCAATTTGGAAGCAGATCGGTATCTTGCAAATCTTTTCTTCAATTCCAACCACGTTTCAGACTTATTTCGCTTCCTAGTCGATCTTGGTACCTTCTGCTTCAGTTTACGTCTGACACCATGTCATATATTTTGTTAATAAAGACGGACGGCTTTGATTAAAATTGTTTTAATGAACACAAATGGCAAGATCAAAATATGGACGCCAACTTCCGTTTCTCACTTCCGTGTCTCGTGAAATGTTTAGCACCACATTATATGACAAGTACTGTAGGTCTCCCTCCCTGGTAACCTGGATGTAAGGAACATCGGATATAATATCATGAGGAGCAATCTAGCCAAGTCCCGACATGTCCCATATACTGTAGATCTATATCTTAGCGAGTCTACTCACATGTATCAGTAAAACGTTTAAATGAGAACAATTTTACAGTTTATGACACTTCCACCAATGGCATTAAAAGCCATTATACGTCCCAAGTGTTCGTTGGCGTTAGTTGACGAGTTAGTCCAACTATTGATCGTTCATCTGAACCTAGTTAGCTAGTTCTACAATTTTCCGGATGTTTCTAATAGAAAACAGTTTTACTCACAATCTGTCTGTTCGTCGATCACAGGTAACAGCATGCACACGATAAATACCACATAGTAACATGCACACGATAAATACCACATAGTAACATGCACACGATAAATACCACATAGTAACATGTTCACGATAAATACCACATAGTAACATCCACTTACAATCTTATAAGACAGACACTTTCTAGATGCGAGCCATAAATCGGAACAATCGAACTTCGTATGATAATATCATTATTTTGCCGCTTTGATGCGATTTCACGCCGAGACCGTCGATTTCAGTCTAAATACGCCAACATTACAAGCACTAATTCAATTGTTATAAATGACTTGCATAAAGCCCCATCGAAATACTAATGTTCTGGCGCTGTACAGTGGCGTTTACGTTAAGTCGTCATTAAAAAATGTATAAAGTTTAAATATTATATTGTGTGCATGTTTTCAGTTACTACGAATAAAAATACCATAGTCCCGAACATGTTATGTATGTGTAAATTAGTAAAACATTAATAAACCCCTAAATAAGAGGTGCGTCTTGGGAGCTGCTGATAGCCGCTCTTCAAATAGCAACGAATTTGTTTTATGTCAAACTTAATCGTTTTAGCGTGTTATTGTTATATGTTATGTAACAATATATACCGATACAACATACGACACATTACATAAGCCTAATTCATAAACCCAAGCTTGTCGTAGGGCCTACATCATTAAAGGTAGGCTATCTACAAAGTCTACTCGTTTCTGTCGTCAAGTCATGTTATCAAGTACAAACGAGATCTATAGTCTAACATCGTGCCGTCCAAATAGTCTAACATCGTGCCGTCCAAATAGTCTAACATCGTGCCGTCCAAATGTATCCTAATGAACCAGAGTTGTTTAAATAAACGAACTAGAGCTGTCAAAACATAATCTGTAACCGTTATCTGTTTAATTTGTTTTGGGAGTAATATCACGTTTACATTGCACGTAGAGGGAAGATAAGCTTAGGGTCGTTAATGATACGCCCATCACGTGATCCCGTAAATGCCTGACACCGATGAACTTTGTCCACAAGCACTGGACGTTGTCGACAATTGTTCGCGGATGTACTAAGCGGTGAGGTAGATATTCATTCATTCAGATAACGGTCAAATCATACTTTTTAAATATGGTTCATTAAAACACATCTGGCGATCAAGATGTTAAAGAAGGTATAGTTTATAGGGCCTACTTTATAACATAACGTCGGCGGGTTACACGTAGGGCGGGTTACACGTAGGGCGGGTTACACGTAGGGCGGGTTACACGTAGGGCGGGTTACACGTAGGGCGGGTTACACGTAAATGAAAATTGTTGGACTCTCGATAAGTCAATGGCTTCTTTGTCCACTTGCCATCTGGGCCTTTGGCTTGGATGGCACATCTTGTTAAATCTTGTTAAACATGATTTTATACTAAAAAAAGATCAGATACTATAGACACATCGTGTGACCGACTAGACGACTGAAATGACGCTTCAGTACTCAAATGTCGTCTCCTACTATGGTGTCCGACCTATAAATGGGTCACTTCTTTGAAGGACGCCGCAGTCGTCGCCGCGTTCTCCGTGGTCAACTTGCGTTCGTGAAACATCGGGTCCTTGCTCGGCTCCATCAACTCGAGTTCGTAGTAGACTTTCTTGTTGGTCATCCAACTGTAGGTGTTGTCAAACCGGAATATATCTGTGGCGATAGAAGCGTAGATATTCTTTTGACAAAAGTATATTATATTTTGACATATTATAATAGGGAGGGGAGAACGAGAGCGAAGGATAGGGGAGTGTAAGATGTAGAAGTGTGTATAATAGGGAGGGGAGAACGAGAACGAAGGATAGGGGAGTGTAAGATGTAGAAGTGTGTATAATTCAATTAATGTAATAACAGTAACATGTACAAGTGGCACTTGCTTTGCGATCCACGCGTTCTTTGCTGTCACAACGTGCCCCGAATGATGTAACAGCGTGCCCCGTATGATGTAACAACGTGCCCCGAATGATGTAACAACGTGCCCCGAATGATGTAGCAACGTGCCCCGAATGATGTAGCAACGTGCCCCGAATGATGTAACAACGTGCCCCGAATGATGTAACAACGTGCCCCGAATGATGTAACAACGTGCCCCGAATGATGTAACAACGTGCCCCGAATGATGTAACAACGTGCCCCGAATGATGTAGCAACGTGCCCCGAATGATGTAGCAACGTGCCCCGAATGATGTAGCAACGTGCCCCGAATGATGTAGCAACGTGCCCCGAATGATGTAACAACGTGCCCCGAATGATGTAACAACGTGCCCCGAATGATGTAACAACGTGCCCCGAATGATGTAACAACGTGCCCCGAATGATGTAACAACGTGCCCCGAATGATGCAACAACGTGCCCCGAATGATGTAACAACGTGCCCCGAATGATGCAACAACGTGCCCCGTATGATGTAACAACGTGCCCCGAATGATGTAACAACGTGCCCCGAATGATGTAACAACGTGCCCCGAATGATGTAACAACGTGCCCCGAATGATGTAACAACGTGCCCCGAATGATGCAACAACGTGCCCTGTATGATGTAACAACGTGCCCCGAATGATGTAACAACGTGCCCCGTATGATGTAACAACGTGCCCCGTATGATGTAACAACGTGCCCCGAATGATGTAACAACGTGCCCCGTATGATGTAACAACGTGCCCCGTATGATGTAACAATTTGCCCAGCTTACGGGGTGATGCATCTAACATACTTTTTACAAAAAGTGACTTTAACTGAAAATTGTAGCAACTAGCCCCGGTTTCCCATACATATTACCAACAATGATGCTTATGTTCTGCTATCTATCTATCTATCTATCTATCTATCTATCTATCTATCTATCTATCTATCTATCTATCTATCTATCTATCTATCTATCTATCTATCTATCTATCTATCTATCTATCTATCTATCTATCTATCTATCTAGCAAAGCTCACAAATGTAGAACAACGCAAAAATGCGTCGAACGCAACCGAGGCGCATTATGCGAGTTGACAATCGCACGACAAAACAATCGTAGGAATCTTTAGTGTCTACTTAATAATGTTATTCTAATCATGTCACCAACGCAATGGAATAAATATACACTATGACACGTGATCGCGATGTATAATGTGCAGCACCGCGATAATAAATCGAAACGTCAAAGGCTGAAAATAGTTGATTGCTGCTACGCTACATCACGTGTGAGTCGTGACGTGTTGTGATTCGTCGTGACTGACTCACATTTGCCCGGTTTGGGGCACACGACGGTGCCGTCCTCGGGCACGAAGTGGGCATTGGCCCGCGTGATCGGGACCACCTCCTGCTCGTCGTTCGGGGCGTCAGAGGTACAACAGAATACCCCGTAGCCGACGTCATACTCGTCCGTCGTGAACAGCCATCTGAAAGGAGGCGTTTACCAGGTCACTTGATACATAAATTATCGTGTTCGAAAGCACGTCATCTAT
Organism: Lamellibrachia columna; assembly: GCA_963662155.1. Lineage (NCBI taxonomy): Eukaryota > Metazoa > Annelida > Polychaeta > Sabellida > Siboglinidae > Lamellibrachia > Lamellibrachia columna. The sequence goes on from OY759269.1 coordinate 1,859,350, forward strand.
GACGTTGAGTTATATCCAACATGCCTGCCCCAATGCAATTGTTTTTCGATGCGATGGTGGTCGTTTAGTGACGTCATTCCTCCATGCCAGTCCAAGAACATATATTTCTTCGCATTTATAAATGTGGAAACAGTTAAAAAATACTCCTTTTCTTGTAGTGAAATGACCGTCTGGTTGATTTCAACCGTCAGAAGAGATGGCTAACGTTTGGCAAGAGAGGATAGACTCTGCGTGGGTGGGCGGAGTTTTTTTAGTACCATCTACATTAGCCTAATCGTGGAGGAACACCAGAAGATAATATAAACGAAATAAACACAAATCGATGTCTGTTACATAAGAATGCCGTGATCCGTTTTTAACATCCACAACAGTAACGTACGACAACCGTAGAATTGTCCAGAACACCGGAGTGAAAAAAGTTAGACATGATAACGGAGGCTGGGATATGCCGAACACTGGTGCAGTGATGACTCGAGACCCATCATGCGGCTACCAAGTCAAGGCACAACAATCATTATATTCATCGACTCTCTCGAGAGATGCATACGACAATGAGGGACAGAGATGTCAGGGGAGATATGTCAGGGGAGAGATGTCAGGGGAGAGATGTCAGGGGAGAGATGTCAGGAGAGAGATGTCAGGGGAGAGATGTCAGGGGAGAGATGGTTGGAGCTAGCAGAATTAAACTCCAGTGGCCGACGTGATGAAGATTATGATGACGACGAAGATGATGATGGTGATGGGTGGCGATTATGATGATGATAATGATGATGATGATATCAATAAATGGTATTAGCCGAGTGTGTCCAGCAGTGTTCACCTGAGCACGATGCCTGCCTCTGCCACGGGGAACTTGATGTCGAACTTGCCCCCCTTCAACACAGTGATACAGCGCATCTTGGAGCGGTCGACGTTGACGGCCTCCGTCGTGTAGTAGCGCGGCGGCACTGGCGACGCATGCACCACCTGGCGAATGACAAATCCACATTTTGAGGCAACCGTGACCATTAATTTATGGCATTTAATTATTAATATGTGTACACCACGGAGTTTTGATCCGCCCGTCTCTACATACACACACTGGGGTAAGGTATCCTGGGCCTACGGCTCCCACATTACGTGGTTTATATAGACTACATGTTCTATACAACTGGCTAAAGAATGAATAGAATGGCAACGTTAAGACCTTCTTTTTTAAAATGTCAGTATCGTATCCAGCAAACCTCTTTTATTTTATATACAGCAAGAAAATGTCATTCCTCAACAATTTTTAAACTTAGCACCTCTGCAGAAAAATATTAGACTAAGAGCTGACAGAACTGACCGTTTACATGTAGTATCGCAGACGTAGTTAATCCTGAAAACATCAACGCAAAAGCTTAATGCTGGCCTAGCGATGACAATTTGTTAATGTCCAATATAAAAAATTACAAATTCCAAGTTTCGTCTGAGAACATAATTTTTTAAGAGGCTAACTGTCCCGGTGAATGTCGATGTAGCGACAGCGGTCGACCTACGTGGTAGGCGATGTCGTCTCGGTCCTCGCCCGTACCGCCCCAGAACGTCGGCAGCTGCTCCCTGTCCACCACCGCGAACAGTTCTTCCTTCCAGTTCCCTGTAGCCAGACAATATTTCCATTAATGTACTTTTATAGCGGGCCATTGTTTATAAAATTTTCAGATTCGTAGGCAAATAATTACAGTGACCGCTGGGTTTCACGCAGAATTCAAATAGTTTGCAGTTAATTGTATAATTGGTTCTCACAAACGTGTGCCTTTCATAACACATGCAGCAGTATTACTAGCGACTAACGGCATATTTCCTCAAGCACACAGCATACACATTTTGGGTTTATGTATAACACTAGTGCGAATTATACACATTATCTACATTTGCTGACACATTTCCCTGGTTACAAAGTTTCAGAAGAGTGACACCACGTAGAATAGCATTTATATCGCCCATGCTCGACGACATACTTATCTAGCGCAGTTTTCGGTACAACGTAGGTTAGGATTGTCATTTAGACTTATCGATAAAAGTGGAGGATACAAATGACGGCAATGACATTAAACGTGACATATGACATCATTTATAAAGCGCTAACGGCAACTAAACAAGAATGATGTCTGTCCTCTTTGGTGTCGGGCCTGGACGCGACACGCGACAACGTGTTCGATTCAATGGCACGTAATTGACATATTGACGTCAGCACACGAAAGTATGATTGGTCTGACGGTCAAACAGACTTTCTAGAATAACATGCGATCAACTCACAGCGAGACAATGACTTCCCAGGGTTTGTAAGATTCGGGCAAAACATCTATTGTTTCATTATTCGAGACCCGGACACAAGAAGCCTGAACGCGAAACTGGATCCAGGTACTTCGAAGAATGTGGGCCAACGCGCGGTGCTGAGCGTCCAATAATCAGGAAGTCGGCATTGTAGACGCAGCACGACTCTTAGAATAGTCGTAAATTTGGCCAGAATCAAAGCAATCAGAACAACCCAATTAACAGCAGTCTACAGAGTGAACCATAGTCATTAGTGCCTCGAAATGTCCGTTCAATGATACAGCAGTCGGCAGATTTTGCAGCAGAGAACAGTCGTCAATGAAGTTTCGTTACACAATAGTACCCTGTTACACAACAGTACCCTGTCACACAATAGTACCTTGTAGCAAAATGAACCAAATACAAACGAATGAAATACATATAGCTTCAATAGGTAAATATTTGTGGGATATTTGTCTTGTTCATAGTTTTGACTCTTCACCAACAACATGCGAATGTGTTCCTGCGAAACACTCATTCGGTTCCGCGCATATCCTGCACTTAAGGCTCGGTCTGGGGGAATAACCAGTTCACCACTGGAAAGGAAAATACATTTGTTCACTCACGTCCAAGAACGTGAACCTTCTTCTTGGTTTCCTCGCTGAGGAACGGCTTGAGGAGCGTGAAGACGACGGGAAAGAAGGACGGCGCTGCAGTGGCAACAAATACGTATAAACAGTCATGGCAAGGGGTCAAATATTGTATTCTAGATGTGCGAATCTATTGTGTCTCGAATTGTCGTACATAGTAATGCAATAGAATACTTTGCGATATATATTTTATTACTCGCAGTAAAAGTGGATATTGTTATCACCCAACCAATTTAAACAAATAATTATCTAAAATAAAATAAATTTATTTAGTATTGCACGGCACATATTGAACGCGTGTTTAATAAATTGTGGTACCGTAATAGTTAAATCGTTATTACACTCGCGTTCAATACGTGTGGTTCTGGGGTGCAATATCAAATGCGGTACTGAACGCTCGGGATACGGACCGAACTAGTTATTCCTGTTACGGCGTGCCATCGCGTCCGAAATATAGACTTGTGCCCAAGTCCACCGTGCGGCGCCATCTGTTACATGTGCACGAAATAGGACTGGAATTTGGTAAAACGACCTTCACCTTGACCCGCAAAGTTCACCAGCATGGCGTTGATTCTATATGTTGTATGGTTTATTCTAAAAAAATTACGTGTACTTTTAATGCGTGACATGTGTGTATATTTATGACTTATGTATATTTTACTTGTATGTCATGTGTACACACATGCATACACATGCATACACATGTGTACACACATGCATACACACACACTCATGATTTTCATATGAAATAGCTAAACATTTAAAATTCTGACTATACCTCTGGCTCTGTACCAGAAGTAAAACAATCTTTCTAGCCAGAAACACACTTCTTATAATATGTACTTTTATTGACCAAAAGGGGGTTCAGTGGATACTGAATATTAGCACAAAATGTTTGTATTTATATAAAAAAAACTAAAAATAGCCATTTTTAATAATCAATATTTGGATCAATAGATGAAAAATTCCTTTGCCGAGAGTTCCTTAGATGAGTATCATTTAACAATGCAGTTGTTATACCCTCTAGCCTGAAACACACTTGTTAGTATGTGTACTTCTATTGATCAAAATGGAACTTAGTTGATACTTAATATTGGCACGAAAGTTTTGCATTTGTTAAACAAAAACTAAAAACAGTCATTTTTAATAATCGATATTTGGATTAATAAATGAAAAATTCCTTTGCTGAGAGTTCCTTATATGAGTGTAGTTTGACAATGCAGTTGTCGTACTTTGCTGCCAGATCAGAAATTGTTTGAAAAAAAATTTGGGGGCAGAAAACAATAAACAATGACAATTATATGAAATCTGTCAGCAGTTTCGAACGAATCCCGTTTTGTACCTGAAGTACAAAAAATATGTGTATCCAGAAACACACTTGTTATTATGTGTACTTTTATCAATAAAATGGGGTTTCGGTAAATATTTAATATTGGCACTAAACTTTTGCATTTATGTTCAAAAGTCTAAAAATAGCTAAAAAAAAATAGATTCTCAGTTAAAGCCTCCCAAATCAATGCCGAAACGAAACTACAAATTTTGCAAGACAAATATCTTAGATATTTAGTTTGAGTCAACAGCCCATTCACATTTACTGATTATATGTAGTAAATTAGTTGGTTTCAGTTAAGCACATCGCGTACAAAACAACAAACGAAAATGTGATTGTTCAAAGCGAAAACAGACTGCAACGAGATAAAAAATATAGTACACTTTTCCCAATGTTTTTATTACATTTAAGGCGTGTAAAATAAATCTTAAATGACATCTTTTCGAAGTGGATCGCCCTGCGAATCATAATCGGTGGTATACAGCCTTGTCCGATTATCTGTGTTACTTCGCCACCGTCTCGTCCAATTCACGGGCGATTCACTTCGCAAAGGTGCCATTTAGTGACTTTTGTGTCGGTTGCAGCCGAACGCAGTGTATCGACCCTGCTGCCACCTACCGTTGATGACGTATGACGAAAACGTGATGTCCGGGTAATTGGCTTCGTAGATGGCAAACACCTGCTTCATGGCGTCAGCTATGCCTGCAGACAGACAACGCGACACGATGTGTGTGCGGTCGTACGGCAATAACAATACCAGTGGCTGCTGGCGAAGAGTGTCCGTTAAATAAACGATAACATTTCACTGGCTATTAGCTTTTTACTAGGCAATATCAGCTTCCTAAACATTCTTCCTAAACATTCTTCCTAAACATTCTTCCTAAACATTCTTCCTATGTTAGTTGTTCAATGATTGTTGTAACTATCAAATATATAGAATGACGTCAGTGGATTCGTGTACATAGCGGTGATAATTCTAGCAAAACATATAACTCACTGACGATAAAACGTAGTTTCTCATGGGAAAATGGTATTAACAAGTCTGCTAAGACTAAATATGTTTTATGTATACTCGGAATGTCTGCTACTGTCCGACATTAAAAACGCATACACATTTGTATTTAATATATAGAATGGGCATCATTTGACAGGGGTTATGTTTGACGGAGTTGTTGAGTAATAACGGTGCAGGGTTGACCCAGGAACTGTTGACCACTCACACGGCGTGAAGAGCATGCTGAGATCGAAGCCGTCCAGATCAGATATGTGCATCGTCTTGTTGATGACTTTTCCACGCTGTAGTAATAAATAAACAGTTTGTATGTATCTGTTGCGCCATTTCAATCCAGCGGCATATACTCGGTCAGCCATCAAAGTTGCCACATAAACATGTATTGCAATATTCTTGGAGCCTGTCGTAAAAATACTCATTCGATTAATATATGTGTGGAAAGATGCAGGTTGGAACTTCTATGGCCCCCTAAGAACAGTAACAGTTGTAAGTAAAATCCCTAGGTAAACATCATAGGCCTGTCGTGGTGTTGTGCTCCATTCCATCATCCTCAATGTGTCTGCGTGTAACAAAAACGAACCTTCTTTGATTCTTCGTCACAACGCCGCATTAGCTGCTCCATGCGGTAGATGTGATACTTCACCATGTCTGACTTCTTCACGGACCGAATGATTCCTGCCAGCAACATGTTACAACGACGTTACAATGTCATAAATAAATAAATGTGTTATATGTAAACGAAACACATTATCCGCATTCTGATCTTTTAGCATTACTTTTTTTTACTTTACAGCTATTTTGAGCAAGTGTAAAAAGTTATTAGGGAGCCACGACGGAGTTTCACTCGTGGGTGTATTCTATTTTTTTCACTGAACAATCCCGGACGAACAATACAAATAGACTAGACTAGACGTCTATGGCCTAAGATAATCGTGTCTATGCATACCTTGGGCATCGAAACCTTTGCTGAGCTGGTATAGAATGGGATGCCCGTCTTTGTCGCAGCCATAGATGCCGCCCGGCCAATATTTGACGAGCACTTCCGGTGGTTTCCAGTCCAGTAACGAGTCAACACCATATGCTTTCCGCCATTCTAGATGCTGCGAGAAACACAAGAATGCTGAAGTTGTGCTTTATTATAATTATATACCATGTCCACCATTCAAAGAATGTCCACAATGCACCTTATATTACCCATAATTCATAGCATGAGTCTAGGTTCGGAAGGATTTCGGTTTGAATGTGCGTAACAGAGGAAGACAGGCCGCGACTGAACATCGCAGAGAGGCGACGAACGTAGACCCGAGTGGGGTGGAGAAGCATTGTACGACAAACATACGAGACTGCAGTAGCGCCCCAACGACAGCCTCTGTCAAGGGGTAGGTGAAAGTGGTAACAATGTCTGCCCAGTTGTCGTCTCATCCGAGATTGAAGTGATGCCTCAACGACAATCTCCGTTAAGGGATGGGTGGACATGGTACGAGACTGAAGTGGCGCCCCAAAGACAGCCTCCGTTAAGGGATGGGTGGACATGGTACGAGACTGAAGTGGCGCCCCAAAGACAGCCTCCATTAAGGGATGGGTGGACATGGTACGAGACTGAAGTGGCGCCCCAAAGACAGCCTCCGTTAAGGGATGGGTGGACATGGTACGAGACTGAAGTGGCGCCCCAAAGACAGCCTCCGTTAAGGGATGGGTGGACGTGGTACGAGACTGAAGTGGCGCCCCAAAGACAGCCTCCGTTAAGGGATGGGTGGACGTGGTACGAGACTGAAGTGGCGCCCCAAAGACAGCCTCCGTTAAGGGATGGGTGGACGTGGTACGAGACTGAAGTGGCGCCCCAAAGACAGCCTCCGTTAAGGGATGGGTGGACATGGTATGAGACTGAAGTGGCGCCCCAAAGATAGCCTCCGTTAAGGGATGGGTGGACATTGTATGAGACTGAAGTGGCGCCCCAAAGACAGCCTCCGTTAAGGGATGGGTGGACATGGTACGAGACTGAAGTGGCGCCCCAAAAACAGCCTCCGTTAAGGGATGGGTGGACGTGGTACGAGACTGAAGTGGCGCCCCAAAGACAGCCTCCGTCAAAGGATTTAACAAGATTTGCCATCCAAGCCAAAGGCCCAGATGGCAAGTGGACAAGGAAGCCATTGGCTTATCGAGAGTCCAACAATGTTCATCTACGTGTAACCCGCCCTCCTGAGATACGTGCCCACCATGTTTTTAAACATATTCACGTTGCTATCAGTTACACAATATGTAGACAGTTTGTTCCATTTATTAATTGTCCTCTGTGAGAAGGAGTACTTCCTGATATCCAATCTACACTGATCCTTTACTAATTTTACCTCATGTCCTCTAGTTCTACTATCTTTCTTGAGTGAGATAAACATATTTCTCTCAATATTTTCATACCAATTCAATATCTTAAAAACTTCAATCTGATCTCCTCTTAACCTCCTTGTCTCTAGGGTTGTTAAATCACATTCTTTTAGGCGTTCTTCATAACTAAGGTCTCTCAGTTCTGGAATAATTATAGTTGCTCTCCTCTGTATGTGTTCAAGCATATGGTCTGTCCTGAAACTTTCATATCAGCACTTATTGCTATTTCTAAGTCTTTTCTTTTACAGTAGTACCTAGAACAGTATCTCCCATTTTATAGTTTATATCCAAGTTCCCATGTTCTGTATGTATGCATTTACAATTCCCAAAATTTAATAACATCTGCCATTTTTCAGACCATTTAAATAATTTGTCTAGACCGTTTTGTAAATGTTGTTTATTACCACCAGTGTTAACCTTTCTAAACACATTTGTGTCATCTGCAAATTTCAGTACGTTGCTTGTTATATTGTCATCCAAGTCATTGATCTGTATTAAGAATAATAAAGGTCCTAATTCTGAACCTTGTGATACCCCATTCAAAACTTATTTCCAGTTTGAAAACTTTCCATCTACTGCAACACGCTGTCCTCTATTAGTCTGTCATTGTTCTATCCAGTCGATTATGCCATCCCAGATACAATGGGCTATTAATTTAAGTAGTAATCTTTGATATGGCACTTTGTCAAAAGCTTTCTGAAAATCCAAGGGGATAATATCTGTCGTTTATTCATGTGAAGTTATCACTTGATACAGCCGAGTGATCGTTTAGTGGGGACTGGAAAAACAAGTCATGTTGATTGTTGTAATAAAGCTAAGTTGACAAGTTAAATCTAAGTGTTTAATCCGTCATTAATCGGCCATCCGACAATATCTACTGGCAATCCCTCGTCTATCCACTTACTGATTTCTTCCAAAAAAACATAACATATTTGTTAAGCATACTATCGCTTTTAGGAATCTATGTTGAGATTAATTTAATAATTTATGCCTAAAAAGGAAGTCCACCATATGGTCATTAATTAATCTTTCTATTAATTTACAAATCACTGACATACTCACTGGTCTGTAATTCTCTGACTTATTTCTCGAACCCTTTTCAATAATGGTATGATGTTTGCTTCTTTCCATTCAAAAGGAACAATCTTTTAATGATAAGTTGAACACTCTTGCAAGTGGTACTCTGGTTTGTTCTACTGTTTCCGCTAGTAGTTTTGGAGGAATTCAATCCACACCCGGTGATTTCATTGCCTTTATTTTCTTAGCTACCATTTCCGGAGTTATAAAAAACTGCCGTAAATAATCCGTTTTAGCCTCCTGAAATTTAGCATATAGAATTGGTAATGAACTAATAACCTCTCTGGTACACACTGAACTGAAGTAACCATTTAGGTCTTCCGCCATTAAAAATCCTTGTGATATTATATTTCCAGCACTGTCAGAGGTCTGACCCTGTCTCGTACGTTTTGTTTATTTCTGGCATAGGCATAAACATTCTTGCTGTCATTGTTATATGTTACATGCTAGTTTTTGCTCATAGCTTCTTTTAGATTGTCTAATTTCAGTCGTAGCTGCATTAAGTGCCTTTTTGTAATTTGCATAGTCTTCATCCTTTCTAGTACGCCAATAAACCCTCCACATAGTTTGCTTGAGCACTATTTTTCTAATAGCTTCTTTTGACAAGTGTTTTTTTCTAGACTGTTTTGCTTGTTTTTTCAACGGAACAAATTTATCGATGATACTCTCACTTTTATAATGTTCCAACATTCAATTGCGGTCTTATTCATCAGCATGTTATTCCTATCTAGCTTTGCTAAGTATTTTTTCATATCTTTATAGTTACCTTTGTGGAAGTTTCTCCTGTACGTTTTTTTTACCTTCTGGTTTTACATTGATGTCAAAATGTATTTGATTTTGTTCACTGTTACCCAATGGTTCATGTATTTTTACATTGTCCACTAATTCTTTTTATGATGACAAAACTATATCTAATACATTCTATCCTTTGATTGGTTCAGGCACAGGATAGGTGAAGGTGGTACCAATGTTTGTCCAGTTGTCATCTCATACGAGACTGAAGTGGCGCCACTCCGACAGCCTCCGTCAAGAGACAGGTAGACGTGGTAACAATGTTTGTTCAGTTGTCGTCTCATACGAGACTGAAGTGGTTCCCCACCGACAGACTCCGTCAAGAGACAGGTAGACATGGTAACAATGTTTGTCCAGTTGTCGTCTCATACGAGACTGAAGTGGTTCCCCACCGACAGACTCCGTCAAGAGACAGGTAGACGTGGTAACAATGTTTGTCCAGTTGTCATCTCATACGAGACTGAAGTGGCGTCCCACCGACAGCCTCCGTCAAGAGACAGGTAGACGTGGTAACAATGTTTGTCCAGTTGTCATCTCATACGAGACTGAAGTGGCGTCCCACCGACAGCCGCCGTCAAGGGATAGGTGGACGTGGTAACAATGTCTGCCTAGTTGTCGTCTAATAAGTCACTTTATTTTTATTTGGTGTTTTATATCAATAGTTTAATTTTTTACGACGTTTTATGCCTTTGATAACAAACAGCGTCGAACAAATAGAAAATTCAGTTGGAAATATATGTCGTGTTTTCTAAACTGCCTACATTTTTGTGGTTACCTTTCGCAACATGTCAGTCGCTTTCGCAATGTCGAAGTTCCGGGCTGAAAACAAAGAAGATATCAACGACAATAATTACCACAACATCGGTAAGTAAAAACACGTTGTACAAGATGTTGACATCCAAATATAATTAGAACTTCCAAATAGCGGGACATCTTCCCACATGGTACTTACAGGCGGGGTAATTTGTTGAAAGAGGTCTAGCGATTACGTGTTGTTGGCGAAGGCGCGTACTGAATATTTGTTTTATCTGATTTAAGCCTTACGCAAGAGTTATGGTTTGTTTCTACATATAGGCGACCGGGAAAACCTGAACATTTGCAAGATAATTGGTTTTCAGGCTTTTAGCTTTATTACGTTTGTTTGCATCAACAATTCCTTAAATCATACCACACAATCGTATGCAAGTAAAACTAAAGAATCCAAAAACCTGAAAATAAATCAACGACAAATTGTCAAACCAAGTACGACAAAAGCGGTATGCAAGTAAACGTAAAGAATCCGAAAATCGGAAGAAAAAAAAGTCCACGGAAAAAATTGCTAAATTAAATACGACACAAGCAGGAGGTTTTTATAATGCATTTTTTTAATTTAATATCAGGTGGTGTTTCGCAAATGACCAACACCGGGAGTTATCCCGTCCCATCGAGAGACCAACACCGGGAGTTCTCCCGTCCCATCGAGAGATGTTGAAAGTCTGTGTAATGACGACGACGACAACAACGATCTATTTTGTTTGTTCCATGCACCAGTGGAATGACGGGACACTACAACTTAGTACATTAGATCCAACACCAGTGGAATGACGGGACACTACAACTTAGTACATTAGATCCAACACCAGTGGAATGACGGGACACTACAACTTAGTATATTAGATCCAACACCAGTGGAATGACGGGACACTACAACTTAGTACATTAGATCCAACACCAGTGGAATGACGGGACACTACAACTTAGTACATTAGATCCAACACCAGTGGAATGACGGGACACTACAACTTAGTACATTAGATCCAACACCAGTGGAATGACGGGACACTACAACTTAGTACATTAGATCCAACACGAATAATTAGTATAGTCATAGATACTTGTTCCATTCAATGGTGCATTATTTTTCCTGGTAGGCTTGGGTCCAACATTTACAAGGAAATCGCTAAAACCATTAACGATAACTGATTTATTTGTAAGGATTATATTGTCACCGACAAATGAATCTGGAAAATAGCTCTAACGTTGACCTTTTATAATTGTTGAATTCAACATTGTACAGATTCCTTCGATATCGTAGCGATGTTTTACAGTAATTTCCAATAGTGTTCTTTTTCTCTGCATGTTTTGTCTTATATGCAAAATACCTTTAATAAAAGTTGTTTATCGTTTTACATGCATTTGATAATCCAATATATTGTCTTGTTGGTGTTTTTGTCTTATGAAATAACGCTTTTAATATTTCATTAAAAATGTCTACATTCGATCCATGTGTCCTATACTATTATATGCATCCTATGATATATTTTTCCTTCTATTTAATTGTAATTCTACTGCAACACATTCCATAATACATCACATATAACCGACTTCCTTAAAACAAATGAAACATCTGACACACGTTGATACTCACCTCCTCTTTTACTTTTGCGACTATTACGTTTGGCCTGAAACCCTTGTAAAACAAAACAGTTTTCTTTCCTGTCATGGCACCATGTTTCACCGACAACTACACAAAAAGGATGTTGAAAAACATACAAAAAATCTTTTTATTATTAAAGTTAGCGTTTATTTTTTATTAAGGTTAGAGTAAAAAATTCCTGCGTTAAAAGATAGTATTGATAAAGCTTTGACCCGCTTTATTTAACAATATTTATCAAGATTGCCATCCCGAACAAGAAGTTTCAGATGGCAAGTAGACAAGGAAGCCATTGGCTACTAGCATTACCACAATCAGTTGGCAGTTTGTTCCATTAATTTATCACCTTCTGTGAGAAAGAGTACTTTCTCATGTCCAACCTACACTGCTCCTTAACTAATGCTGCTTTGTGTCCTCTGGTTCTAGTGCCTTCTTTAAGTTTGAAGAACATATCCTATCAACATCTTCATAACCGTTCACTATTTTAAACACTTCTATTTGGTCTCCTCTTACTCTCCTGGTCTCTAGTGTTGTCAAACCACATTGTAATAAGCGACTTTCGTAACTAAAGTCTCTCAATTCTGGAATCATTTTAGTAGCTCTTCGTTGTATTCTTTCTAGCTTGTCTATGTCCTTTTTACGATACGGTCTCCACGTTTGAATACAATATTCCAAATGTGGTCTAACTATTACCTTGTACAGGGGTACAATTAGCTGTTTCTCCTTATACATGATAGTTGTCCCAATTAGCCCTAGAATTTGATTTCCTTTCGAAGCAGCAATCCCACATTGCTCTGAAAGTTTCATGTCAGCACTAAATGTCCTTTTCTTGTGTGGTTCTACCTAGTACAGCATCCCCCATTTTATATTCTTCGTCCATGTTTCCATGTCCTGTGTGTATACATTTACATTTCCCAAAATTGAATAACATTTGCCATTTTTTCTGACCATTTAACTAATTTATCTAGATCATCCTGTAAACTTTGTTTATCTGTATCATTAGTAACCTTTCTGAATACTTTTGTGTCATCTGCAAATTTGAGTACTTTGCTAGATATGTCATCTTCCAAATCATTTATATATATATATATATATATATACATATATATATATATACATATATATATATATATATATATATATATATATATATATATATATATATATATATATATATATATATATATATATATATATATATACATATATATATATACATACATATATATATATATATACATATATATATACATATATATACATACATATATATATATATATATATATATATATATATTAAAACAGAATAGGGCCTAATACTGATCCTTGTGGTACCCCACTCAAAACAGATTTGCAGTTTGAAATCTTACCATCTACTATTACTCTCTGTCTTCTGTGTGTAAGCCACTTTTCTATCCAGTTGATTACACCATTACCTATACCATGGGCTTTTAGTTTAAGTAACAATCTTTGATGTGGCACTTTATCGAAAGCTTTCTGAAAAACTTAGTAGACAACATCCACTGGTGATCCGTCATCTACCCACTTAGTAATTTCTTCAAAAAAACATAAGACATTGGTTAGATATGACCTTGCTTTTAGGAAACCATGTTGTGCTGTATTTATTAATTTATGTTTCACAAGGAATTCCACCATGTGGTCTCTAATTAATGTTTCGAGTAATTTACATACAACTGATGTTAAACTCACTGGTCTGTAATTATCTGGCTTGTCCCTCGATCCCTTCTTAAATAGCGGCGTAATAGTTGCTTATTTCCATTCTGAAGGAACTATTCCTTCTTCTTTATGTTATATTAAATGTTGTCCCGTATGATAGAACATTATATAAGTTATTATCTGGGTCAACATGATTACCAAAGTCATTATGCGAATACTCAGTATTATCCAAAAAGTCCAATTCAGAAGATTTTTTATAAATTGTAAACAGTGATTCATTTATATAAATTTCACTTGTAATCTATCTTAATGTATCGTAATTTCTCATAACTGATAACATCGTCAGGGAAATATGTATGCAATTAAGACAGTGCCACTAGCCATATATTTCTTTGTTTAGTTTCCTGGACAAAGCTGCAAGTTTTCTGTGCACTCATCATTTACACAATAAACATTTACACAATAAACATTTACACAATAAACATTTACACAATAAACATTTACACAATAAACATTTACACAATAAACATTTACACAATAAACATTTACACAATAAACATTTACACATTTACACAATAAACATTTACACAATAAACATTTACACAATAAACATTTACACAATAAACATTTACACAATAACATGTTAGAGTTTCACAGCCCAATGCAGTAGTTTTCTCATATGACTGACACCTTCGTGTTAAGTAAACATTTCGACGGAAATTATGTAAACGCTGTACCTTTGAGCCATCGTGTCAGGAAGTGGTCATCGTGATGGGGTTCGATGACGTCACTCAGGGTGTCTCGAAACTGAAACGTATTAACATGTGGCTTGAGCAACCAATGTATGTCGTCAGTCCACTGGTTCCCTGTCATCAGTCCACTGGTTCCCTGTCATCAGTCCACTGTTTCCCTGTCGTCAGTCCACTGGTTCCCTGTCGTCAGTCCACTGGTTCCCTGTCGTCAGTCCACTGGTTCCCTGTCGTCGGTCGGACTCACAAACTCACAAATGCTGGTTTTAGAACAGTCTCTCATCAATTTCAGCGTGAATTCTGGGAGATTGTTTAACTTTGCGCCTTAAATGATATACCCAACAACTTTAGTTTAACGCTTCTATTCAAATGTATAGGGGAAGTAGGGGCATAATGGGGTACTGAGGTAATATGGGATTTTCATTTTTCTTGTAAGCAAGTGGTGCCACCTTCAGATAATATTAACTATGTAAACTTTCCATGGGAGCACATTCACCGTGACACGCGGCGTTTCTGCCAGAGGAATCGTTTTCAGAGCACAGTAAGTTTTGGGTTTTCTGGTTTTATGATCTGTGGTCAATTGCGGTTGCACAGAGTTCCTAGAGTAATTCGTAACGTTTAAGAATGCAGTGCCTATGAAAGGAAAGTATTGCATCACAGCTTGATTTGGAATCAATAATTTTTTATTAGTGTTGAGCGATAATGAGAAGAATCAGATGAATCTGTAACAAGTTCCAACGGCGCAAATTGGGATACTAGTATCCCAATTTTCCCCCTGTATATCCCATTTTATCCCCAATATATTATTTGTGGTTAAAATTGTTTATGCAATGAACAACAACTAATCCGACTCGATGTACACTCCTTAGGCGTAGACCTGTTTCGTTATACATTTCATACTAGAGTAGACTACTATTAATAATATAACTACGGATTAATATTCATAATGACATGTTCTGACATTTAGATGTATTTGTTCTTTTCTTTATAGAATAGCAGAAAGTGTATGATGGTACGATCATACAAACGAAAATCCAAGCGCCAGTGATGGAACGAAGAAAGTATGGAGAACGCCATTGCCGCCATTGTGATGGGTGCCTGGGTTCTAAGAAGGCGAGTTGCCAAGAATACTTTTGAAAGACGGGTGAGAATAAGAACAAGGCAGCAACCGCCACAACGAAATTATTTGGAAGCATTCAGACAGCTCTGCCAGAAGACCGAAAACAAAGCCTGGTTAGTTACATGCATAATATGGAAGAGATGTTGTTTGGCCTCACTAGCAAAGGTATCCATAAGCTTGCTTACGAACTCGCTGAAAAAAATTTATTGAATCATCCTTTCAACAAGGAAACTGCAAAGGCCGGTAGGGATTAGCTAGAGGGTTTCATGACGCGACATCCAACAGTAACACTACGTACATCTGAAGATACGTCAGTTCAACCAGCCAAATGTTTCAACGAGATAATCATCAGGAAATTCTTTTATCTATTAGAATGTTTCATAGACAGGTATTTATTTACACCTGACCGCATATACAACTGTGGAACAGGGATTACCACCGTACAAAGTAGACACCCAAAAGCCACGGCGTTGCGGGTCAGGAAGCGGGTTGGGGCGTTCTTATGAGATATGCTTCAATGCTGCTGGTAACTATGTACCACCCTTGATTGTTTTCCATCGTGTGTGAATGAAGATTGAACGTATGAATGACACCCCATCTGGATCAGTGTACGCATGCCATCGCTCAGGCTGGATGCAAAGTGACATTTTCATCACGTGGTTCGAACACTTTCTCAGACAGGCCAAGTCAACAGCTGAGGCGCCAGTACTACTCATTCTTGATATACATAGTACGACACCATTGATCTTGCGCTCCGTCAGTAGGTGAGACGGACTGCACATTATTTTGTGAGATGTGCAAACAATGAATCATCTATCGAAATCGACATGTAACATGCCTTATAATCACTGCTGTTACGATATATTCTTTTGTGATATGTGCGAATAATGAGTCGTCTATCGAAATGGACATATAACGTGCCTTATAATCACTGTTGTGATATTTGCTGATTCAAAGTTAAAATTAGTTTCCGTGTTTTTTCTGACTGTATTAAGCACATCGTATAAAAACTATTAATGAAAGTGGGGTAAAACAAGATACCTGGGGAAATCGGGACAATGTTTGTCTTCACAAATCTGCTGAATATCTAAAAAAAATTAAAATAATTAGAAAAATGTTGTTGCACCATTTTATAACCCTATCATTACCTTTTCTTAATATATACATGTTGCCTTTCAGTGCGTATTCCTACAGTATTCAATTGGCCAAATATCCTTAGCTATCCCGTTATGCCCCTACTTCCCCTACATATACAACTGATAAATATTACCATTGTCATACACTGAGTTGAGTTCGAGTTACATGCGTTAATCCATACGTCTATAGGCCTCCCCACATAACAACTTACTAACCAACCACCCTGTAGTTATTTATACAGTTCACTGGTATCGTATGATGTATCGGCATAACGGTATCATATTGTATTATAATTATTCTTAATCGAGTGCCACATAATTTAATTTACTTGACCTATGGATGGTCACATGATAGATACAGACGTGTAACCAAAACATTGGTCACTCGATGGCAATCATTATAGTATAATACTATAATATATACTCATGTCTCATTAATTGGCACACTTTCGTTAGCAAAGATTTTGGCTCGATTAAACAAGCGTGAGAATTGGTGAAACATCCTATTATCGTCCATGATATAGATCTAACTACCGGTATAAATAAACGTGTAGTGTATCATGAATTGTGTAGTGCTTTGTTATGTTATTGATTTCCAATAAATTATTTATCCTTGAATAAATAACAAGTAATGTAGCTGGAGGGTAAAACCAATCACAGAGACCGTTCCCATAAAAGCATGCGGATTACCGAAAAACCGGATTATCGAAGAACTTGTAAAAGAGACATCACTGAACAACAGAAGAAACGTGAATATTTAACCATCTGTAGAAGTAGTTGTTGTTACGACTCAACAAACTCGCCGGACTGTGTCAACGCAGCCTGACGCAGGTTACTGGCAAATTTGATGTTGCGATTAAGTGGAACATCTTGTACAATGCGCACCTGCTAATCACAGTCCGGTCGGGTTAGTTCGGGGCCTGTTTTGGAGGTTTCCATCGGCAAATCGGTGGCGCATTATCTGACCCCCTTGTCTTGCAATGATCATCGGCCAGTTCGCGTCCGATCATGTGTGATCCCAGTGGCCGCTGTGGCAAGGATAGCACTGCTAGCACCTGTGTTGGGTTTTCCTGCTTCTCGTGTTGACCAGAAATAGATAAGCGAGCTTATCAATTTTTGGTGTTGACCGAATGAACAATACCACTCACATTTCACTTGAAGCCCTTCCACGTGCATCCCAACGTAATTCGTGACAAAACACCACGTACTCTTGAGCACGAGCTTGTTTTGTCGTGACAAAACACCACGTACTCATGAGTACGAGCTTGTGTCGTGACAAAACACCACGTACTCTTGAGTATGAGCTTGTTGTGTCGTGACAAAACACCACGTACTCTTGAGCACGAGCTTGTTGTGTCGTGACAAAACACCACGTACTCTTGAGCACGAGCTTGTTGTGTCGTGACAAAACACTACATACGCTTGAGCACGAGCTTGGTTGTGTCGTGACAAAACACCACATACGCTTGAGCACGAGCTTGTTGTGTCGTGACAAAACACCACGTACTCTTGAGCACGAGCTTGTTGTGGCGTGACAAAACACCACGTACTCTTGAGCACGAGCTTGTTGTGTCGTGACAAAACACCACGTACTCTCGAGTACGAGCTTGTTGTGTCGTGACAAAACACCACGTACTATTGAGTACGAGCTTGTTGTGTCGTGACAAAACACCACGTACTCTTGAGTACGAGCTTGTTGTGTCGTGACAAAACACCACGTACTCTTGAGTACGAGCTTGTTGTGTCGTGACAAAACACCACGTACTCTTGAGTACGAGCTTGTTGTGTCGTGACAAAACACCACGTAATCTTGAGTACGAGCTTGTTGTGTCGTGACAAAACACCACGTAATCTTGAGTACGAGCTTGTTGTGTCGTGACAAAACACCACGTACTCTTGAGTACGAGCTTGTTGTGTCGTGACAAAACACCACGTACTCTTGAGTACGAGCTTGTTGTGTCGTGACAAAACACCACGTAATCTTGAGCACGAGCTTGTTGTGTCGTGACAAAACACCACGTACTCTTGAGTACGAGCTTGTTGTGTCGTGACAAAACACCACGTACTCTTGAGTACGAGCTTGTTGTGTCGTGACAAAACACCACGTAATATTGAGTACGAGCTTGTTGTGTCGTGACAAAACACCACGTAATCTTGAGTACGAGCTTGTTGTGTCGTGACAAAACACCACGTACTCTTGAGTACGAGCTTGTTGTGTCGTGACAAAACACCACGTACTCTTGAGTACGAGCTTGTTGTGTCGTGACAAAACACCACATAATCTTGAGCACGAGCTTGTTGTGTCGTGACAAAACACCACGTACTCTTGAGCACGAGCTTGTTGTGTCGTGACAAAACACCACGTACTCTTGAGTACGAGCTTGTTGTGTCGTGACAAAACACCACGTAATCTTGAGTACGAGCTTGTTGTGTCGTGACAAAACACCACGTAATCTTGAGTACGAGCTTGTTGTGTCGTGACAAAACACCACGTAATCTTGAGTACGAGCTTGTTGTGTCTTGACAAAACACCACGTACTCTTGAGTACGAGCTTGTTGTGTCGTGACAAAACACCACGTAATCTTGAGTACGAGCTTGTTGTGTCGTGACAAAACACCACGTAATCTTGAGTACGAGCTTGTTGTGTCGTGACAAAACACCACGTAATCTTGAGTACGAGCTTGTTGTGTCGTGACAAAACACCACGTAATCTTGAGTACGAGCTTGTTGTGTCGTGACAAAACACCACGTAATCTTGAGTACGAGCTTGTTGTGTCTTGACAAAACACCACGTAATCTTGAGTATGAGCTTGTTGTGTCGTGACAAAAAACTTTTATTGAAATTTTCGCGTTTCTGTTGTTCAGTTTTAGGAGACCCAATTTGTGTGTCGCACTCCATACTTCACGTATATTTGTAGTTTATGACAACCACTGTGTGTGCGTGCGTGCATGCGTGCGTGCGTGCGTGCGTGCGTGCGTGCGTGCGTGCGTGCGTGCGTGCGTGCATGTGCAATTTGAGACATGATGTCACTACCGCACGGGCTAAAGAAGTGTCTGTCTACCTCTAATTAACTGGTCTGGCGGGTCTCTGTAGTAGCGAGACTTGGCAGGTTACACGAGTCGTCTGCTCCGTGCGTCAACGGTTCACGTGGCATCACGTAACCGACGCAGTGGAATGCTTTATCGCAGTGCGAGTTGTTTAACATGATTTATTTATAACTCGTGGCAGCGACACAATCGAACATGTCGAACAAAGTCCTTTTGCGTTCGAGTCGGTTAACACGACGACACGGTAAGTACCACTCCATTGGTGAAACACACCGACCGGTCGAGTCGGTTAACACGACGACACGGTAAGTACCACTCCATTGGTGAAACACACCGACCGGTCGAGTCGGTTAACACGACGACACGGTAAGTACCACTCCATTGGTGAAACACACCGACCGGTCGAGTCGGTTAACACGACGACACGGTAAGTACCACTCCATTGGTGAAACACACCGACCGGTCGAGTCGGTTAACACGACGACACGGTAAGTACCACTCCATTGGTGAAACACACCGACCGGTCGAGTCGGTTAACACGACGACACGGTAAGTACCACTCCATTGGTGAAACACACCGACCGGTCGAGTCGGTTAACACGACGACACGGTAAGTACCACTCCATTGGTGAAACACACCGACCGGTCGAGTCGGTTAACACGACGACACGGTAAGTACCACTCCATTGGTGAAACACACCGACCGCACAATAAAACACTTTGTTTTATGGGTCTCCAGCGTACGCCACATTCAGCTAACACTAAGTCTTGTCTAACACAATGTTCTCACAAGGTTTCCATCGACAAGTTAGACTGTTCGGAATATCATCACGCCAAGTCTGCCTGCGTATTGGCAGTAAGGCGATCGCTCGTCGAGGAGTTGACGCCTTCACAATGGTTCTATTGTCTCCCAATTACTGACACTGGGCATTCGTGTAAAGTACTCAGCTGAGCAAGGTGGGACACCACACTTGACAGATCAATACTGGCATCTGTGTTGCCTAATTGTGGTTTGGATTGGTTGATTAGTATCACCACTAGACCTGGTGGATGAGATTACATCAGCGGCCTATTTTGGATCCTAGTAGGAGAATTTAAAATAATATAAAACCAAACACGATATTTTAAAATAGATTACCAACACTCTCTTAATCGTACATTAATTTTGTCTAGTCAAATGTTATAGGGTGAACTCGCAGATCATTTAATGCAAGACCATCACGTGTTCAATAAAAACACACAATTAAATATAAATGAAAATGTCTCCCTGTGCACAAGATCTATGAGTGATTAATGCTAAAAATACTAGCTAAAAATGTTGTGAAAAAATTCTATGTCGCACCCACAATGGCAGGATGTGTGAGCGTGAAGCGTGAAGTAGAGCGTGCTACGCCCGCGGCTGCAAGGTTCAGGGCCTCGTGGGTGAGGCGTGCTACCCCCGCGGCTGCAAGGTTCAGGGCCTCGTGGATGAGGCGTGCTACCCCCGCGGCTGCAGGGTTCAGGGCCTCGTGGGTGAGGCGTGCTACGCCCGCGGCTGCAAGGTTCAGGGCCTCGTGAGTGAGGCGTGCTACTCTCGCGGTTGCAAGGTTCAGGACCTCGTGGGTGAGGCGTGCTACCCCCGCGGCTGCAAGGTTCAGGGCTTCGTGGGTGAGGCGTGCTACGCCCGCGGCTGCAAGGTTCAGGGCCTCGTGGGTGAGGCGTGCTACTCTCGCGGCTGCAAGGTTCAGGACCTCGTGGGTGAGGCGTGCTACCCCCGCGGCTGCAAGGTTCAGGGCCTCGTGGGTGAGGCGTGCTATGCCCGCGGCTGCAAGGATCAGGGCCTCGTTGGCGAGGCGTGCTACGCCCGCGGCTGTAATGTTCAGGGTCTCGTGGGTGAGGCGTGCTACGTCCGCGGCTGCAAGGTTCAGGGCCTCGTGGATGAGGCGTGCGCACTACCCCCGCGGCTGCAAGGTTCGTGGGTGAGGCGTGCGCACTACGCGCGCGGCGGCAAGGTTCAGGGCCTCCAGGATGAGGCGCGAAGTGTGTTATATAGGCGGCCGGTGCGGGTACTCATGGGAAAACACGATTCCTGCTAATCAGTAGAACTTACAAATAATTAATGATGCTGCCAAGCGGCACAAGTTAACAGTAATTAAACAAAGAGCAACAGTTGTCTGCCTACGTGAATAATAACATATTAAAAGTAAATTAATATACACATTATACACTACTGGCTGATATGTTATTATACACTACACGCTGATATGCATAAAGAAGGCTAATGTACAGATACATACACGGAGAGAGGAAGTTATCAGCACACTCTTACATACACACATGTATCAATGTATTGGTTTGGGTGTGTTTGGGAGACATTTTCATTTGTATTTAATTGTACGTTTTTATTGAACACGTGATGTTCTTGCATTAAATGATCTACGAGTTCCTCCATGTCTTGTTTTGTACTTATAATGATATGCTCTCCGGCTGTTTTGTATGTCATGTTGCAGTGCGCTCAACTGACTGTTTTGTATGTCATGTTGCAGTGCGCTCAACTGACTGTTTTGGATGTCATGTTGCAGTGTGCTCTACTGACTGTTTTGTATGTCATGTTGCAGTACGCTCGACTGACTGTTTTGTGTGTCATGTTGCAGTACGCTCGACTGACTGTTTTGTATATCATGTTGCAGTACGCTCAACTGACTGTTTTATATGTCATGTTGCAGTACGCTCAACTGACTGTTTTGTATGTCATGTTGCAGTACGCTCAACTGACTGTTTTGTATGTCATGTTGCAGTACGCTCAACTGACTGTTTTGTATGTCATGTTGCAGTACGCTCAACTGACTGTTTTGTGTGTCATGTTGCAGTACGCTCGACTGACTGTTTTGTGTGTCATGTTGCAGTACGCTCGACTGACTGTTTTGTGTGTCATGTTGCAGTACGCTCGACTGACTGTTTTGTGTGTCATGTTGCAGTACGCTCGACTGACTGTTTTGTGTGTCATGTTGCAGTACGCTCAACTGACTGTTTTGTGTGTCATGTTGCAGTACGCTCAACTGACTGTTTTGTGTGTCATGTTGCAGTACGCTCAACTGACTGTTTTGTGTGTCATGTTGCAGTACGCTCAACTGACTGTTTTGTGTGTCATGTTGCAGTACGCTCAACTGACTGTTTTGTATGTCATGTTGCAGTACGCTCAACTGACTGTTTTGTATATCATGTTGCAGTACGCTCAACTGACTGTTTTGTATGTCATGTTGCAGTACGCTCAACTGACTGTTTTGTATGTCATGTTGCAGTACGCTCAACTGACTGTTTTGTATGTCATGTTGCAGTACGCTCAACTGACTGTTTTGTATGTCATGTTGCAGTACGCTCAACTGACTGTTTTGTATGTCATGTTGCAGTATGCTCAAATGACTGTTTTGTGTGTCATATTGCAGTACGCTCAACTGACTGTTTTGTGTGTCATATTGCAGTACGCTCAACTGACTGTTTTGTATGTCATGTTGCAGTACGCTCGACTGACTGTTTTGTATGTCATATTGCAGTACGCTCAACTGACTGTTTTGTATGTCATGTTGAAGTACGCTCAACTGACTGTTTTGTATGTCATGTTGCAGTACGCTCAACTGACTGTTTTGTGTGTCATATTGCAGTACGCTCAACTGACTGTTTTGTATGTCATGTTGCAGTACGCTCGACTGACTGTTTTGTATGTCATATTGCAGTACGCTCAACTGACTGTTTTGTATGTCATGTTGAAGTACGCTCAACTGACTGTTTTGTATGTCATGTTGCAGTACGCTCAACTGACTGTTTTGTATGTCATGTTGCAGTATGCTCAACTGACTGTTTTGTGTGTCATATTGCAGTACGCTCAACTGACTGTTTTGTGTGTCATGTTGCAGTACGCTCAACTGACTGTTTTGTATGTCATGTTGCAGTACGCTCAACTGACTGTTTTGTATGTCATGTTGCAGTACGCTCAACTGACTGTTTTGTATGTCATGTTGCAGTACGGTCAACTGACTGTTTTGTATGTCATGTTGCAGTACGCTCTACTGACTGTTTTGTATGTCATGTTGCAATATGCTCAACTGACTGTTTTGTATGTCATGTTGCAGTACGCTCAACTGACTGTTTTGTGTGTCATATTGCAGTACGCTCGACTGACTGTTTTGTATGTCATGTTGCAGTACGCTCAACTGACTGTTTTGTGTGTCATATTGCAGTACGCTCAACTGACTGTTTTGTATGTCATGTTGCAGTACGCTCAACTGACTGTTTTGTGTGTCATATTGCAGTACGCTCAATTGACTGTTTTGTATGTCATATTGCAGTACGCTCAACTGACTGTTTTGTATGTCATGTTGCAGTACGCTCAACTGACTGTTTTGTATGTCATGTTGCATTACGCTCAACTGACTGTTTTGTGTGTCATATTGCAGTACGCTCGACTGACTGTTTTGTATGTCATGTTGCAGTACGCTCGACTGACTGTTTTGCGTGTCATATTGCAGTACGCTCAACTGACTGTTTTGTATGTTATATTGCAGTACGCTCAACTGACTGTTTTGTGTGTCCTATTGCAGTACGCTCAACTGACTGTTTTGTATGTCATGTTGCAGTACGCTCAACTGACTGTTTTGTATGTCATGTTGTAGTACGGTCAACTGACTGTTTTGTATGTCATGTTGCAGTACGCTCTACTGAATGTTTTGTATGTCATGTTGCAGTATGCTCAACTGACTTTTTTGTATGTCATGTTGCAGTACGCTCAACTGACTGTTTTGTGTGTCATATTGCAGTACGCTCGACTGACTGTTTTGTATGTCATGTTGCTGTACGCTCAACTGACTGTTTTGTGTGTCATATTGCAGTACGCTCAACTGACTGTTTTGTATGTCATGTTGCAGTACGCTCAACTGACTGTTTTGTGTGTCATATTGCAGTACGCTCAACTGACTGTTTTGTGTGTCATATTGCAGTACGCTCAACTGACTGTTTTGTATGTCATGTTGCAGTACGCTCGACTGACTGTTTTGTATGTCATATTGCAATACGCTCAACTGACTGTTTTGTATGTCATGTTGAAGTACGCTCAACTGACTGTTTTGTATGTCATGTTGCAGTACGCTCAACTGACTGTTTTGTATGTCATGTTGCAGTATGCTCAACTGACTGTTTTGTGTGTCATATTGCAGTACGCTCAACTGACTGTTTTGTGTGTCATGTTGCAGTACGCTCGACTGACTGTTTTGTGTGTCATGTTGCAGTACGCTCAACTGACTGTTTTTTATGTCATGTTGCAGTACGCTCGACTGACTGTTTTGTGTGTCATGTTGCAGTACGCTCAACTGACTGTTTTGTATGTCATGTTGCAGTACGCTCAACTGATTGTTTTGTATGTCATGTTGCAGTACGCTCAACTGACTGTTTTGTATGTCATGTTGCAGTACGCTCAACTGACTGTTTTGTATGTCATGTCGCAGTACGGTCAACTGACTGTTTTGTATGTCATGTTGCAGTACGCTCTACTGACTGTTTTGTATGTCATGTTGCAATACGCTCAACTGACTGTTTTGTATGTCATGTTGCAGTACGCTCGACTGACTGTTTTGTGTGTCATGTTGCAGTACGCTCGACTGACTGTTTTGTGTGTCAAGTTGCAGTACGCTCAACTGACTGTTTTGTATGTCATGTTGCAGTACGCTCAACTGACTGTTTTGTATATCATGTTGCATTACGCTCAACTGACTGTTTTGTATGTCATGTTGCAGTACGCTCAACTGACTGTTTTGTGTGTCATATTGCAGTACGCTCAACTGACTGTTTTGTGTGTCATATTGCAGTACGCTCAACTGACTGTTTTGTATGTCATGTTGCAGTACGCTCGACTGACTGTTTTGTATGTCATATTGCAGTACGCTCAACTGACTGTTTTGTATGTCATGTTGAAGTACGCTCAACTGACTGTTTTGTATGTCATGTTGCAGTACGCTCAACTGACTGTTTTGTATGTCATGTTGCAGTATGCTCAACTGACTGTTTTGTGTGTCATATTGCAGTACGCTCAACTGACTGTTTTGTGTGTCATGTTGCAGTACGCTCGACTGACTGTTTTGTGTGTCATGTTGCAGTACGCTCAACTGACTGTTTTTTATGTCATGTTGCAGTACGCTCGACTGACTGTTTTGTGTGTCATGTTGCAGTACGCTCAACTGACTGTTTTGTATGTCATGTTGCAGTACGCTCAACTGACTGTTTTGTATGTCATGTTGCAGTACGCTCAACTGACTGTTTTGTATGTCATGTTGCAGTACGCTCAACTGACTGTTTTGTATGTCATGTTGCAGTACGGTCAACTGACTGTTTTGTATGTCATGTTGCAGTACGCTCTTCTGACTGTTTTGTATGTCATGTTGCAGTATGCTCAACTGACTGTTTTGTATGTCATGTTGCAGTACGCTCAACTGACTGTTTTGTGTGTTATATTGCAGGATGCTCGACTGACTGTTTTGTATGTCATGTTGCTGTACGCTCAACTGACTGTTTTGTGTGTCATATTGCAGTACGCTCAACTGACTGTTTTGTATGTCATGTTGCAGTACGCTCAACTGACTGTTTTGTGTGTCATATTGCAGTACGCTCAATTGACTGTTTTGTATGTAATATTTCAGTACGCTCAACTGACTGTTTTGTATGTCATGTTGCAGTACGCTCAACTGACTGTTTTGTATGTCATGTTGCATTAAGCTCAACTGACTGTTTTGTTTGTCATATTGCAGTACGCTCGACTGACTGTTTTGTGTGTCATATTGCAGTACGCTCAACTGACTCTTTTGTGTGTCATATTGCAGTACGCTCAACTGACTGTTTTGTATGTCATGTTGCAGTACGCTCTACTGACTGTTTTGTATGTCATGTTGCAGTATGCTCAACTGACTGTTTTGTATGTCATGTTGCAGTACGCTCAACTGACTGTTTTGTGTATCATATTGCAGTACGCTCGACTGACTGTTTTGTATGTCATGTTGCTGTACGCTCAACTGACTGTTTTGTGTGTCATATTGCAGTACGCTCAACTGACTGTTTTGTATTTCATGTTGCAGTACGCTCAACTGACTGTTTTGTGTGTCATATTTCAGTACGCTCAACTGACTGTTTTGTATGTCATGTTGCAGTACGCTCAACTGACTGTTTTGTATGTCATGTTGCATTACGCTCAACTGACTGTTTTGTTTGTCATATTGCAGTACGCTCGACTGACTGTTTTGTGTGTCATATTGCAGTACGCTCGACTGACTGTTTTGTGTGTCATATTGCAGTACGCTCAACTGACTGTTTTGTATGTTATATTGCAGTACGCTCAACTGACTGTTTTGTGTGTCCTATTGCAGTACGCTCAACTGACTGTTTTGTATGTCATGTTGCAGTACGCTCAACTGACTGTTTTGTATGTCATGTTGCAGTACGCTCAACTGACTGTTTTGTATGTCATATTGTAGTACGCTCAACTGACTGTTTTGTGTGTCATGTTGCAGTACGCTCAACTGACTGTTTTGTATGTCATATTGCAGTACGCTCAACTGACTGTTTTGTGTGTCATATTGCAGTACGCTCAACTGACTGTTTTGTATGTCATGTTGCATTACGCTCAACTGACTGTTTTGTATGTCATGTTGCAGTACGCTCGACTGACTGTTTTGTATGTCATATTGCAGTACGCTCGACTGACTGTTTTGTGTGTCATATTGCAGTACGCTCAACTGACTGTTTTGTATGTCATGTTGCAGTACGCTCAACTGACTGTTTTGTATGTCATGTTGCAGTACGCTCAACTGACTGTTTTGTGTGTCATATTGCAGTACGCTCAACTGACTGTTTTGTATGTCATGTTGCAGTATGCTCAACTGACTGTTTTGTATGTCATGTTGCAGTACGCTCAACTGACTGTTTTGTGTGTCATATTGCAGTACGCTCAACTGACTCTTTTGTGTGTCATATTGCAGTACGCTCAACTGACTGTTTTGTATGTCATGTTGCAGTACGCTCAACTGACTGTTTTGTATGTCATGTTGCAGTGCGCTCAACTGACTGCTTTGTATGTCATGTTGCAGTACGCTCAACTGACTGTTTTATATGTCATGTTGCAATGCGCTCAACTGACTGCTTTGTATGTCATATTGCAGTACGCTCGACTGACTGTTTTGTATGTCATGTTGCAGTACGCTCAAATGACTGTTTTGTATATCATGTTGCAGTACGCTCGACTCTCTGTTTTGTGTGTCATGTTGCAGTACGCTCAACTGACTGTTTTGTATGTCATGTTGCAGTACGCTCGACTGACTGTTTTGTATGTCATGTTGCAGTACGCTCGACTGAAATATTGGCTCATACCACATTTATCTTACTCCGCGTATGCGTGTATTATTCTGCCGATATAGTTGTTATCGCTGACATGCTGTGGCTGTGACCGGGGCGCACTGGACGTCTGTCACATTGGACGTCTGTCACACTGGACGTCTGTCACACTGGACGTCTGTCACACTGGACGTCTGTCACATTGGACGTCTGTCACACTGGACGTCTGTCACATTGGACGTCTGTCACATTGGCTGCCGACCTGTGTGCAAGCGATTTGCGTGTTACTGTCAAGCACGACTCAAAGCCACGAATGCCTTTCAACCCGCGGACGTTCCTCGTTGCTGCAGTTCGTTAAATGACGGGATAACGACCAGTTGCCAAGTCGATATAGTGTCAGTTGTCAAGTTGCCGTGACATCGGTTACGTTTTTGAATGTGCAAAACTATTGAGAATCGACAACACGAAGCATATTATTAACACGTGGTAGTGGTGGTGTCAGTAAGAGTTTTCGACGAGAACGATTCAATCTATTTTGGGCGCAAATTATACGCAATGAAAGATACCGAAACATTTGCATAACATTGACACGTAACATTTATATCCTGCTGAAGCTTGTGACAGAACCCTGAGTTTACTAAGAAGCATATCGTTAACACGTAAGGTATTTTATGAGAACAATTACATCTATATTGGACGCTATTTATACCCAGACATAGCTACAAAACTGACAATTAGCTGACAATTAGCATTAATTAATAAATTATTGTATCACTATTTAAAGTTCTATATCTTAGCCAACGACGTGAGGCCAATTGTCCCGATATTATTATTTTTATTGAAATGCCTAGGCAACAGTAACGACATGATGACGTGGGCGCCATGCTCTGTGTTACAGCCTACAATAACTGTAGAACAGTCAGTAGGACTGTGGTGACACAAATAGGCGGGTCTTTTGATGAAAGACTATTAAAGGACGCTTATATATTATATATTGTGTCTGTGTAAGAATGTGCAGTTTGAATGGCAAGAATGTGCTGAGTCATCGTAATAACTAGTAGGGGATTGAGATAATTACGTAGCACGACGAATGTGAATACTGAGGCAGTTCCGTAGCACAACGAATGTGAATACTGAGGCAGTTCCGTAGCACGACGAATGTGAATACTGAGGCAGTTCCGTAGCACGACGAATGTGAATACTGAGGCAGTTCCGTAGCACGACGAATGTGAATACTGAGGCAGTTACGTAGCACGACGAATGTGAATACTGAGGCAGTTCCGTAGCACAACGAATGTGAATACTGAGGCAGTTCCGTAGCACGACGAATGTGAATACTGAGGCAGTTCCGTAGCACGACGAATGTGAATACTGAGGCAGTTCCGTAGCACGACGAATGTGAATACTGAGGCAGTTCCGTAGCACGACGAATGTGAATACCGAGGCAGTTCCGTAGCACAACGAATGTGAATACTGAGGCAGTTCCGTAGCACGACGAATGTGAATACTGAGGCAGTTCCGTAGCACGACGAATGTGAATACTGAGGCAGTTCCGTAGCACGACGAATGTGAATACTGGGGCAGTTCCGTAGCACGACGAATGTGAATACTGAGGCAGGTCCGTAGCACGACGAATACAAACGTGCGAGATAAAATCTACATTCCTCGACACATGTAACAACTGTTGTTTGTGTAGCGGATTATGCGTTTGAACCGTTTTAGATGTCACACTCGGGACGGTGGCAGTAACCTTTATACTCGGCAGTGCAGTAGTCACACTTGTTAGACAATGGAAACAGTCTGACATCTCGTTATAAGCTTTCCGTCCATTAAGTGCCAATTTAATTTTGTACCTAATCTTTCTAGAATGTCATTGACCACACAACACAACTTGTTGTCGTCCAAACACAAAATGGCTGACGCAAGAATCTAAACATAATAAATCATAATTTTAATTATAAAATAGTTGTTTCGTGTACAGAATACGTGTCATGCTAAAAGCCCAATGCATATATAAGAAACTACGCAAAGCTCCAAGCGCGATACAAGTGACCCTGTTGCAGTGAATAAGTAGGACCAGAGACGCCCTTTAACAACGTGACTCACGAGTTGAACACAGTAACAATCCTTATCTCAGACGACTGCTCTAACCGTGCGACACGCGAGATATACATGTGTATAAACAACGGCGCCACAGGCTAAACTGTCGTGTACGGGTCATCGCGTCGCCGTCTATACAGGTAAGTGCCACGCCGGGCCCTACAATACGGCGTATTTACCTTTATGTGTCCCATGGTTCTACCCACCTGTTGCAGTATGTCACGCTGCTGTTTCGTGAGTTCCTCCATAGCCGTCTGACGTCGGCCTCAGCGTCCTGTACACAGAACGGACGTCCACCAGCTTAGTTGATATTTATATGACTCAAGAATGGTGGCCGTGGCCCACTGGCAGTCATTGGCACAACGATTGATCGTTTGAAATCTAACCACTTGAGGCACGTAGTTGTAGCAGATATGCTCCAGGTTGACCGGACGTGTTAACGTGTGCTACTCAGCTGTGGCTGTAAGCGATATCTATTCGCCCCACATTCCACGCAGACCACTGCCTGCGAGCGAGGATTGGGTCGCATCAACCATTCATGTGACACGCCTGGGTCAACGTCACGCGCGGCTGCGCAACGACGCGTTGGTCCAGCCGTATTGATCCTAGTGGCCTGGACTGACGGCATGCGTGTCACGGGGCAGTCGGAGGACCGCGCTCACCTCGATTATCAATCTACGATCACCTGGATATCAGTAACTAACATCGCTGTAACAAAGCTGTCGATGTTGCGGCGAATATTACAATGTGTATTCACATCGTCTGTACTGTATGGTTCAATAGATCCATGGACGTTGTTTGCTGACAGGAGAATATAATCAATGTGTCTACTGTACAAATGATCAGTGTCCACGCTCCCCTCCACAAAAAGTTCATATAATTTATGGATCTAACTAGAACTGTATTTTAATTATTTTAAATGGCGTGAACTCTTTTAATTTCTTAAAGTCACCACTAAGCCACTTTACCCTACGATTTGTTGACACGTTCTTGAATGGAGAAATAACTTTGTGTTGATTATATTATTATTAATTGACAATATATGTTTTCATTAAAATGTGTGTGTGTGTGTGTGTGTGTGTGTGTGTGTGTGTGTGTGTGTGTGTGTGTGTGTGTGTGTGTGTGTGTGTGTGTGTGTGTGTGTGTGTGTGTGTGTGTGTGTGTGTGTGTGTATGTGTGTGTGTGTGTGTGTAACACGTTTTCATGTCAGATGTAAATAGAAACCGGTGTCTATTGCGTCACACACAAAAATCTTCACAATTGCTTTCCTATCCCCGTACACCTTTCGCTGGTGGCTTTGTACCTGGCTGTGTCACGCGTCTGGTGCTGTAGTTCAGCTGTTTGTAGCACTAGTTTCGTACTCCCGCTCACAGTTACAACCGCCAGATAGTTCACAGGAATTGCCGAGTGTGTAAATCTCTCCTGGTACACACTGCACAGCCTCTCCATAGACATAACTCTAGTGCAATCTCATGTGAACTTGCTAGAGATACGGACAAACAGTACTAGGCAAGTTAAACAGCACTAGTAGGCCATACGCCGGTAAATATTTAAGGGTGACAGCAACTAAGCACACACGGTCAGGATTTCTTGTCTGTAATATGTATTTACTAACTCTACAAACCTAACCACTACTTCACAATTGTGATAGTGACTTATTTTCTACATTGTATTGTTGCATGCAACAGTAATGTAGACTGCGACGGTTCCTCGTCACCTGTAGTTATATCATCGCAGCAATTGATGCGGGGATTCCCAGACTTGCTCAAAGCCCCAACAATGTCAGCCTTCTGGCCATTCTAAGATAATTGTGAATGTTTGAATGACCCCCTGGGACTGCACGATGCCCTCTCGAGGATCCCCGGTCCCAAGTTTGGAATCCCTAAACTGGCCGATCACTACATTATGTCCGTCACAATCAAAAGTACACGCTTCATCGAGGCGATGATGTGTGCGACAAACTGTGTTGCCACATCACGGAGCCTGGGTAACCGAGGCTAGTTCTCGTAGCAACTGGAAATCTGGAACTTGTAATAACGTCCATGATTTGGCAAGTGTGGCAGACGGTGGCGCTGCCTCACGTAGCCTATATAATCGAGGCTAATGACAGCCCTAGTGGACACAGTGACTATAACAGTGGCGCCGCATGGTGGGCAGGTAGCTAATCAAGAAATACGGTTACCTGCTATCCAATGTCGCCTTACACGCACTAGGTGATGCATTTAGCTGTTGTCTGGTTCTCATCGAGTGGCGCCAGACGTGTGGTTAGGAAGCCTCTCACTCGGGGCCAGACTGGAGCCAGCTTGACCTCCCCTCAATCGGGGCCAGACTGGAGCTAGCTTGACCTCCTCTCACTCGGGGCCAGACTGGAGCTAGCTTGACCTCCTCTCACTCGGGGCCAGACTGGAGCTAGCTTGACCTCCTCTAAGTCGGGGCTAGACTGGAGCTAGCTTGACCTCGTCTCACTCGGGGCCAGACTGGAGCTAGCTTGATCTCCTCTAAGTCGGGGCCAGACTGGAGCTAGCTTGACCTCGTCTCACTCGGGGCCAGACTGGAGCTAGCTTGATCTCCTCTAAGTCGGGGCCAGACTGGAGCTAGCTTGACCTCGTCTCACTCGGGGCCAGACTGGAGCTAACTTGACCTCCTCTCACCCGGGGCCAGACTGGAGCTAGCTTGACCTCCTCTCACCCGGGGCCAGACTGGAGCTAGCTTGACCTCCTCTCACCCGGGGCCAGACTGGAGCTAACTTGACTTCCTCTCACCCGGGGCCAGACTGGAGCTAGCTTGACCTCCTCTCACCCGGGGCCAGACTGGAGCTAGCTTGACCTCCTCTCACCCGGGGCCAGACTGGAGCTAGCTTGACCTCCTCTCACCCGGGGCCAGACTGGAGCTAGCTTGACCTCCTCTCACCCGGGGCCAGACTGGAGCTAACTTGACTTCCTCTCACCCGGGGCCAGACTGGAGCTAGCTTGACCTCCTCTCACCCGGGGCCAGACTGGAGCTAGCTTGACCTCCTCTCACCCGGGGCCAGATTGGAGCTAACTTGACCTCCTCTCGCCCGAGGCGGTGTCAGCAGTTGTTTGCTAGGAACAAAACCGACCTGAGCTCTCGGTTGACGTCACTTCTGTCCAGTGGCGTATCCAGGATCTCAGAAAGGGGAGACCAACAAGGAGGGCAGACTTAGTCACCCATTAGTTTACCATGAAGCATTTAAGCCAAAGGGGCGCATGGACTAGTTGCCCCACAAGCTTAAATGCGTCACTGCTTCTGTGACACAATAAGGTGTACGAATAATGTCCTTTACCTAGAACACAGGTAAACGTAACGTCTTCATTGAGTCTTGCTAACAGATTCGTCGGTTGGATCATCGGCCTTTCGTAGAAATCAGCAAATTTCGACATATTGTTGTTGTCAAGATGCCGAGCATGTGTCCCGGTGGTTGTGAACGAAGTAGTTCTAGAGAGGTTATATCACAACAAGGATACTTTCATAATGGTGCAGGAATTTGAAGAAACATTATTCAACAAATACTCGATATATGGGCAAGACCAGCAAGAACGAGACACATTAGACAAACTATATGGGCAAGGCCAACAAGAACGAGACACATTAGACAAACTATATGGGCAAGACCAGCAAGAACGAGACACATTGGACAAACTATATGGGCAAGGCCAGCAACAACGAGACACATTAGACAAACTATATGGGCAAGGCCAGCAAGAACGAGACACATTAGACAAACTATATGGGCAAGGCCAGCAGGAACGAGACACATTAGACAAACTATATGGGCAAGGCCAGCAAGAACGAGACACATTAGACAAACTATATGGGCAAGGCCAGCAAGAACGAGACACATTAGACAAACTATATGGGCAAGGCCAGCAAGAACGAGACACATTAGACAAACTATATGGGCAAGGCCAGCAAGAACGAGACACATTAGACAAACTACTGTCGCCAGCCTTTTTATCCTGGTTGTTACTTGTGAAATAAATACGCTTGTTGTATGTATTTTTCAGAATTACGATCACATATGCATTCCAAATTATGCTTTTTCCCTTGCTTGGACTTAGGAAAAAGACACGTACCAATTAAATTCTGCAAACGTTGTTTTTTTACCAGTTTTGTCTGGCCTTGCTCATATAATGTCTAATGTCTGGCCTAGCATTATAATGTCTAATGTCTGGCCTAGCTCATATAATGTCTAATGTCTGGCCTAGCATTATAATGTTTAATAGAACTCACGAAAAGACGAGCTACCCAAGCAAATCATATCTTTCTGTGAGATGACTATATAAAAATGATATTCGTTGGTTTATGGACAGCATAATAACATAATAACATAATAACATAATAAATGTCTGAATGGTAACAAAGCACAGCAATAATTGATTCCATGGTCCACTGCACACTGCTTTCTGCGGCTTCTAGTCTTACTGGCCCCTTAAAACATCGGCGTTTGACGCTGATGGATGCATTGTTAACAGGTCGGTCAAGCGAATGTATTGTGTCTGTATCTTGTAATGAATGCAATTGTGTGATATTTTTAGTTTACCCGCTAGCAACAGTCAACAGGCGATAATGTACGAACTTGCGTGTTTAACGTAAACGCTCGGTTGGTTCTGCTCGCGGACTAATGGATTCTTCTCCGGTCTGCGGATATGCAAATGAGTTGACTCGTTGAGCGGGGGGATGGAGGAAGACGAAGACTGGGAGGAAGGTAAGACACAAAACCACGCCCCTTTCTGACCACATACAGTGCGCACATTGTGTAGACACTAGAAACGCCTTCTTGACATCACCTTACTGGCATCATTAGTACATCCGTAACTAAATCACATATCACCTTTGCTCATTAATGCGGATGTCTGCTAGAAAAAGAACAACCCGCGTTGGTGGAAGCCAGTCTGCCTCGGGCAAAGACGTGACTGATCAATAAGCGGCGGTCTATTCGAGGAAGAGAAAAACGTTCCTGTCGTCTGTGAGCAAATGCACACGCCCACGCGACGGAAGCAGGAAGTCGCACAATACCGCGAGTTGATCGCGAGCCCGATCAATGCTCGCTCGACTGCGGCACATCCTCGCGAGCGCCGGCACATTTAATCTGGTCCGGTGTGTTGCAGGCTGTCCCGCCATGGCGACGAACGTCGAAGGCCTGAACTCCAAACAGCAGGATACTTTGGCGAAGGTAAAGCTCATCTTACGTTGTACTGTTGTCTTGTTGCTGTTGTTCTTCTCCTTCTTCTTCCTAGTAATCCCTTGACCAATGTTGCGTTACTACTAACTGTCTAAAACACGTAACATCGGATAATTGATTCGTTAGTACATTGTCATTTATGGGTGTCTGTATTGAACTATTGTTGCAATATGTATCTATAAAGCAAAATGTATATTTGTCTATCTGTTGTCCTACATATGTACGACCTCGTCTGAGGGCTGATCCGGAAGACACGTTGCCCGGTCACCCGGGATTCTTGCGACGGATATAGGAGGGGTTGGTTGTGGAACAACTGTAATCAATGAAGTAGAATACTGGTGCAAATTAAAACATTCTATTAAATGCGCTCGGCAGTAGGTAGTATATGTAGTATCGTCCTCTTGTCGGTTATACATCGTACGTCACGGCAGTAGATAGTATATGTCGTATCGTCCTCTTGTCAGTTATACATCGTACGTCACGGCAGTAGCTAGTATATGTAGTATCGTCCTATTGTCGGTTATACATCGTACGTCACGGCAGTTGGTAGTTTCTGTAGTATCGTCCTCTTGTCGGTTATACATCGTACGTCACGGCAGTAGGTAGCATCTGTAGTATCGTCCTCTTGTCGGTTATACATCGTACGTCACGGCAGTAGGTAGTTTCTGTAGTATCGTCCTCTTGTCGGTTATACATCGTACGTCACGGCAGTAGCTAGTATATGTAGTATCGTCCTATTGTCGGTTATACATCGTACGTCACGGCAGTAGGTAGTATCTGTAGTATCGTCCTCTTGTCGGTTATACATCGTACGTCACGGCAGTAGGTAGTATCTGTAGTATCGTCCTCTTGTCGGTTATACATCGTACGTCACGGCAGTAGCTAGTATCTGTAGTATCGTCCTCTTGTCGGTTATACATCGTACGTCACGTCATGTTCGTCCAAACCCATGTGTACTTCATGAAACCACCGTCCGTTGTATCTTTAGCTCATGTTGACACGTCGCATGTTGACACGTCGCATGTTGACACGTCGCATGTTGACACGTCGCATGTTGACACGTCGCATGTTGACACCTCGCATGTTGACACCTCGCATGTTGACACGTCGCATGTTGACACGTCGCATGTTGACACGTCGCATGTTGACACCTCGCATGTTGACACCTCGCATGTTGACACGTCGCATGTTGACACGTCGCATGTTGACACCTCGCATGTTGACACCTCGCATGTTGACACGTCGCATGTTGACACGTCGCATGTTGACACCTCGCATGTTGACACCTCGCATGTTGACACCTCGCATGTTGACACGTCGCATGCCCTCTTTTCTGTCAGCTTACCTTCCACTGCTATTTACCACATAATCGTAACATTCTGATGACTGGTGGAGCGATAGACCGTGGAGATGCACTCCAGTGTCGGCACGTGATGCCGGTGCTTATTGATGATTAATGAACTGATGGTTGTTTACCAATTGCCAATCTATGTTTACTTAATGTTATCGTAGAATTATATATGCTTCTGTAGTTCTGCTAATGATTCTTGTGTCTAAGATACGAGTGTCTTCGCCTGTACTCGGCGACATGTCCAGACCGGCAGTTCAGGCCAATCTTGTTGAGGGACACACCGACCACCGCCGGCCACGTTATGTCAGAATTATGCTGGTTGACCTCCCTGACATGACATGCACATACATAATCATTTCAACTAAATACATTTTCAGAGCATATAATAGGTTAGAGTCATAAATGAACCCAACGACATGGCTACACAAAATCGCGTGTCGTTTTACGTGTATTGATCTAAGTGTTGCAACCATCTGTCGCAGCTGTCATGTTATAAACAACGTTTGTGTCGTCCCTTTTTACCGGCTCCCACACAATCTTGCCCCTTAGAAATGTGTATGTCATTGACTGAGTTCCGACTACTACACAACTTCGATGTTTCTGTGTGATATGTGTATAGTTTGACAGACAACCAAGGAGCTCCGTCAACCAATTTTAGCGTCTCAACAATACAACTAAAGTGTTTCTTGAAAAGCAGATCGCTCAAATGTCTTAATAAGCGACTGGTAACTGGCAAGATTCGAGCTGACATAGCGCTAATAAAACTTGTACAACCGGTGCAACTAATTGTTCGGTGAGCCGCCGAATGTTGCCGTTGCTCAATGCCTCAGACGTCTCACTTTCAGTGGAGTTGGCAGGCGAGACGTGTGTCCTCTAGTATCTCCAACAAAAGACACCTCATCCGGGCTATCAATGATAGCATCCGAACATGTCCTCTCTAATTAACGCAGTTCTTCTGGAACATCGTGCTGTTTAAGCTACGCTTGTAATGTAAAGACATTGTACTGGCCGATTAGTGCCAAAATACATTCCCTGTTCATTGAATAAAGATTTAATAAGACAATATTGTCAACCAAGGCAAAGGCCCATATGGCAAGTGGACAAGGAAGCCATTGGCTTATCGAGAGTCCAACAATGTTCATCTATGTGTAACCCGCCCTCCTGAGATATGTGTCAACCTTGTTTTTAAACATATTCACGCTGCTAGCATTTACACAGCATGTAGATAATTTGTTTCATTCATTTGTTTGTCCTCTCTGATAATGCATACTTCCTGATATCCAATCTACACTGATCCTTTACTAATGTTACCTCATGTCCTCTAGTTCTATTATTTGTCCTTTGTGAGAATGCATACTTCCTGATATCCAATCTACACTGATCTTTTATTAATTTTACCTCGTGTCCTCTATTTCTACTATCTTTCTTGAGTGAGAAAAACATATTTCTATAAATATTTTCATACCAATTCAATATCTTAAATTCAACTTGATCTCCTCTTAACCTCCTTGTCTCCAGGGTTGTTAAACTACATTCTTTCAACTTAGGTCTCTCATAACAAAAGTCTTTCAGTTCTGGAATCATCTTAGTTGCTCTCCTCTGTATTCGTTCAAGCGTATCTATATCCTTCTTACAATACGGTCTCCACGCTTGTATACAGCATTCTAAATGAGGCCGAACTATTGCTTTATAAAGAGGTATAATTAACTTTTTTCCCTTGTATGTTATGTTTCTTCTAATCAATCCAAGAATTTAATTACCCTTTGAGGCTGCAATACCACACTGCTCTGAAACTTTCATATCAGCGCTTATTGCAACTCCTCCTTTTCTTCTACGATGGTGCCTAGAACAGTATTTCCCATATTAGAGTTTACATTCAAGTTAAATCGGAGGTCAGACAGGCAATATACGCTCGCTCAGTGATCTTATGAGTTTTCCGTGTGTTTACCATGATCTTATGATGATCTTATGAGCTGTCCGAGTATCTACGATAATCCGTTAATGATTTTATTAGCTGTCCGTGTATGAACGATTATTCTATGACGATATGAGTTGTTTGAGTGTCTACAATAATCATACGGTGATACCACGAGTTCTCCGAGTGTCTACGATGATAATATTCTATTTCATTTATGACAATTCACCAGGCACTAAGGTGTATCCGCGGTCTACTGGATGATATAGTGACTCAGACATCACTATACGTATTTTCATGTACAAAATGGATAGCACTAGTCAGCGCTGTCTACATGTTGACATAATATTCCTGAAAATCACGAACGTCCATGTGTTGTGTTGTAGTGTTTCTTTGTAATGTAGCGCTGTATTGTACTTTCACTGTGCAATGTAGCGTTAGAGCGGCTGTCACGTACTATATCGTTCCTTTGTTGTAGTTTCACTGTGCAATGTAGCGTTAGAGCCGCTGTCACGTACTATGTCGTTCCTTTGTTGTAGTTTCACTGTGTAATGTAGCGTTAGAGCGGCTGTCACGTACTATGTCGTTCCTTTGTTGTAGTTTCACTGTGCAATGTAGTGTTAGAGCGGCCGTCACGTACGACGTCGTTCCTGCGTTGTAGTTTCACTGTGTAATGCAGCGTTAGAGCGGCCGTCACCTACGACGTCGTTCCTATGTTGTAGTTCCGGGAGAAGGTGAGCGATATTCTGCAGCCGCATCACAACGACCACTACCTGAGTCGATGGCTGAAGGGTGAGTGAGCACAACCACTACTACAGTGACCCGATGGTGAAACCCGTTCCCTCTGTGGGAACTGTACTAAAAAGGCGGCGCTAGTCATATTGTTTTACAACTATTAAACAGTCCACAGCAATTAAATAAATCGTATGTATTTATTTGTGAAAATCGTCCACCGGCGACTCGCGCTGGTCTTTACCGTACAATTATTATGAGGCGTGCGTTAGCCCCTTACAGAGGCGTGCGTTAGTCCCTCACAGAGGCGTGTGTTAGCCCCCCCCCCACAGAGGCGCGCGTTAGCCCCCCCCCCATATAGGCGTGCGTTAGCCCCCACACAAAGGCGTGCCCCACCACCCATGCAACGCTAGAACTGGTAAACAAGCTAATTGTGCATACTCTATTTCCGCCTGCCTGTTAGGAATAACAAGTGGCTCACGAGAATAGACGAACCGTGTGCCACTGGTAGTTGACTGTTGGTGCCTCTGCTGCATCGATCGCCGACGACGCTATGAAGATAAGGAGAACGGACGACTGAATCAGTAACGCCAAGTCTCCTGTGGGAAAACAGCAATAGTAGCGGTCGTCCTACTCAGCAAGCGATAACCATTGCGAATATGTGACATTTGCGAACTGGCCGTGACTTTATCATTACAAACGTAGGCTGCAATAGTGGCTCAGGAATAAATACGCACCTATAAAGATCGGGTTGCCATATGCACATCACTGTTTTATGGCGTAGATGATTTGTGAGAAACAAATACCTTCGTTCTTACCAAATCAATAGCTACGTCTATGGCGTTATGTTTAACCATTATGTCAGCCAAGCACATGATATAATATTGTGACTATAAATTATAACTGTTCACATTTATGATACGTATATTCGTCTTCTATTACCTTGCGCCGAAAGCGTCATATAGGGTGGATACAATCGCACGCTACCTTCCTCTGTCTTGAGCTGCGGCGGCTACATAATACGCATCAGTAAGATACAATGTCACGCACGAACCACGCTAAAACAAAATTGGCGATGCTAAAAAAAATCGTTTCTGGTCTACGAATCTGGCATAAAGTTTCCATTAAATGTATATTAATTCCTACGGAGATGTGTGATTGGCTCTTGGCAGGGCAGCGATGGCGAACTTGGAAAAGATCTGGAAGGATAAGGATGTAACGATAGCAACGAATGAAAGACCCGTGAATGCCTTGGTTTTCCTAGTAGTAATGTATGGATGAGAGTCGTGGACCATCAAACAGAGGGAATGGAAACGAATCGACAGCTTCAAAATGTGGTGTTGGAGGAGGAAGCTACGAATATCATGGGCGACCAATAGAAAGAACAAATCTGTCCTTGAATAAATCAATCAGGCCCTCCCACTAAATGCACAAATCGCAAAACAGAAGCTGTCATTGGGCACATCATACATTGGGCACATCATACATTGGGCACATCATACATTGGGCACATCGTACATTGGGCACATCATACATTGGGCACATCATACATTGGGCACATCATGAGTGTAGAAGATGACAGGTCGAAAAAAGCCGACAATGATCGGAATGAGTGAAGGCGGAAGACAGGAAGACCACACATAAGATGGATGAGATCAGGGACATAAGATGGATGAGATCAGATATATAAGATGGATGTGATCAGGGATATAAGATGGATGAGATCAAGGATATAAGATGGATGAGATCAGAGATATAAGATGGATGTGATCAGGGATAAAAGATGGATGTGATCAGGGATAAAAGATGGATGTGATCAGGGATAAAAGATAGATGTGATCAGGGATATAAGATGGATGTGATCAGAGATGTAAGATGGATGAGATCAGGGATAAAAGATGGATGTGATCAGGGATAAAAGATAGATGTGATCAGGGATATAAGATGAATGTGATCAGATATGTAAGATGGATGAGATCAGGGATATAAGATGGATGTGATCAGGGATATAAGATGGATGTGATCAGGGATATAAGATGGGTGCGATTAGAGATTTAAAGATGGATGTGATCAGGGATATAAGATGGATGTGATCAGGGATATAAGATGGATGTGATCAGGGATATAAGATGGATGTGATCAGGGATATAAGATGGATGTAATCAGGGATAAAAGATGGATGTGATCAGGGATAAAAGATGGATGTGATCAGGGATATAAGATGGATGTGATCAGGGATAAAAGATGGATGTGATCAGGGATTTAAGATGGATGAGATCAGCGATATAAGATGGATGAGATCAGTGATATAACAAAGCTGACGATAGATGAGTTGATAGAAACAACAAGAGAGAGGATTGATTGGAGACAGCTCATTATGAATGTTAGCAGAAGTCGTACGATTTGACGGGACATCACATCACGAGAAGTGTGGAAGTTTGGTTGGTCTGGTGCTAAGTTTGGTTGGTCTGGTGCTAAGTTTGGTTGGTCTGGTGCTAAGTTTGGTTGGTCTGGTGCTAAGTTTGGTTGGTCTAGTGCTAAGTTTGGTTGGTCTGGTGCTAAGTTTGGTTGGTCTGGTGCTAAGTTTGGTTGGTCTGGTGCTAAGTTTGGTTGGTCTAAGTGAGGAACTACGAACAGTCCTTGTTTACGACTCGTTGGACCGACTGGCTCCGCGCTGCGCCCTGAGACCGCCTCGACGACTGGACTCGTCTCGGTGGAGTTGGTTGAATCAGTCGACGTCCATACTGACGAATATATTCTTGCCGTGAACACCTTCGGGAAAAGACTGCCACCTAAGCAGCCATCTAAGCAGCCATCCTGAATGCGATAATAGCACGGCACTGAACGCGCTGGCAGGAAACGATCTTATCGCGTGACTGTCAGCAATACAACGGGCATAATCCTGATATCATCCGAAATGGTTAGCGGCCATCAGGGGTCGGCTACATTATAGAGAATAAACGGCTTTCCGGAATGAAAGGCCACGTAAAATAGACGGAAGGACATTGTTCCATGTTTTCATTAATAGTTAATCACAGCATAATATAATCATTGTGGTAGCAATATAAATTGTCATTCATTACAGTGGGTGGAATAATCTCATCACCACGCAATAATGTTGCGGAAGTTAGCATATTTATTATTAACAACAGTAACATACAGTTGTTTTCTATTTTCAGCGAGGAATTTCAACATCGACAAGGCGGAAGATATGCTACGAAACGTAAGTGGTAATACCGGGGAAAAAATCAACATAAATAAAGCACGGTCGTCGAACCCCCCGAGGTTACCACTCAGGACATTCTTCACCATAACGCACATTCCAACTCATGCAGCCTCAAGGTGCACCTCAAACAAATTGTCTAACAATTGTTTAAATTCAACTAGTAATTTGAAACGAGTAATGTCATTGGTGCTCTCAATTATGTCCGCACAATATAATGTTAATTATTTTCTCATAAATATGATATATCATTATTTATCAAAAATAGAGCAGTCAACATCATCTGGTACAGACGTGCGCTTGGTTACACAAACCGCTTCTCATGGTTTAACGTAGGCTATTTACGATAGATAACAGACGCCAATTGTTACATCAACATTGTCACAGTAATTGTCACAGTACATTGTCACAATACACCCTTAAGGGTTGTCTATCTTGTGTCAGCACATAGAATGGCGGAAGAACTTCGGCACGGACACGTTGTTGGAGTGGGACGTGCCGGACGTGATGAGAAAGTACTGGCCGGGCGGCGTGAGTGGCTGCGACAAGGAAGGTCATCCCATCCTCTATCAGCTGTGCAAGGACTTTGACACTAAAGGTACAGTGGCTGCCATTTAAAACAAAATGTTCTTATGTAGCCGTAGACTCAGGACGTTGACGTCTCCCTGC
Source organism: Lamellibrachia columna (assembly GCA_963662155.1). Taxonomy (NCBI): domain Eukaryota; kingdom Metazoa; phylum Annelida; class Polychaeta; order Sabellida; family Siboglinidae; genus Lamellibrachia; species Lamellibrachia columna. Next base: position 1,902,553 of record OY759269.1, read on the forward strand.
AATCTCTGTCTCTCCAGCCACCTCGAGTCCACCATCTGTCCAATGTTTAATGTTGTCAATCTCTCAGTCTCTCCAGCCACTTCGACTCCACCATCTGTCCAATGTTTAATGTTGTCAATCTCTCAGTCTCTCCAGCCACTTCGACTCCACCATCTGTCCAATGTTTAATGTTGTCAATCTCTCAGTCTCTCCAGCCACTTCGAGTCCACCATCTGTCCAATGTTTAATGTTGTTAATCTCTCAGTCTCTCCAGCCACTTCGACTCCACCATCTGTCCAATGTTTAATGTTGTCAATCTCTCAGTCTCTCCAGCCACTTCGAGTCCACCATCTGTCAAATGTTTAATGTTGTTAATCTCTCAGTCTCTCCAGCCACTTCGACTCCACCATCTGTCCAATGTTTAATGTTGTCAATCTCTCAGTCTCTCCAGCCACTTCGAGTCCACCATCTGTCCAATGTTTAATGTTGTTAATCTCTCAGTCTCTCCAGTCACTTCGACTCCACCATCTGTCCAATGTTTAATGTTGTTAATCTCTCAGTCTCTCCAGCCACTTCCAGTCCACCATCTGTCCAATGTTTAATGTTGTTAATCTCTCAGTCACTCCAGCCACTTCGACTCCACCATCCGTCCAATGTTTAATGTTGTTAATCTCTCAGTCTCTCCAGCCACTTCGACTCCACCATCTGTCCAATGTTTAATGTTGTTAATCTCTCAGTCTCTCCAGCCACTTCGACTCCACCATCTGTCCAATGTTTAATGTTGTTAATCTCTCAGTCACTCCAGCCACTTCGACTCCACCATCCGTCCAATGTTTAATGTTGTTAATCTCTCAGTCTCTCCAGCCACTTCGAGTCCACCATCTGTCCAATGTTTAATGTTGTCAATCTCTCAGTCTCTCCAGTCACTTCGACTCCACCATCTGTCCAATGTTTAATGTTGTTAATCTCTCAGTCTCTCCAGCCACTTCGACTCCACCATCTGTCCAATGTTTAATGTTGTTAATCTCTCAGTCACTCCAGCCACTTCGACTCCACCATCCGTCCAATGTTTAATGTTGTTAATCTCTCAGTCACTCCAGCCACTTCGACTCCATCATCCGTCCAATGTTTAATGTTGTTAATCTCTCAGTCTCTCCAGCCACTTCGACTCCACCATCTGTCTAATGTTTAATGTTGTTAATCTCTCAGTATCTCCAGCCACTTCGACTCCACCATCCGTCCAATGTTTAATGTTGTTAATCTCTCAGTCTCTCCAGCCACTTCGACTCCACCATCTGTCTAATGTTTAATGTTGTTAATCTCTCAGTCTCTCCAGCCACTTCGACTCCACCATCTGTCCAATGTTTAATGTTGTTAATCTCCCAGTCACTCCAGCCACTTCGACTCCACCATCCGTCCAATGTTTAATGTTGTTAATCTCTCAGTCTCTCCAGCCACTTCGACTCCACCATCTGTCCAATGTTTAATGTTGTCAATCTCTCAGTCTCTCCAGCCACTTCTAGTCCACCATCTGTCCAATGTTTAATGTTGTTAATCTCTCAGTCTCTCCAGCCACTTCGACTCCACCATCTGTCCAATGTTTAATGTTGTTAATCTCTCAGCCTCTCCAGCCACTTCGACTCCACCATCCGTCCAATTTTTAATGTTGTCAATCTCTCAGTCTCTCCAGCCATTTCTAGTCCACCATCTGTCCAATGTTTTATGTTGTTAATCTCTCAGTCTCTCCAGCCACTTCGACTCCACCATCTGTCCAATGTTTAATGTTGTCAATCTCTCAGTCTCTCCAGCCACTTCTAGTCCACCATCTGTCCAATGTTTAATGTTGTTAATCTCTCAGTCTCTCCAGCCACTTCGACTCCACCATCCGTCCAATGTTTAATGTTGTTAATCTCTCAGTCTCTCCAGCCACTTCGACTCCACCATCTGTCTAATGTTTAATGTTGTTAATCTCTCAGTCTCTCCAGCCACTTCGACTCCACCATCTGTCCAATGTTTAATGTTGTTAATCTCCCAGTCACTCCAGCCACTTCGACTCCACCATCCGTCCAATGTTTAATGTTGTTAATCTCTCAGTCTCTCCAGCCACTTCGACTCCACCATCTGTCCAATGTTTAATGTTGTCAATCTCTCAGTCTCTCCAGCCACTTCTAGTCCACCATCTGTCCAATGTTTAATGTTGTCAATCTCTCAGTCTCTCCAGCCACTTCTAGTCCACCATCCGTCCAATGTTTAATGTTGTTAATCTCTCAGTCTCTCCAGCCACTTCGACTCCACCATCTGTCTAATGTTTAATGTTGTTAATCTCTCAGTCTCTCCAGTCACTTCGACTCCACCATCTGTCCAATGTTTAATGTTGTTAATCTCTCAGTCTCTCCAGCCACTTCCAGTCCACCATCTGTCCAATGTTTAATGTTGTTAATCTCTCAGTCACTCCAGCCACTTCGACTCCACCATCCGTCCAATGTTTAATGTTGTTAATCTCTCAGTCTCTCCAGCCACTTCGACTCCACCATCTGTCCAATGTTTAATGTTGTTAATCTCTCAGTCTCTCCAGCCACTTCGACTCCACCATCTGTCCAATGTTTAATGTTGTTAATCTCTCAGTCACTCCAGCCACTTCGACTCCACCATCTGTCCAATGTTTAATGTTGTTAATCTCTCAGTCACTCCAGCCACTTCGACTCCACCATCCGTCCAATGTTTAATGTTGTTAATCTCTCAGTCTCTCCAGCCACTTCGACTCCACCATCTGTCCAATGTTTAATGTTGTTAATCTCTCAGTCTCTCCAGCCACTTCGAGTCCACCATCTGTCCAATGTTTAATGTTGTTAATCTCTCAGTCACTCCAGCCACTTCGACTCCACCATCCGTCCAATGTTTAATGTTGTTAATCACTCAGTCTCTCCAGCCACTTCGACTCCACCATCTGTCAAATGTTTAATGTTGTCAATCTCTCAGTCTCTCCAGTCACTTCGACTCCACCATCTGTCCAATGTTTAATGTTGTTAATCTCTCAGTCACTCCAGCCACTTCGACTCCACCATCCGTGCAATGTTTAATGTTGTTAATCTCTCAGTCTCTCCAGCCACTTCGACTCCACCATCTGTCCAATGTTTAATGTTGTCAATCTCTCAGTCTCTCCAGCCACTTCGAGTCCACCATCTGTCCAATGTTTAATGTTGTTAATCTCTCAGTCTCTCCAGCCACTTCGAGTCCACCATCTGTCCAATGTTTAATGTTGTTAATCTCTCAGTCTCTCCAGCCACTTCGACTCCACCATCTGTCCAATGTTTAATGTTGTTAATCTCTCAGTCTCTCCAGCCACTTCCAGTCCACCATCTGTCAAATGTTTAATGTTGTTAATCTCTCAGTCTCTCCAGCCACTTCGACTCCACCATCTGTCAAATGTTTAATGTTGTTAATCTCTCAGTCTCTCCATCCACTTCGACTCCACCATCTGTCCAATGTTTAATGTTGATAATCTCTCAGTCTCTCCAGCCACTTCGAGTCCACCATCTGTCCAATGTTTAATGTTGTCAATCTCTCAGTCTCTCCAGTCACTTCGACTCCACCATCTGTCCAATGTTTAATGTTGTTAATCTCTCAGTCTCTCCAGCCACTTCGACTCCACCATCTGTCCAATGTTTAATGTCGTTAATCTCTCAGTCACTCCAGCCACTTCGACTCCACCATCCGTCCAATGTTTAATGTTGTTAATCTCTCAGTCACTCCAGCCACTTCGACTCCACCATCCGTCCAATGTTTAATGTTGTTAATCTCTCAGTCTCTCCAGCCACTTCGACTCCACCATCTGTCTAATGTTTAATGTTGTTAATCTCTCAGTCTCTCCAGCCACTTCGACTCCACCATCCGTCCAATGTTTAATGTTGTTAATCTCTCAGTCTCTCCAGCCACTTCGACTCCACCATCTGTCTAATGTTTAATGTTGTTAATCTCTCAGTCTCTCCAGCCACTTCGACTCCACCATCTGTCCAATGTTTAATGTTGTTAATCTCCCAGTCACTCCAGCCACTTCGACTCCACCATCCGTCCAATGTTTAATGTTGTTAATCTCTCAGTCACTCCAGCCACTTCGACTCCACCATCCGTCCAATGTTTAATGTTGTTAATCTCTCAGTCTCTCCAGCCACTTCGAGTCCACCATCTGTCCAATGTTTAATGTTGTCAATCTCTCAGTCTCTCCAGTCACTTCGACTCCACCATCTGTCCAATGTTTAATGTTGTTAATCTCTCAGTCACTCCAGCCACTTCGACTCCACCATCCGTCCAATGTTTAATGTTGTTAATCTCTCAGTCTCTCCAGCCACTTCGACTCCACCATCTGTCCAATGTTTAATGTTGTTAATCTCTCAGTCTCTCCAGCCACTTCGAGTCCACCATCTGTCCAATGTTTAATGTTGTTAATCTCTCAGTCACTCCAGCCACTTCGACTCCACCATCCGTCCAATGTTTAATGTTGTTAATCTCTCAGTCTCTCCAGCCACTTCGACTCCACCATCTGTCAAATGTTTAATGTTGTCAATCTCTCAGTCTCTCCAGTCACTTCGACTCCACCATCTGTCCAATGTTTAATGTTGTTAATCTCTCAGTCACTCCAGCCACTTCGACTCCACCATCCGTCCAATGTTTAATGTTGTTAATCTCTCAGTATCTCCAGCCACTTCGACTCCACCATCTGTCCAATGTTTAATGTTGTCAATCTCTCATTCTCTCCAGCCACTTCGAGTCCACCATCTGTCCAATGTTTAATGTTGTTAATCTCTCAGTCTCTCCAGCCACTTCGAGTCCACCATCTGTCCAATGTTTAATGTTGTTAATCTCTCAGTCTCTCCAGCCACTTCGACTCCACCATCTGTCCAATGTTTAATGTTGTTAATCTCTCAGTCTCTCCAGCCACTTCTAGTCCACCATCTGTCAAATGTTTAATGTTGTTAATCTCTCAGTCTCTCCAGCCACTTCGACTCCACCATCTGTCAAATGTTTAATGTTGTTAATCTCTCAGTCTCTCCAGCCACTTCGACTCCACCATCTGTCCAATGTTTAATGTTGTTAATCTCTCAGTCTCTCCAGCCACTTCGAGTCCACCATCTGTCCAATGTTTAATGTTGTCAAACTCTCAGTCTCTCCAGTCACTTCGACTCCACCATCTGTCCAATGTTTAATGTTGTTAATCTCTCAGTCTCTCCAGCCACTTCGACTCCACCATCTGTCCAATGTTTAATGTCGTTAATCTCTCAGTCACTCCAGCCACTTCGACTCCACCATCCGTCCAATGTTTAATGTTGTTAATCTCTCAGTCACTCCAGCCACTTCGACTCCACCATCCGTCCAATGTTTAATGTTGTTAATCTCTCAGTCTCTCCAGCCACTTCGACTCCACCATCTGTCTAATGTTTAATGTTGTTAATCTCTCAGTCTCTCCAGCCACTTCGACTCCACCATCCGTCCAATGTTTAATGTTGTTAATCTCTCAGTCTCTCCAGCCACTTCGACTCCACCATCTGTCTAATGTTTAATGTTGTTAATCTCTCAGTCTCTCCAGCCACTTCGACTCCACCATCTGTCCAATGTTTAATGTTGTTAATCTCCCAGTCACTCCAGCCACTTCGACTCCACCATCCGTCCAATGTTTAATGTTGTTAATCTCTCAGTCTCTCCAGCCACTTCGACTCCACCATCTGTCCAATGTTTAATGTTGTCAATCTCTCAGTCTCTCCAGCCACTTCTAGTCCACCATCTGTCCAATGTTTAATGTTGTTAATCTCTCAGTCTCTCCAGCCACTTCGACTCCACCATATGTCCAATGTTTAATGTTGTTAATCTCTCAGCCTCTCCAGCAACTTCGACTCCACCATCCATCCAATTTTTAAGGTTGTCAATCTCTCAGTCTCTCCAGCCACTTCTAGTCCACCATCTGTCCAATGTTTTATGTTGTTAATCTCTCAGTCTCTCCAGCCACTTCGACTCCACCATCTGTCCAATGTTTAATGTTGTCAATCTCTCAGTCTCTCCAGCCACTTCTAGTCCACCATCTGTCCAATGTTTAATGTTGTTAATCTCTCAGTCTCTCCAGCCACTTCGACTCCACCATCCGTCCAATGTTTAATGTTGTTAATCTCTCAGTCTCTCCAGCCACTTCGACTCCACCATCTGTCTAATGTTTAATGTTGTTAATCTCTCAGTCTCTCCAGCCACTTCGACTCCACCATCTGTCCAATGTTTAATGTTGTTAATCTCCCAGTCACTCCAGCCACTTCGACTCCACCATCCGTCCAATGTTTAATGTTGTTAATCTCTCAGTCTCTCCAGCCACTTCGACTCCACCATCTGTCCAATGTTTAATGTTGTCAATCTCTCAGTCTCTCCAGCCACTTCTAGTCCACCATCTGTCCAATGTTTAATGTTGTCAATCTCTCAGTCTCTCCAGCCACTTCTAGTCCACCATCCGTCCAATGTTTAATGTTGTTAATCTCTCAGTCTCTCCAGCCACTTCGACTCCACCATCTGTCTAATGTTTAATGTTGTTAATCTCTCAGTCTCTCCAGCCACTTCGACTCCACCATCTGTCTAATGTTTAATGTTGTTAATCTCTCAGTCTCTCCAGCCACTTCGACTCCACCATCTGTCAAATGTTTAATGTTGTTAATCTCTCAGTCTCTCCAGCCACTTCGACTCCACCATCTGTCAAATGTTTAATGTTGTTAATCTCTCAGTCTCTCCAGCCACTTCGACTCCACCATCTGTCCAATGTTTAATGTTGTTAATCTCTCAGTCTCTCCAGCCACTTCGAGTCCACCATCTGTCCAATGTTTAATGTTGTTAATCTCTCAGTCTCTCCAGCCACTTCGACTTCACCATCTGTCCAATGTTTAATGTTGTTAATCTCTCAGTCACTCCAGCCACTTCGACTCCACCATCCGTCCAATGTTTAATGTTGTTAATCTCTCAGTCACTCCAGCCACTTCGACTCCACCATCCGTCCAATGTTTAATGTTGTTAATCTCTCAGTCTCTCCAGCCACTTCGACTCCACCATCTGTCTAATGTTTAATGTTGTTAATCTCTCAGTCTCTCCAGCCACTTCGACTCCACCATCCGTCCAATGTTTAATGTTGTTAATCTCTCAGTCTCTCCAGCCACTTCGTCTCCACCATCTGTCTAATGTTTAATGTTGTTAATCTCTCAGTCTCTCCAGCCACTTCGACTCCACCATCTGTCCAATGTTTAATGTTGTTAATCTCCCAGTCACTCCAGCCACTTCGACTCCACCATCCGTCCAATGTTTAATGTTGTTAATCTCTCAGTCTCTCCAGCCACTTCGACTCCACCATCTGTCCAATGTTTAATGTTGTCAATCTCTCAGTCTCTCCAGCCACTTCTAGTCCACCATCCGTCCAATGTTTAATGTTGTTAATCTCTCAGTCTCTCCAGCCACTTCGACTCCACCATCTGTCCAATGTTTAATGTTGTTAATCTCTCAGCCTCTCCAGCCACTTCGACTCCACCATCCGTCCAATTTTTAATGTTGTCAATCTCTCAGTCTCTCCAGCCACTTCTAGTCCACCATCTGTCCAATGTTTTATGTTGTTAATCTCTCAGTCTCTCCAGCCACTTCGACTCCACCATCTGTCCAATGTTTAATGTTGTCAATCTCTCAGTCTCTCCAGCCACTTCTAGTCCACCATCTGTCCAATGTTTAATGTTGTTAATCTCTCAGTCTCTCCAGCCACTTCGACTCCACCATCTGTCCAATGTTTAATTTTGTTAATCTCTCAGTCACTCCAGCCACTTCGACTCCACCATCTGTCCAATGTTTAATGTTGTTAATCTCTCAGTCTCTCCAGCCACTTCTAGTCCACCATCCGTCCAATGTTTAATGTTGTTAATCTCTCAGTCTCTCCAGCCACTTCGACTCCACCATCTGTCCAATGTTTAATGTTGTTAATCTCTCAGCCTCTCCAGCCACTTCGACTCCACCATCCGTCCAATTTTTAATGTTGTCAATCTCTCAGTCTCTCCAGCCACTTCTAGTCCACCATCTGTCCAATGTTTTATGTTGTTAATCTCTCAGTCTCTCCAGCCACTTCGACTCCACCATCTGTCCAATGTTTAATGTTGTCAATCTCTCAGTCTCTCCAGCCACTTCTAGTCCACCATCTGTCCAATGTTTAATGTTGTTAATCTCTCAGTCTCTCCAGCCACTTCGACTCCACCATCTGTCCAATGTTTAATTTTGTTAATCTCTCAGTCACTCCAGCCACTTCGACTCCACCATCTGTCCAATGTTTAATGTTGTCAATCTCTCAGTCTCTCCAGCCACTTCTAGTCCACCATCTGTCCAATGTTTAATGTTGTCAATCTCTCAGTCTCTCCAGCCACTTCTAGTCCACCATCTGTCCAATGTTTAATGTTGTCAATCTCTCAGTCTCTCCAGCCACTTCAACTCCACCATCTGTCCAATGTTTAATGTTGTTAATACATCCCATTTTCGTCTACCTCTTCTGTTTCTTCCTGGTATTTCTCCTTCTACTCTGCTGGCAAGTACCGAACTATCTGGCCGTCTTTCAATGACGATACTCAGGCAGCTTTCTTCTCTATATGAAACACATAACATAACTTCTTCTTCTTTAACCACTACTAAGTAGTAAACTAAGAAAAGTTAATTAGCTAGCTAGTTGGACTCCGCTTAATAGAATCACTTTTATTTATATTTTATTTTGAGGGTGATTCACTGAAGCGGCGCATTTTATTTCAGCGGGAATAAGGAGTGATTCCGTCCCACTAAATATATTTGATTCTACTAAGCGGCTGATTCTGTTATCGATGATTATGTTAAGCGGATTCCGCTCTATCGTACAACGTTGATCCAAACAGAAAGGCAAACACTATATATTATATAGTATACTAGTGTTAATTAAAATCTGAATCTCTAAACTATGCCGTTATTATGGCACGCGTCAGCAAGCAAGGTGTTCGTGTCTTGTCGCAGGTATGCTGAAGTCGGTGAAGAAATCCGACATCGTGAAGTTGTACGTGTACCGCATGGAACAAGTGATGAAAGCGTGCGAAGAAGAATCGAAAAAGGTACTGTAAATGAGATAGTGTTAATGTTGTTTGGATTGTGTTCAATAACTGAACGTGAAACTAACAGTCCATGGTTCGCGCAATGACGCACACCATATATGACGCACAATATATTGTAACACAAATAATCGTAATTATTTGTTGTTGAACTGCATTACGATTTCATACGTTCGTTCACGATCACTGTTTCTTCTGCCAGCGAGGAAAGATAATTGACAAGGCGGTCGATATCTCGGACCTCGATGGCTTCCACCTCGGCATGGTGTTCGCTCCGGGTAAGAACCTTGTCTTTACTGCTGTATGACAACGTATATGACACTGTAACCACGTCTCCTGGCCCACTGTTTGGTGTTCCTGATCTACGATCCTGAACTGGGTGCATTGGTTATATATGAGTTTCTTTTGCAGTTTTACTCTCCCTATCACACGCGCACACGCGCAAACAATCGCTCTCCTTTGCCCTCATTCTTTCCTCCACCCATCCATCGTTGCCTACCTCCAACTTTTTCTCTCAACATACAACATTAATCATATATTAACAGTTTCTGTTTTGCACTTTCGGAAATATCGTTTTCTGCAACGTCGTTCTATTTAAACATTTATTTATATGTTTAATAAAAGCAACAACAACAACAACAACAAAAACACCACCACCACAAACAACAACAACAACAAACACAACAACAACAACACCATTATAACAGCTTTATCTTTTGGTTTGTGTCGTTCTGCGGCAGGAATCACGGACGCCATGAAACAAGTGTTCGCCATCTATGAGGCCAACTACCCAGAGAACCTGCACTCCTCCTACGTCATCAACGGTGAGTCGACAAGAATTTTACTTCTAGATTTTCCGCTTTTGCAGCGTTTATCCAACTTGCACTGACTGTATGCATTTTGAACAAACTGCTTGGAAATAATTCAATATGACTTTTATAATAAAACAAAACAATGACCACTCATTGTGACTATGTTTAGCATAATTATAATTTAACTTGTTACTATGGGTGCTATGGAACCACTTCTCCGTCTAATTTTATTATCGGCCATAAAAGTAGCAATCTAACGTAACTAGTGCCAGTTTTAACATTCAATATACACTGAAGATTATATGCAGTATGATAGTCTGTGTTACTTGTGTTACGTTGTAATAGTCTGTGTTACTTGTGTTACGTTGTAATAGTCTGTGTTACTTGTGTTACGTTGTAATAGTCTGTGTTACTTGTGTTACGTTGTAGCGCCGTCGGTATTTGCCGTCATGTTCACCATCTTGAGACCATTCCTAAGTGAAGATACAAAAAGGAAAGTCCACATCCTTGGAAGTAAGTAATACATTCCATTGATGTTTAAGACACCTGATTTTACATTGAAATGTTAAGCTACGAAATAAGAACAAAACACTAGCAGCCTATGTGAGTGTCGTACAACATTCCACGGAAGAACTATCCGACACAAAGACAGATCGAGCGAGCGTTCGGTGTAGGTTCGTTTGAACCACATGTTTCTAATAACCATTGCATAGATTGTTTGTTCGTCAGACACTTCTCTGATGTACATTAAAGTAATAACAATTGTGGGAACAAATGGCGTCGTCACCAGATATGTAGGATCTACGCGTCCCCCTTCACCCCTCGGCTAAATCCTGGATTTGTCCACGTGATCGATGACGTAGTTGGTATAGACCAGAGCAGATGGAATGAACCTCGATAATGACGTGTACCATCTGTGCGCGGTGGTCTTGGTGTGACCGTCATCAAAGTGCGTAATGGACGTGTCTGTGGCCGTTGGTGTGACTGTCATCAAAGTGCGTAATGGACGTGTCTATGGCTGTTGGTGTGACTGTCATCAAAGTGCGTAATGGACGTGTCTTTGGCTGTTGGTGTGACTGTCATCAAAGTGCGTAATGGACGTGTCTGCGGCCGTTGGTGTGACTGTCATCAAAGTGCGTAATGGACGTGTCTGTGGCTGTTGGTGTGACCGTCATCAAAGTGCGTAATGGACGTGTCTGTGGCTGTTGGTGTGACTGTCATCAAAGTGCGTAATGGACGTGTCTGTGGCTGTTGGTGTGACTGTCATCAAAGTGCGTAATGGACGTGTCTGTGGCTGTTGGTGTGACTGTCATCAAAGTGCGTAATGGACGTGTCTGTGGCCGTTGGTGTGACTGTCATCAAAGTGCGTAATGGACGTGTCTGTGGCTGTTGGTGTGACTGTCATCAAAGTGCGTAATGGACGTGTCTGTGGCTGTTGGTGTGACTGTCATCAAAGTGCGTAATGGACGTGTCTGTGGCCGTTGGTGTGACTGTCATCAAAGTGCGTAATGGACGTGTCTTTGGCTGTTGGTGTGACTGTCATCAAAGTGCGTAATGGACGTGTCTGTGGCCGTTGGTGTGACTGTCATCAAAGTGCGTAATGGACGTGTCTGTGGCTGTTGGTGTGACCGTCATCAAAGTACGTAATGGACGTGTCTGTGGCTGTTGGTGTGACTGTCATCAAAGTGCGTAATGGACGTGTCTGTGGCCGTTGGTGTGACTGTCATCAAAGTGCGTAATGGACGTGTCTGTGGCCGTTGGTGTGACTGTCATCAAAGTGCGTAATGGACGTGTCTGTGGCCGTTAGTGTGACTGTCATCAAAGTGCGTAATGGACGTGTCTGTGGCTGTTGGTGTGACCGTCATCAAAGTGCGTAATGGACGTGTCTGTGGCTGTTGGTGTGACCGTCATCAAAGTGCGTAATGGACGTGTCTGTGGCTGTTGGTGTGACTGTCATCAAAGTGCGTAATGGACGTGTCTGTGGCTGTTGGTGTTACTGTCATCAAAGTGCGTAATGGACGTGTCTGTGGCTGTTGGTGTGACTGTCATCAAAGTGCGTAATGGACGTGTCTGTGGCCGTTGGGCGCCAATCTTTGTAACGTTCGTCCAATTATATTATATAATTCGCCATCTCTGTATTTAAGACATCCTTTTTCGCAGAGTATCTACTGTCGGATGCATAAATGCATAACGACATAGCATAAAGACATAACGACATAACGACATAGTATAACGACACAACATAACGACATAACGACATAACATAACGACATAACGACATAGCATAACGACATAACGACATAGTATAACGACATAACGACATAACAGAACGACATAACGACATAGTATAACGACATAACATAACGACATAACGACATAGTATAAAGACATAACATAACGACAGAGTATAACGACATAACATAGCGACATAACGACATAACATAACGACATAACGACATAACATAACGACATAACGACATAACGACATAGTATAACGACATAACATCACGACATAACGACATAGCATAACAACATAATATAACGACATAACGACATAGTATAACGACATAACATAACGACATAACGACATAGCATAACAACATAATATAACGACATAACGACATAGCATAACGACATAACATAACAACATCGTATTACGACATAACATAACAACATAGTATAACGACATAACTTAACGACATAACGACATAACATAACGACATAACGACATAACATAACAACATAACGACATAGTATAACGACATAACGACATAACATAACGACATAACATAACGACATAACGACATAATGACACTGCATAATTCATAACAACAGACGACAATGACAGATGACAATGGCAGACGACAATGACAGGCGACAATGACAGACGACAATGACAGACAGCAGAAACAATCGGAGTGCAATTGATATGATTTTATGAACCACCCGGCTGCGGATACTGCTTTGTTCCGGTCGGCAAATCGTCGCCAGAAGTCCAGCGAGTTGTCACGCGCTGAGCAGTGGTTGTCGGCCATTGTAGCTGAGTGCGTTAGGATCGAAGCTACCAAAGTGGAGTGGTCGCATGTTTTATGACATTATTCACGCAATGAAAACAACACACGATGACAGATCTGCACTCTGGCTCGGGGAAATGGCGTTCTCTGCTTCCATCGGTGACAATTCATCACGCATTAAGGATATTCAAAGCGACCAATGGATCATGCAATTACTGACAGGCGGTCGAAATAACTGCGCAACTTTGCGTCGGTTTTTCAGTCTGAATAACCCACGTAGGGAGATTACGTTTTTCTCTCTGCGTCCGCTTCCCACACCATCACTTTAGTGAATCATCACGACAGCACGTTTTTCGGTGTCACTAAATATACAGATACTGTTAGTGTTGCATACAGCGCAGGTTACTGTGGTACTATCGTACGAATGCAGTAGCAAGGTAGTAGAGAACACATGTTGGACTTTAACGATGATGGCGGGACAACAAATTAAATTTTGTTAAAAGAGTTTCTTAACACGCTAAGAAGAACGGCAAACCTGTATATGAGCACAAATGAATGGTTAAACAAAATGAAATTGTCATTTAGAAGCTTGGCAGGGAACGTTAGTATTTAATGTTAAGCGACGTATGCTTTGGCCAAGAAACAAAGAGAAACATGCTATATGTTTGTGAAGTGAAAGTAAAACATCAAATACAAATCGACCGAATGGGCCGAACAAATAAATTACCCACTCTATCTAGTAATATCCTTCAGTGCGAAACCTTACATATTTTATATTTATTTATCCAAGTCCCCTTATCTCAATGTCGTCATGTCCCCTTGTCCCGACATGCCCAAGTCCACATGTCCCAGTGCTCTGTGACTCTCTGGTGTCTTGCATCATTTCCCTGACTCGTTTTGTCATCGCTGGCAGGGAACTGGAGAGACGTGCTGCTGACGGCCGTCGACAAGGACCAACTGCCCGCCTACTGGGGCGGGGAGGCCGTCGACCCAGACGGAGATGTCCACTGCCGATCTCACGTACGATGTGGGGGGAGTACAGTTGTGGGGCTTTGTCACATTTTATTGTAAATCAGTATATATTTGTTTCATTATATCTTCGCATTTCACACATATTTGCATTGATGTTACAGGCACTGCGATGTATTTGAAAGAAATTGCTTCAATGAAGTCAATTAACATTTAAAATCAATGTATCTATAGCTCAGGTTGATAGGAAATAAGAGGATAACATTCTTCTTGCATGACTAATGGATGAACATAATGACGGCTATTTTAACACATTAAAAAAATTTCACGAGCATTACTTCTTTTACAATGCTTGTTACATGATATCCGCAGCAAGTAACAAGCACTATACAGTTTATGACAAATTTATCATTTCCAAAGAATAACGAGGTTTTAATAAAGTACATTTTTTAATTATTAATTAGAAATGACATCTAGCGTGGTAGCGAGTTCGTCTTGTCTGTGGCAAACAACCTCCATATGACAAGTCTGAAATACAGCAGGGATATCTCGCGACAAATTAATTGGAAAGGTAACGTGTTACCGTGTTACCGTGTTACCGTGTTAACGTGTTACCGTGTTACCGTGTTACCGTGTTACCGTGTTAACGTGTTACCGTGTTACCGTGTTACCGTGTTAACGTGTTACCGTGTTACCGTGTTACCGTGTTACCGTGTTACCGTGTTACCGTGTTACCGTGTTACCGTGTTACCGTGTTAACGTGTTACCGTGTTACCGTGTTACCGTGTTACCGTGTTACCGTGTTAAAGTGTTAACGTGTTACCGTGTTAACGTGTTACCGTGTTACCGTGTTACCGTGTTAACGTGTTACCGTGTTAACGTGTTAACGTGTTACCGTGTTACCGTGTTACCGTGTTGCCGTGTTACCGTGTTAACGTGCTAACGTGTTACCGTGTTAACGTGTTACCGTGTTAACGTGTTACCGTGTTAACGTGTTACCGTGTTAACGTGTTACCGTGTTAACGTGTTACCGTGTTACCGTGTTAACGTGT